>CM059427.1:108702681-109114295 GCA_030390025.1 Squalus acanthias | reverse complement strand
TCTCTCTCTCTCTCTGCTCTCTACACTGATCAATGTCTCTCTCTCTCTCTGCTCTCTACACTGATCAATGTCTCTCTCTCTCTGCTCCCGATACTCATCAATGCCTCTCTCTCTGCTCGCTACACTGAACAATGTCTCTCTCTCTCTCAGCTCTCTACACTGATCAATGTCTCTCTCTCTGCTCCCTACACTTATCAATGTCGCTCTCTGCTCTCTACACTGATCAATGTCTCTCTCTCTCTCTTTGCTACCTACACTGATCAATGTCTCTCTCTCTCCCAGCACTCTACACGGATCAATGTCTCTCTCTCTCTGCTCCCTACACTGATGAATGGCTCTCTCTCTCTCTCTGCTCCCTACGCTGATCAATGTCTATCTCTCTGCTCTCTGCGCTGATCAACGGCTCTCTCTCTCTCTGCTCTCCACACTGATCAATTTCTCTCTCTCTATCTCATTGCTACCTACACTGATCAATGTCTCTCTCTCACTCTCTCTGCTCTCTACACTGATCAATTTCTCTCTCTCTCTCTGCTCTCAACACTGATCAATGTCTCTCTCTCTCTCTCTCTCTGCTCTCTACACTGATCAATGTCTCTCTCTCTCTCTCTCTGCTCTCTACACTGATCAATGTCTCTCTCTCTCTCTGCTCTCTACACTGATCAATGTCTCTCTCTCTCTGCTCTCAACACTGATCAATGTCTCTCTCTCTCTCTCTGCTCTCTATACTGATCAATGTCTCTCTCTCTCTCTCTGCTCTCTACATGGATCAATGTCTCTCTCTCTCTCTCTGCTCCCTCCACTGATCAATGCCTCTGTCTCTCTTTATCCTCTCTACACTGATAAATGCCTTTCTCTCTCTCTCTCTGCTCCCTACACTGATCAATGTCTCTCTCTCTCTCTCTGCTCTCTACACTGATCAATGTCTCTCTCTCTCTCTCTCTGCTCTCTACACTGATGAATGTCTCTCTCTCTCTGCTCCCGATACTCATCAATGCCTCTCTCTCTGCTTGCTACACTGATCAATGTCTCTCTCTCTCTCTGCTCCCTACACTGATCAATGTCTCTCTCTGCTCCCTACACTGATCAATGTCTCTCTCTCTCTCTCTGCTCTCTACACTGACCAATGTCTCTCTCTCTCTCAGCTCTCTGCACTGATCAATGTCTCTCTCTCTCTCTGCTCCCTACACTTATCAATGTCGCTCTCTGCTCTCGACACTAATCAATGTCTCTCTCTCTCTCTTTGCTGCCTACACTGATCAATGTCTCTCTCTCTCTCAGCACTCTACACGGATCAATGTCTCTATCTCTCTCTGCTCCCTACACTGATGAATGCCTCTCTCTCTCTCTCTCTGCTCCCTACACTGATCAATGTCTCTCTCTCTGCTCTCTGCACGGATCAACGGCTCTCTCTCTCTCTGCTCTCTACACTGATCAATTGCTCTCTCTCTATCTCATTGCTCCCTACACTGATCAATTTCTCTCTCTCACTCTCTATCTGCTCTCTACACTGATCATTGTCTCTCTCTCTCTCTGCTCTCAACACTGATCAATGTCTCTCTCTCTGTCTCTCTGCTCTCTGCACTGATCAATGTCTCTCTCTCTCTGCTCTCAACACTGATCAATGTCTCTCTCTCTCTCTGCTCTCTATACTGATCAATGTCTCTCTCTCTGCTCTCTACATGGATCAATGTCTCTCTCTCTCTCTGCTCCCTACACTGATCAATGCCTCTCTCTCTCTCTATGCTCTCTACACTGATAAATGCCTTTCTCTCTCTCTCTCTCTGCTCCCGACACTGATCAATGTCTCTCTCTCTCTGCTCGCTACACTGATCAATGTCTATCTCTCTCTCTGCTCTCTGCACTGATCAATGTCTCTCTCTCTCTCTGCTACCTACACTGATCAATGTCTCTCTCTCTCTGCTCGCTATACTGATCAATGCCTCTCTCTCTCTCTCTGCAGTCTACACAATGTCTCTCTCTCTCTCTGTTCTCTACACTGATCAATGGCTCTCTCTCTCTCTCTGCTCCCTACACTGATCAATGTCTCTCTCTCTCTCTCTCTGCTCCCTACACTGATCAATGTCTCTCTCTCTCTCTCAACACTGATCAATGTCTCTCTCTCTCTCTTTCTGCTCTCTGCACTGATCAATGTCTCTCTCTCTCTCAGCTCTCTACACTGATCAATGTCTCTCTCTCTCTGCTCTCCACACTGATCAATGCCTCTCTGCGCCCTACCATGATCAATGTCTCTCTCACTATCTCTCTCTCTCTGCTCCCATCACTGATCAATGCCTCTCTCTCTCTCTCTGCTCCCCACATCGATCACTGTCTCTTTCTCTCTCTCTGCTCCCTACACTGATCAATGTCTCTCTCTCTCTGCTCCCTACACTGATCAATGTGTCTCGCTCTCTCTCTGCTCACTGCACTGATCAATGTCTCTCTCTCTCTGCTCCCAACACTGATCAATGTCTCTCTCTCTCTGCTCCCTACACTGATCAATGTCTCTCTCTCTCTCTCTACTCTCTGCACTGATCAATGTCTCTCTCTCTCTGCTCCCAACACTGATCAATATCTATCTCTCTCTCTCTGCTCCCTACACTGATCAATGTCTCTCTCTCTCTCTCTCTCTGCTCCCTACACTGATAAATGCCTCTCTCTCTCTCACTGCTCTCGACACTGTTCAATGCCTCTCTCTCTCTGCTCCCTACACTAATCAATGCCGCTCTCTCTCTACTCCCTACACTGATCAATCTCTCTCTCTCTCTCTGCTCTCTACACTGATCAATGTCTCTCTCTCTCTCTCTCTGCTCTCCACACTGATCAATGTCTCTCTCTCTGCTCTCTACACTGATCAATGTCTCTCTCTCTGCTCTCCACACTGATCAATGTCTCTCTCTCTCTCTGCTCTCTACACTGATCAATGTCCGTCTCTCTCTCTGCTCTCTACACTGATCAATGTCTCTCTCTCTCTCTCTGCTCCCTACACTGATCAATGTCTCTCTCTCACTCTCTGCTCCCTGCACTGATCAATGTCTCTCTCTCTCTCTGTTCTCTACACTGATCAATGTCTCTATCACACTCTCTCTCTTTTCCCTGCACTGAACAATGTCTCTCTCTCTCTCTGCTCCCGACACTGATCAATGTCTCTCTCTCTGCTCTCTACACTTATCAATGTCGCTCTCTGATCTCTACACTGATCAATGTCTCTCTCTCTGCTTCCTACACTGATCAATGTGTCTCTCTCTCGCAGCTCTCTACACTGATCAATGTCTCTCTCTCTCTGCTCTCAACACTGATCAATGTCTCTCTCTCTCTCTCTCTCTGCTCTCCATAGTGATCAATGTCTCTCTCTCTCTATCTCTGCTCTCTACACTGATCAATGTCTCTCTCTCTGCAGCCGACACTAATCAATGCATCTCTCTCTGCTCTCTACACTGATCAATGTCTCTCTCTCTCTCTCAGCTCTCTACACTGATCAATGTCTCTCTCTCTCTCTCTCTCTGTTCCCTGCACTGATCAATGTATCTCTCTCTCTGCTCCCTTCACTGTTCAATGTCTCTCTCTGCTCCCTACACTGATCAATGTCTCTCTCTCTCTCTCTACCCTCTACACTGATCAATGTCTCTCTCTCTCTCAGCTCTCTGCACTGATCAATGTCTCTCTCTCTCTCTGCTCCCTACACTGATCAATGCCCCTCTATCTCTCTCTCTCTGCTCCCCACTCTGATCAATGCCTCTCTCTCTCTCTCTCTGCTCCCTACACTGATCAATGTCTCTCTCTCTCCCTACACAGATCAATGTCTCGCTCTCTCTCTCTCTACACTGATTAATGTCTCTCTCTTACTCTCTCTGTTCCCTGCACTGATCAATGTCTCTCTCTCTCTCTCTGCTCCCTACAGTGATCAAAGTCTCTCTCTCTCTCTCTACACTGATCAATGTCTCTCTCTCTCTCTCTACTCCCTACACTGATCAATGTCTCTCTCTCTCTCTTTCTGCTTGCTGCACTGATCAATGTCTCTCTCTCTCTCTGCTCTCTACATTGATCAATGTCTCTCTCTCTCTGCTCTCTACACTGATCAATGCCTCTCTGCGCCCTACCATGATCAATGTCTCTCTCACTATCTCTCTCTCTCTGCTCCCATCACTGATCAATGCCCCTCTATCTCTCTCTGCTCCCCACATCGATCACTGTCACTTTCTCTCTCTCTGTTCCCTACACTGATCAATGTCTCTCTCTCTCTGCTCCCTACACTGATCAATGTGTATCGCTCTCTCTCTGCCCTCTACACTGATCAATGTCTCTCTCTCTCTCAGCTCTCTGCACTGATCAATGTCTCTCTCTCTCTCTGCTCCCTACACTGATCAATGCCCCTCTATCTCTCTCTCTCTGCTCCCCACTCTGATCAATGCCTCTCTCTCTCTCTCTCTGCTCCCTACACTGATCAATGTCTCTCTCTCTCCCTACACAGATCAATGTCTCGTTCTCTCTCTCTCTACACTGATTAATGTCTCTCTCTTACTCTCTCTGCTCCCTACACTGATCAATGTCTCCCTTTCTCTGCTCCCTACTCTGATCAATGTCTCTCTCTCTCTGCTCTCTACACTGATCAATGTCTCTCTCTCTCTGCTCCCTACAATGATCAATCTCTCTCTCTCTCTCTGCTCTCTACACTGATCAATGTCTCTCTCTCTCTCTGCTCTCTACACTGATCAATGTCTCTCTCTCTCTGCTCCCGATACTCATCAATGCCTCTCTCTCTGCTCGCTACACTGAACAATGTCTCTCTCTCTCTCAGCTCTCTACACTGATCAATGCCTCTCTGCCCCCTACACTGATCAATGTTTCTCTCACTCTCACACTCTCTGCTCCCTACACTGATCAATGCCTCTCTATGCTCCCTACACTGTTCAATGTCTCTCTCTCTCTCTCTCTACACTGATTAATGTCTCTCTCTTACTCTCTCTGCTCCCTACACTGATCAATGTCTCTCTTTCTCTGCTCCCTACACTGATCAATGTCTCTCTCTCTCTGCTCTCTACACTGATCAATGTCTCTCTCTGTCTGCTCCCTACAATGATCAATGTCTCTCTCTCTCTCTCTCTGCTCTCTACACTAATCAATATCTCTCTCTCTGCTCCCTACACTGATCAATGTCTCTCTCTCTCTCTCTCTCTCTGCTCTCGACACTAATCAATATCTCTCTCTCTGCTCCCTACACTGATCAATGTCTCTCTCTCTCTCTCTGCTCTCTACACTGATCAATGTCTCTCTCTCTCTCTCTGCTCTCTACACTGATCAATGTCTCTCTCTCTCTGCTCCCGATACTCATCAATGCCTCTCTCTCTGCTCGCTACACTGAACAATGTCTCTCTCTCTCTCAGCTCTCTACACTGATCAATGCCTCTCTGCTCCCTACACTGATCAATGTTTCTCTCACTCTCTCACTCTCTGCTCCCTACACTGATCAATGCCTCTCCATGCTCCCGACACTGATCAATGTCTCTCTCTCTCTCTCTATACTCTCTACACTGACCAATGTCTCTCTCTCTCTCAGCTCTCTACACTGATCAATGTCTCTCTCTCTCTTTGCTACCTACACTGATCAATGTCTCTCTCCCTCCCAGCACTCTACACGGATCAATGTCTCTCTCTGCTCCCTACACTGATGAATGCCTCTCTCTCTCTCTCTCTGCTCCCTACACTGATCAATGTCTATCTCTCTGCTCTCTGCGCTGATCAACGGCTCTCTCTCTCTCTCTGCTCTCTACACTGATCAATTTCTCTCTCTCTATCTCATTGCTGCCTACACTGATCAATGTGTCTCTCTCTCACTCTCTCTGCTCTCTACACTGATCAATTTCTCTCTCTCTCTCTGCTCTCAACACTGATCAATGTCTCTCTGTCTCTCTGCCCTCCACACTGGTCAATGTCTCTCTCTCTCTCTCTGCTCTCTACACTAATCAATGTCTCTCTCTCTCTCTCTCTGCTCTCTACACTGATCAATGTCTCTCTCTCTCTGCTCTCAACACTGATCAATGTCTCTCTCTCTCTCTCTCTGCTCTCTATACTGATAAATGTCTCTCTCTCTCTCTGCTCTCTACATGGATCAATGTCTCTCTCTCTCTGCTCCCTACACTGATCAATGTCTCTCTCTCTCTCTGCTCGCTACACTGATCAATGTCTATCTCTCTCGCTCTGTTGCCTACACTGATCAATGTCGCTCTCTCTCTGCTCCCGACACTAATCAATGTCTCTCTCTCTCTCTCTCTGCTCCCTACACTGATCAATGCCTCTCTCTCTCGGCTCGCTATACTGAGCAATGCCTCTCTCTCTCTCTCTGCAGTGTACACAATGTCTCCCTCTCTCTCTGCTCCCGACACTGATCAATGTCTCTCTATCTCTACTCCCTACACTGCTCAATGTCTCTCTCTCTCTCTCTGCTCCCTACACTGCTCAATCTCTCTCTCTCTCCCTGTTCCCTGCACTGATCAATGTCTCTCTCTCTCTCTGCTCCCTACAGTGATCAAAGTCTCTCTCTCTCTCTCTACACTGATCAATGTCTCTCTCTCTCCTCCCTACACTGATCAATGTCTCTCTCTCTCTCTTTCTGCTTGCTGCACTGATCAATGTCTCTCTCTCTCTCTGCTCTCTACATTGATCAATGTCTCTCTCTCTCTGCTCTCTACACTGATCAATGCCTCTCTGCGCCCTACCATGATCAATGTCTCTCTCACTATCTCTCTCTCTCTGCTCCCATCACTGATCAATGCCCCTCTATCTCTCTCTGCTCCCCACATCGATCACTGTCACTTTCTCTCTCTCTGTTCCCTACACTGATCAATGTCTCTCTCTCTCTGCTCCCTACACTGATCAATGTGTATCGCTCTCTCTCTGCCCTCTACACTGATCAATGTCTCTCTCTCTCTCAGCTCTCTGCACTGATCAATGTCTCTCTCTCTCTCTGCTCCCTACACTGATCAATGCCCCTCTATCTCTCTCTCTCTGCTCCCCACTCTGATCAATGCCTCTCTCTCTCTCTCTCTGCTCCCTACACTGATCAATGTCTCTCTCTCTCCCTACACAGATCAATGTCTCGCTCTCTCTCTCTCTACACTGATTAATGTCTCTCTCTTACTCTCTCTGCTCCCTACACTGATCAATGTCTCTCTTTCTCTGCTCCCTACACTGATCAATGTCTCTCTCTCTCTGCTCTCTACACTGATCAATGTCTCTCTCTCTCTGCTCCCTACAATGATCAATCTCTCTCTCTCTCTCTGCTCTCTACACTGATCAATGTCTCTCTCTCTCTCTGCTCTCTACACTGATCAATGTCTCTCTCTCTCTGCTCCCGATACTCATCAATGCCTCTCTCTCTGCTCGCTACACTGAACAATGTCTCTCTCTCTCTCAGCTCTCTACACTGATCAATGCCTCTCTGCTCCCTACACTGATCAATGTTTCTCTCACTCTCTCACTCTCTGCTCCCTACACTGATCAATGCCTCTCTATGCTCCCTACACTGATCAATGTCTCTCTCTCTCTCTCTCTACACTGATTAATGTCTCTCTCTTACTCTCTCTGCTCCCTACACTGATCAATGTCTCTCTTTCTCTGCTCCCTACACTGATCAATGTCTCTCTCTCTCTGCTCTCTACACTGATCAATGTCTCTCTCTGTCTGCTCCCTACAATGATCAATGTCTCTCTCTCTCTCTCTCTGCTCTCTGCACTTATCAATCTCTCTCTCTCTGCTCCCTACACTGATCAATGTCTCTCTCTCTCTCTCTCTCTCTGCTCTCGACACTAATCAATATCTCTCTCTCTGCTCCCTACACTGATCAATGTCTCTCTCTCTCTCTCTGCTCTCTACACTGATCAATGTCTCTCTCTCTCTCTCTGCTCTCTACACTGATCAATGTCTCTCTCTCTCTGCTCCCGATACTCATCAATGCCTCTCTCTCTGCTCGCTACACTGAACAATGTCTCTCTCTCTCTCAGCTCTCTACACTGATCAATGCCTCTCTGCTCCCTACACTGATCAATGTTTCTCTCACTCTCTCACTCTCTTCTCCCTACACTGATCAATGCCTCTCTATGCTCCCTACACTGATCAATGTCTCTCTCTCTCTCTCTATACTCTGTACACTGACCAATGTCTCTCTCTCTCTCAGCTCTCTACACTGATCAATGTCTCTCTCTCTCTCTTTGCTACCTACACTGATCAATGTCTCTCTCCCTCCCAGCACTCTACACGGATCAATGGCTCTCTCTGCTCCCTACACTGATGAATGCCTCTCTCTCTCTCTCTCTGCTCCCTACACTGATCAATGTCTATCTCTCTGCTGTCTGCGCTGATCAACGGCTCTCTCTCTCTCTCTGCTCTCTACACTGATCAATTTCTCTCTCTCTATCTCATTGCTGCCTACACTGATCAATGTGTCTCTCTCTCACTCTCTCTGCTCTCTACACTGATCAATTTCTCTCTCTCTCTCTGCTCTCAACACTGATCAATGTTTCTCTGTCTCTCTGCCCTCCACACTGGTCAATGTCTCTCTCTCTCTCTCTGCTCTCTACACTAATCAATGTCTCTCTCTCTCTCTCTCTGCTCTCTACACTGATAAATGTCTCTCTCTCTCTGCTCTCAACACTGATCAATGTCTCTCTCTCTCTCTCTCTGCTCTCTATACTGATAAATGTCTCTCTCTCTCTCTGCTCTCTACATGGATCAATGTCTCTCTCTCTCTGCTCCCTACACTGATCAATGTCTCTCTCTCTCTCTGCTCGCTACACTGATCAATGTCTATCTCTCTCGCTCTGTTGCCTACACTGATCAATGTCGCTCTCTCTCTGCTCCCGACACTAATCAATGTCTCTCTCTCTCTCTCTCTGCTCCCTACACTGATCAATGTCTCTCTCTCTCGGCTCGCTATACTGATCAATGCCTCTCTCTCTCTCTCTGCAGTGTACACAATGTCTCCCTCTCTCTCTGCTCCCGACACTGATCAATGTCTCTCTCTCTCTACTCCCTACACTGCTCAATGTCTCTCTCTCTCTCTCTGCTCCCTACAGTGATCAAAGTCTCTCTCTCTCTCTACACTGATCAATGTCTCTCTCTCTCTCTACTCCCTACACTGATCAATGTCTCTCTCTCTCTCTTTCTGCTTGCTGCACTGATCAATGTCTCTCTCTCTCTCTGCTCTCTACATTGATCAATGTCTCTCCCTCTCTGCTCTCTACACTGATCAATGCCTCTCTGCGCCCTACCATGATCAATGTCTCTCTCACTATCTCTCTCTCTCTGCTCCCATCACTGATCAATGCCCCTCTATCTCTCTCTGCTCCCCACATCGATCACTGTCACTTTCTCTCTCTCTGTTCCCTACACTGATCAATGTCTCTCTCTCTCTGTTCCCTACACTGATCAATGTGTATCGCTCTCTCTCTGCTCACTGCACTGATCAATGTCTCTCTCTCTCTGCTCCCAACACGGATCAATGTCTCTCTCTCTCTGCTCCCTACACTGATCAATGCCTCTCTCTCTCTCACTGCTCTCTACACTGATCAATGTCTCTCTCTCTCTCTCTGCTCCCTACACTGATCAATGTCTCTCTCTCTGTCTGCTCTCTACATGGATCAATGTCTCTCTCTCTGCTCTCTACAAATCAATGTCTCTCTCTCTGCTCTCTACACTGATCAATGTCTCTCTCTCTGCTCTCTACACTGATCAATGTCTCTCTCTCTCTCTCTCTGCTCTCTACACTGATCAATGTCTCTCTCTCTGTCTGCTCTCTACATGGATCAATGTCTCTCTCTCTCAATGCTCCCTACACTGATCAATGTCTCTCTCTCTCTCTCTGATCTCTACACTGATCAATATCTCTATCTCTCTCTCTCTCTGCTCCCTGCACTGATCAATGTCTCTCTCTCTCTCTCTGCTCGCTGCACTGATCACTGTCTATCTCTCTCTCTCTGCTCCCTACACTGATCAATGTCTCTCTCTCGCTCTCTGCTCTCTACACTAATCAATGTCTCTCTCTCTCTATCTGCTCCCTGCACTGATCAATGTCTCTCTCTCTCTCTCTGCTCTCTACACTGATCAATATCTCTCTCTCGCTCTCTGTTCTCTACACTGATAAATGTCTCTCTCTCGCTCTCTGCTCTCTACACTGATCAATGTTTCTCTCTCTCTCTCTCTCTGCTCCCTGCACTGATCAATCTCTCTCTCTCTCTCCCCTGCACTGATCAATGTCTCTCTCTCTCTCTCTGCTCCCTACACTGATCAATGTCTCTCTCTCTCTCTCTACACTGATCAATGTCTCTCTCTCTCTCTCTGCTCCCTACACTGATCAATGTCTCTCTCTCTCTCTCAACTCTCTACACTGATCAATGCCTCTCTGCTCCCTACACTGATCAATGTCTCTCTCACTCTCTCTCTCTCTCTCTGCTCCCTACACTGATCAATGCCTCTCTCTCTCTCTCTGCTCCCCACATCGATCACTGTCTCTCTCTCTCTCTCTGCTCCCTGCACTGATCAATGTATCTCTCTCTCTGCTCCCTACACTGATCAATGTCTCTCTCTCTCTCTCTGCTCCCAACACTGATCAATGTCTCTCTCTCTCTCTCTGCTCCCTACACTGATCAATGTCTGTCTCTCTCTCTACTCTCTGCACTGATCAATGTCTCTCTCTCTCTCTCTCTGCTCCCTACACTGATCAATGTCTCTCTCTCTCTCTGCTCTCTACACTGATCAATGACTCTCTCTCTCTCTCTCTGCTCCCTACACTCATCAATGCCTCTCTCTCTCTGCACTCTACACTGATCAATGCCGCTCTCTCTCTACTCTCTACACTGATCAATATCTCTCTCTCTCTCTCTGCTCTCGACACTGATCAATGTCTCTCTCTCTCTCTCTCTGCTCTCTACTCTGATCAATGTCTCTCTCTCTGCTCCCTACACTGATCAATGTCTCTCTATCTCTCTCTGCTCTCCACACTGCTCAATGCCTCTCTCTCTCTCTCTCTGCTCTCTACACTGCTCAATACCTCACTCTCTCTCTCTCACCCTCTCTACACTGATCAATGTCTCTCTCTCCGCTCTCTACACTGATCAATGTCTCTCTCTCTCTCTGCTCTCTACACTGATCAATGTCTCTCTCTCTGCTCTGTACACTGCTCAATACCTCTCTCTCTCTGTTCTCTGCACTGATCAAAGTCTCTCTCTCTCTGCTCTCTACACTGGTCAATGTCTCTCTCTCTCTGCTCCCTACATTGATCAATGTCTCTCTCTCTCTCTCTCTCTGCACTGATCAATGTCTCTCTCTCACTCTCTCTCTGCTCCATACACTGATCAATGTCTCTCTCTCTCTCTGCTCTCTGCACTGATCAATGTCTCTCTCTCTCTCTCTCTCTGCTCCCTACACTGATCAATGTCTCTCTCTGTCTCTCTCTCTGCTCACTACACTAATCAATGTCTCTCTCTCTCTGCTCTCTACACTGATCAATGTCTCTCTCTCTCTCTCTCTCTGCTCCCTACACTGATCAATGTCTCTCTGTCTCTCTCTCTGCTCTTTACACTGATCAATGTCTCTCACTCTCTCACTCTCTGCTCCCTACACTGATCAATGTCTCTCTCTCTCTCCGCTCCCTACACTGATCAATGTCTCTCACTCTCTCACTCTCTGCTCTCTACACTGATCAATGTCTCTCTCTCACTGCTCTCTACACTGATCAATGTCTCTCTCTCTGCGCTCTACACTGATCAATGTCTCTCTCTCTGCTCCCTACACTGATCAATGCCTCTCTCTCTCTCTCCCTCTCTCTGCTCACGACACTGATCAATGTCTCTCTCTCTCTCTGCTCTCTACACTGATCAATCTCTCTCTCTCTCTCTCTGCTCCCTACACTGATCAATGCCTCTCTCTCTCTCTCTGCTCTCTACACTAATCAATGCCTCTGTCTCTCTCTCTTTCTGCGCTCTGCACTGATCAATGTCTCTCTCTCTCTGCTCACTACACTGATCAATGTCTCTCTCTCTCTCTCTCTGCTCTCTACACTAATCAATGTCTCTCACTCTCTCACTCTCTGCTCCCTACACTGATCAATATCTCTCTCTCTCTGCTCTCTACACTGATCAATGTCTCTCTCTCTCTCTGCTCTCTACACTGATCAATGTCTCTCTCTCTCTCTGCTCTCTACACTGATCAGTGTCTCTCTCTCTCTGCTCCCAACACTGATCAATGTCTCTCTCTCTCTCTCCCCCTCTGCTCCCTACACTCATCAATGCCTCTCTCTCTCTATCTCTCTGCTCTCGACACTGATCAATTTCTCTCTCTCTCTCTCTCTCTGCTCCCTACACTGATCAATGCCTCTCTCTCTCTCTCTGCTCTTTACACTGATCAATGCCTCTCTCTCTCTCTCTCTCTGCTCTCTACACTGATCAATGCCTCTCTCTCTCTCTGCTCTCTACACTGATCAATGCTCTCTCTCTCTCTCTGCTCTCTGCACTGATCAATGTCTCTCTCTCTCTCTCTCTGCTCCCTACAATGATCAATGTCTCTCTCTCTGCTCCCTGCACTGATCAATGTCTCTCTCTCTCGTTCCCTCTGCTCCCTACACTGATCAATGCCTCTCTCTCTCTCTCTGCTCTCTACACTGATCAATCTCTCTCTCTCTCTATCTCTCTCTCACTGCTCCCTACACTGAACAATGTCTCTCTCTCTCTCTCTCTCTGCTCCCTGCTCTGATCAATGTCTCTCTCTCTCTGCTCCCTACACTGATCAATGTCTCTCTCTCTCTCTGCTCCCTACACTGATCAATGTCTCTCTCTCTCTCTGCTCCCTACTCTGATCAATGTCTCTCTCTCTCTCTCCCTGCTCCCTACACTGATCAATGTCTCTCTCTCTCTGCTCTCAACACTGTTCAATGTCTCTCTCTCTCTCTCTCTGCTCTCTACACTGAACAATGCCTCTCTCTCTCTCTCTCCTCCCTGCACTGATCAATGTCTCTCTCTCTCTCTCTACTCCCTACACTGATCAATGTCTCTCTCTCTACACTGATCAATGTCTCTCTCTCTCTCTCTACTCCCTACACTGATCAATGTCTCTCTCACTCTCTCAACTCTCTACACTGATCAATGCCTCTCTGCTCCCTACACTGATCAATGTCTCTCTCACTCTCTCTCTCTCTCTGCTCCCTACACTGATCAATGCCTCTCTATCTCTCTCTGCTCCCCACATCGATCACAGTCTCTCTCTCTCTCTGCTCCCTACACTGATCAATGTCTCTCTCTCTCTCTCTCTACTCTCTGCACTGATTAATGTCTCTCTCTCTCTCTCTGCTCCCTACACTGATCAATCTCTCTCTCTCTCTGCTCTCTACACTGATCAATGACTCTCTCTCTCTCTCTCTGCTCCCTACACTGATCAATGCCTCTCTCTCTCTGCTCTCTACACTGCTCAATGCCGCTCTCTCTCTACTCCCTACACTGATCAATATCTCTCACTCTCTCTCTCTCTCAACACTGATCAATGTCTCTCTCTCTGCTCTCTACACTGATCAACGTCTCTCTCTCTCTGCTCTCTACACTGATCAATGTCTCTCTCTCTGCTCTGTACACTGCTCAATGCCTCTCTCTCTCTATCTCTCTGCTCTCGACACTGATCAATTTCTCTCTCTCTCTCTCTCTCTGCTCCCTACACTGATCAATGCCTCTCTCTCTCTCTCTCTGCTCTCTACACTGATCAATGCCTCTCTCTCTCTCTCTCTCTGCTCTCTACACTGATCAATGCCTCTCTCTCTCTCTGCTCTCTACACTGATCAATTCTCTCTCTCTCTCTCTGCTCTCTGCACTGATCAATGTCTCTCTCTCTCTCTCTCTGCTCCCTACAATGATCAATGTCTCTCTCTCTCTGCTCCCTGCACTGATCAATGTCTCTCTCTCTCGTTCCCTCTGCTCCCTACACTGATCAATGCCTCTCTCTCTCTCTCTGCTCTCTACACTGATCAATCTCTCTCTCTCTATCTCTCTCTCACTGCTCCCTACACTGAACAATGTCTCTCTCTCTCTCTCTGCTCCCTGCACTGATCAATGTCTCTCTCTCTCTGCTCCCTACACTGATCAATGTCTCTCTCTCTCTCTCTCTGCTCCCTACACTGATCAATGTCTCTCTCTCTCTCTGCTCCCTACTCTGATCAATGTCTCTCTCTCTCTCTCCCTGCTCCCTACACTGATCAATGTCTCTCTCTCTCTGCTCTCAACACTGTTCAATGTCTCTCTCTCTCTCTCTCTGCTCTCTACACTGAACAATGCCTCTCTCTCTCTCTCTCTCTCCTCCCTGCACTGATCAATGTCTCTCTCTCTCTCTCTACTCCCTACACTGATCAATGTCTCTCTCACTCTCTCAACTCTCTACACTGATCAATGCCTCTCTGCTCCCTACACTGATCAATGTCTCTCTCACTCTCTCTCTCTCTCTGCTCCCTACACTGATCAATGCCTCTCTATCTCTCTCTGCTCCCCACATCGATCACAGTCTCTCTCTCTCTCTCTGCTCCCTGCACTGATCAATGTCTCTCTCTCTCTCTCTGCTCCCTACACTGATCAATGTCTCTCTCTCTCTCTCTCTGCTCTCTGCACTGATCAATGTCTCTCTCTCTCTCTCTGCTCCCTGCACTGATCAATGTCTCTCTCTCTCTGCTCTCTACACTGATCAATACCGCTCTCTCTCTACTCCCTACACTGATCAATATCTCTCACACTCTCTCTCTCTCTCTCAACACTGATCAATGTCTCTCTCTCTGCTCTCTACACTGATCAACGTCTCTCTCTCTCTGCTCTCTACACTGATCAATGTCTCTCTCTCTGCTCTGTACACTGCTCAATACCTCTCTCTCTCTGTTCTCTACACTGATCAAATTCTCTCTCTGCTCTCTACACTGATCAATGTCTCTCTCTCTCTGCTCCCTACACTGATCACTGTCTCTCTCTCTCTCTCTTTGCACTGATCAATGTCTCTCTCTCACTCTCTCTGCTCCCTACACTGATCAATGTCTCTCTCTCTCTCTGCTCTCTGCACTGATCAATGTCTCTCTCTCTCTCTCTCTGCTCCCTACACTGATCAATGTCTCTCTCTCTCTCTCTCTGCTCACTACACTGATCAATGTCTCTCTCTCTCTCTGCTCTCTACACGGATCAATGTCTCTCTCTCTCTCTCTCTCTGCTCCCTACACTGATCAATGTCTCTCTGTCTCTCTCTCTGCTCTTTACACTGATCAATGTCTCTCACTCTCTCACTCTCTGCTCCCTACACTGATCAATGTCTCTCTCTCCCTCTGCTCCCTACACTGATCAATGTCTCTCACTCTCTCACTCTCTGCTCTCTACACTGATCAATGTCTCTCTCTCACTGCTCTCTACACTGATCAATGTCTCTCTCTCTCTGCGCTCTACACTGATCAATGTCTCTCTCTCTCTCTCTCTGCTCCCTACACTGATCAATGCCTCTCTCTCTCTCCCTCTCTCTGCTCACGACACTGATCAATGTCTCTCTCTCTCTCTGCTCTCTACACTGATCAATCTCTCTCTCTCTCTCTCTCTGCTCCCTACACTGATCAATGTCTCTCTCTCTCTGCTCCCTACACTGATCAATGTCTCTCTCTCTCTGCTCCCTACACTGATCAATGTCTCTCTCTCTCTCTCTGCTCTCTACACTGATCAATGCCTCTCTCTCTCTCTCTCTGCTCCCTACACTGATCAATGCCTCTCTCTCTCTCTCTCTGCTCTCTACACTAATCAATGCCTCTCTCTTCTCTCTTTCTGCGCTCTACACTGATCAATGTCTCTCTCTCTCTGCTCTCTACACTGATCAATATCTCTCTCTCTGCTCTCTACACTGATCAATGTCTCTCTCTCTCTCTCTCTGCTCTCTACACTGATCAATGTCTCTCTCTCTCTGCTCTCTACACTGATCAATGTCTCTCTCTCTCTCTGCTCTCTACACTGATCAGTGTCTCTCTCTCTCTGCTCCCAACACTGATCAATGTCTCTCTCTCTCTCTCTCTCTCTGCTCCCTACACTGATCAATGCCTCTCTCTCTCTCTGCTCTCTGCACTGATCAATGCCTCTCTCTCTCTCTCTCTGCTCTCTACACTGATCAATGCCTCTCTCTCTCTCTCTGCTCTCTACACTGATCAATGCTCTCTCTCTCTCTGCTCTCTGCACTGATCAATGTCTCTCTCTCTCTCTCTCTGCTCCCTACACTGATCAATGTCTCTCTCACTCTCTCAACTCTCTACACTGATCAATGCCTCTCTGCTCCCTACACTGATCAATGTCTCTCTCACTCTCTCTCTCTCTCTGCTCCCTACACTGATCAATGCCTCTCTATCTCTCTCTGCTCCCCACATCGATCACAGTCTCTCTCTCTCTCTCTGCTCCCTGCACTGATCAATGTCTCTCTCTCTCTCTCTGCTCTCTGCACTGATCAATGTCTCTCTCTCTCTCTCTGCTCCCTGCACTGATCAATGCCTCTCTCTCTCTGCTCTCTACACTGATCAATACCGCTCTCTCTCTACTCCCTACACTGATCAATATCTCTCACACTCTCTCTCTCTCTCTCAACACTGATCAATGTCTCTCTCTCTGCTCTCTACACTGATCAACGTCTCTCTCTCTCTGCTCTCTACACTGATCAATGTCTCTCTCTCTGCTCTGTACACTGCTCAATACCTCTCTCTCTCTGTTCTCTACACTGATCAAATTCTCTCTCTGCTCTCTACACTGATCAATGTCTCTCTCTCTCTGCTCCCTACACTGATCACTGTCTCTCTCTCTCTCTCTTTGCACTGATCAATGTCTCTCTCTCACTCTCTCTGCTCCCTACACTGATCAATGTCTCTCTCTCTCTCTGCTCTCTGCACTGATCAATGTCTCTCTCTCTCTCTCTCTGCTCCCTACACTGATCAATGTCTCTCTCTCTCTCTCTCTGCTCCCTACACTGATCAATGTCTCTCTCTCTCTCTGCTCTCTACACGGATCAATGTCTCTCTCTCTCTCTCTCTCTGCTCCCTACACTGATCAATGTCTCTCTGTCTCTCTCTCTGCTCTTTACACTGATCAATGTCTCTCACTCTCTCACTCTCTGCTCCCTACACTGATCAATGTCTCTCTCTCCCTCTGCTCCCTACACTGATCAATGTCTCTCACTCTCTCACTCTCTGCTCTCTACACTGATCAATGTCTCTCTCTCACTGCTCTCTACACTGATCAATGTCTCTCTCTCTCTGCGCTCTACACTGATCAATGTCTCTCTCTCTCTCTCTGCTCCCTACACTGATCAATGCCTCTCTCTCTCTCCCTCTCTCTGCTCACGACACTGATCAATGTCTCTCTCTCTCTCTGCTCTCTACACTGATCAATCTCTCTCTCTCTCTCTCTCTGCTCCCTACACTGATCAATGTCTCTCTCTCTCTGCTCCCTACACTGATCAATGTCTCTCTCTCTCTGCTCCCTACACTGATCAATGTCTCTCTCTCTCTCTCTGCTCTCTACACTGATCAATGCCTCTCTCTCTCTCTCTCTGCTCCCTACACTGATCAATGCCTCTCTCTCTCTCTCTCTGCTCTCTACACTAATCAATGCCTCTCTCTCTCTCTCTTTCTGCGCTCTACACTGATCAATGTCTCTCTCTCTCTGCTCTCTACACTGATCAATATCTCTCTCTCTGCTCTCTACACTGATCAATGTCTCTCTCTCTCTCTCTCTGCTCTCTACACTGATCAATGTCTCTCTCTCTCTGCTCTCTACACTGATCAATGTCTCTCTCTCTCTCTGCTCTCTACACTGATCAGTGTCTCTCTCTCTCTGCTCCCAACACTGATCAATGTCTCTCTCTCTCTCTCTCTCTCTGCTCCCTACACTGATCAATGCCTCTCTCTCTCTCTGCTCTCTGCACTGATCAATGCCTCTCTCTCTCTCTCTCTCTGCTCTCTACACTGATCAATGCCTCTCTCTCACTCTCTGCTCTCTACACTGATCAATGCTCTCTCTCTCTCTGCTCTCTGCACTGATCAATGTCTCTCTCTCTCTCTCTCTGCTCCCTACAATGATCAATGTCTCTCTCTCTCTCTCTGCTCCCTGCACTGATCAATCTCTCTCTCTCTCTCTCTCACTGCTCCCTGCACGGAACAATGTCTCTCTCTCTCTCTCTGCTCCCTGCACTGATCAATGTCTCTCTCTCTCTGCTCCCTGCACTGATCAATGTCTCTCTCTCTCTCTCTCTGCTCCCTACACTGATCAATGTCTCTCTCTCTCTCTGCTCCCTACTCTGATCAATGTCTCTCTCTCTCTCTCCCTGCTCCCTACACTGATCAATGTCTCTCTCTCTCTGCTCCCTACACTGATCAATGTCTCTCTCTCTCTGCTCCCTACACTGATCAATGTCTCTCTCTCTCTCTCTGCTCTCTACACTGATCAATGCCTCTCTCTCTCTCTCTCTGCTCCCTACACTGATCAATGCCTCTCTCTCTCTCTCTCTGCTCTCTACACTAATCAATGCCTCTCTCTCTCTCTCTTTCTGCGCTCTACACTGATCAATGTCTCTCTCTCTCTGCTCACTACACTGATCAATGTCTCTCTCTCTCTCTCTGCTCTCTACACTAATCAATTTCTCTCACTCTCTCACTCTCTGCTCCCTACACTGATCAATATCTCTCTCTCTGCTCTCTACACTGATCAATGTCTCTCTCTCTCTCTCTCTGCTCTCTACACTGATCAATGTCTCTCTCTCTCTGCTCTCTACACTGATCAATGTCTCTCTCTCTCTCTGCTCTCTACACTGATCAGTGTCTCTCTCTCTCTGCTCCCAACACTGATCAATGTCTCTCTCTCTCTCTCTCTCTCTGCTCCCTACACTGATCAATGCCTCTCTCTCTCTCTGCTCTCTGCACTGATCAATGCCTCTCTCTCTCTCTCTCTGCTCTCTACACTGATCAATGCCTCTCTCTCTCTCTCTGCTCTCTACACTGATCAATGCTCTCTCTCTCTCTGCTCTCTGCACTGATCAATGTCTCTCTCTCTCTCTCTCTGCTCCCTACAATGATCAATGTCTCTCTCTCTCTCTCTGCTCCCTGCACTGATCAATCTCTCTCTCTCGCTCTCTCACTGCTCCCTACACGGAACAATGTCTCTCTCTCTCTCTGCTCCCTGCACTGATCAATGTCTCTCTCTCTCTGCTCCCTGCACTGATCAATGTCTCTCTCTCTCTCTCTCTGCTCCCTACACTGATCAATGTCTCTCTCTCTCTCTGCTCCCTACTCTGATCAATGTCTCTCTCTCTCTCTCCCTGCTCCCTACACTGATCAATGTCTCTCTCTCTCTGCTCTCAACACTGATCAATGTCTCTCTCTCTCTCTCTCTCTGCTCTCTACACTGAACAATGCCTCTCTCTCTCTCTCTCTGCTCCCTGCACTGATCAATGTCTCTCTCTCTCCCTCTCTGCTGTCTACACTGATCAATGATCAGTGAGCGGTTCGAATCGCTCCCACGCCCTTGGTTCAAAACTTGGACTTATTTCGAGGTTGTGAATAAAGATGCAGTAGACAACAGGTTCCGATCAAAGAACCATAACTTTTATTAAGAAGTAAAAGGTAACAAACTTAAACACACTTCCCACTTAAACAGGTTTGTAGAACACCCGGTTACAGGCGAGGCAGAATGACAGTATACAAGAAAAAAAGAACTTTATCCCTCCCAAAAATCCCACTTTCTAGCTAGATTTCGGTTTCAGGAGATCAGGGATAATGCTCACCAAACAGTGGTATTAACAGTACGAAATCCAGCCAGGTAAGTTGATGGTGATTCTGGTCATCGAATGTCTTCCTTTACCATGTGGCTTCTGGGCAGAGCTGAGAGGGAGAGTTGTTCCAGCGTTGTCGACCAGTCAAAAGAGAAAGAAATCTTGGGACCTGCTGCAGATATAGTCCTTTTTCGCCCCCCACCCACCCCCCCCACAAAACTCCTCACGAAAACTGGTTTCATAATGCAGTGAGTTTTCAGGTGCGGCCTGTTCATTGTCTTGTTAAATTTTGATGGGCCTTCAACTATGCTAAACCAAATCAAATGGCTTCCGTCCTGTTGAGCTGTTGTTCCATGGAAGCTTGCATTGTTCTCATGCTTTGGGTTCCTTGCTGGGCCTAGCATTCTTATGGGCTCTGTGTTTTGAGTGGGGCGGCCTTCTCCCAGAGCCTATTGTCCAAATGTTAATGTTTGCTGGGCTTTGAATTCCCAGACAATGCAATCTCAAGCCTGCTATTCACAGAGGTAGATCCACGTGCTGTACATGTCCAGACATGTTCCTTTAAAGTTCCAAAGTCCTTATTTTTTTCCCTTTAGATATTTTTTGGGGGGAACTGCAAATTTTGGAAATTTTACAGTCCCTCCTGCGATACTTCCAGTTCACTGCAGTATCGTCCTGGGTGGACAAAATTCCTGAGCCCCGAAAACCAACCTTTCCCTGTATTACCTAAACTAAAACCCAAACATACATTTTCCTTTAAATGTGATGTTTTAGGTACATACAGGTAAGAAAATCTTTATTTCACAACCAAGCACGGAGAGGGTCCGACACCCCTGCACTGCTTGGGAAAACACATATCTTTATTAAAAACAACAAAACACAATAAAACAACAATCTTTATTCAGGAACACAGAATAAAAAAAATTCTAACAGGTGTATCTCTCTCCACCTCAGCATAATGCTTCTTCCAAGTCCTTTCATTTCGCAACTGTAGTATTCTGCCCTTTCCCTTGCACTGAGTGCACAACAGGTGCAATACTATTCCCAGTTGGCAAACTACGATGAGGTGGGAAGCCATTCTGACCCATGAAGGGACCTCTATGTTTTCGAAGATGTCCCACCAGGGTGGGACTGTGATACCTTGAATCTCTCTCTCTATCTCGTGTGTATTCTGTTCTAAAGTATAGAAATGTTTTTGAGAGAGCTCTGCAGCTTTTAGTAACTTGGTAAGGCGTTCTGGTTGAGGGGGAATTTCATAGCCAAAATGTGCTACATATTTTTAAATGTTGGTGATATTTTGTGTTACAGTGAGGTGAACAGTGGAGGGTTCAGGAATGGGGACAATCCGTTCCTGGGCCACTTGAACTTCTGCCTCGGGTTTAAAGCAGAAACTGCTGTCACTTACCGGACACCAGGTATGCTGTCCATACTGGTATTGAGGCGCGCTGGTGGTGACACAATATGTCCCACCTCCTATATATGCTACCTGTGGGGGAACATGGTCTTGTGCCATTACTTCCATGGTACAGTTTATAGGTCATGCACCCACAGCTTTAAACCCAAGCTGTGGTTTAGAATAGGCGTTCAAGTGCTGGGGACACAGTATTATGTGTGAACCCTGGCTCCGGCACCCGGAGAGGTCAGTACCTGTCATAACGTGCTCCCACTTTATGACATAACGTGAGACCGCTGTGAAACGCATGTGTGCACCCCTTTGAATGACTCCAATGTTCTCCACCTTCTATACCGGTGTGGCTCGGGCAGTCCCACCCATGACCGGCATCCTCACCACTATCCCCATGATAGTGTGATTGGAACACCCACAATCTACTGGTACAGGGTAGGCTTCAGAGGCTAGACGGAGCTGACACGGGCTTAGTGAATTCTCAAATGGGTGGAGGGCTGCGAGGTGCTTGTTGCTGATCCAGGAGGGGACTAAACCTTGCTTTAAATCCTCCAGGTTACTCCGGCCCTCGCCTCGCAACCATGCCACGTACAGTACGCACACCTCGTTCTGTGCAGCCTGGTCTGATGCATTCCTGTCCTCCCGTATGAGTGCATTTACCGTCTTTGCGTGCCTTTCCAGCTCAGCAATGATTTCTTTTAAATGGACCGTCATAGCTTGGTCCTCGTGTAACTCTGAGCCCACTACTGTATTTTCATCCATTAAGATTTTGCGCAATTGTTTTTTTAAACTGTTTATTTGTGTCTGCCATTCTATGTCATCCAGACTGTTGATGACAGAGGACCCTGTATTATATGTTGTAAAAATATCATTCCAGGCTCCCCTCCTTTGTCTCCCCGTATTGCTAAAATACTCAGTGTGCGCAGTGTACAGTTCTGCTTTGTCTACGTTTGCGAAATCGGACTCGTAGAACTTCCTGAACATTTCTCTGAACAGGGCTTGGTATAGCTGTTCCGTCTCTTTGGGGCACCACTCAGGTAAGTGTACCTCCGTGAGGTTTAGGATCACGGAAGCTACCGCGTAGTGTACCCCCTGGTATAGCACCTTTTCGGTTGGCACTAGTACCAGCCCATTCCCTGGTCCCTTGGTGGTGGTAGGGCACGTCTCTGTGTGTGTCCTTGCTGTCTGGGTCGTGGGCAGGGGCTTACGGGCATGTGCCACGAGTTCAGTGGCCTTGACTGGGGCTGGAGAGGGCGGGACTATGCAAGTGTGTAGGTGGGAATCCCATTCCACCCCCTTCCCCTTATCCAGCCATGCTGTGGAAAAGATAATGGATATGCCCGTGGGGCAGGCCTTCCGCGACCCCCACATGCAGACATAAATCCCCTGTTCCGATTTCCACCACTTGTCCCAGCACACGCTCACCCCCCTATGGTCCCCCGTAATGGTCCGATGGGTGTCATTCCCCAGTCGCTACCAGTCAGCTGTACGGTCCCCCATGTCTCTGCTCAGCTTCCTGTGCCACCACCACCTTCCTAGGGGAATCTGTCCTCTGCAGGTCAGGCACACGAGTTTCCCCTCAGTGACCCCGACCCGAGTGGCTACAACCTGTATGCTGGGGCAGGGGAGGGAGGCCTCCCCGTAGGTGAGCCCGGTCTGACTGGAGTATCGGGTGGAGTTAGATCCCAGCCACCCTGGCCATCTTCCCACGTGGGAATAGGTAGCGAGCTCCTTCACGCCTCACTTGCTGCCACCCGCATTCACAACCGGTGCTCTCTCTCCTGAGCACCCAAAAATGTGGGAGTCCTCCACGTCACCTCGCCTCCCAGCGCTCATTCCTATCAGAGCGAGTAGGAGTATGCCCCCCTTCATATCGAAATCCCTTCTGTAAGGAGACACAAGAGCATATAGCCAGGTCCCGAGTAGATTCTCTGGCTTGGGTGAAGCATAGTCAGGTCTTGCGACCTCGACTCAATACAAAACACTCTTGAAACTATAACATTTAAAACTACCAACCACCTTACTTAAAATTTAACTAAAAACACCCAAACTTAACAATCTCAAAATTTAACAACAAAAGCTATGTACATTCGCCGCCCGTCTCCGAGTGGCCAGACTAAACCATGTTTCCGGGCTGCAGCACTACTCCCTTTGGTGTGGCCTTGTCCTGTACCTTTAGTCCCCTGCAGCCTATGGCTGCTGGCCGGGAACCTCTGTCCTCAGATCGATCCCTGGCTTGAGGGGCGGCCCTTTTAAATCGGGGAGCCGGTGACCACGGTTTCTTTGGCTGTGGCGTACGTGGGGACCTTCTAGGGGCTCTGGCTGGTGGGAGTTTTCTGGCTGTTGGGAATTAACACGAGCCACTGCCCCCTGTTGTGTGGTCTGTGAATCTTCCACTGCCACTGGCTGGGGATTTCTATCCTCATCCTGTACCTCTTCTAAACCTGTCAGGGTCAGGTGACTCTTCGCAGCCTGGTGCTGGTTCAAAACCTGGGTCGGGGGCGGGGCTATCTGGTTCGGTTTCCTCCTCCTCTAAATCCCAGAGGATTGGGGGAATGTCTCAAACGGTGGGTGGGGTGGCCCCTCCCCTAAGACAGGCCACCGCCCCTGCTTGTGCAGTCTGTGAATTTTCTTCTGCTGCAGGCTGAGGATTTGCGCCTCCAGGTTCAAAGCCTGGGTCGGGGGCGGGGCTATCTGGTTCAGGCTCCTCCTCCTCCCCACCTGAGTCCCAGAAGAGAGGGGGGGTGGTTTGAACAGGGGCCTGGGTGACTCCTCCCTCAAGACAGGCCACCGCCCCTGCTTGTGCAGTCTGTGAATTTGGTCCTGCTGCAGGCTGAGGATTTCTATTCTGTTTTAGTTTGGTCAACTCTGCTACTATGGCTTGCAACTGCGGGGTGGTGAATTCCCCCGGGGAAGTTGAGCAAACCATCCCTCTGGCTTTGGATAGGGCTTGGGTCAGACCTTTTATTCTTTCCCCACAGGGCCCATGGTTTGAATCCTCATACCCCCTGTAGGCTGCCTTTATGTCTCTAAGCTGCCCCTCTAGCCCGTCTACTTTACCCATTAAGCGGCCGTTCTCCTCCCGTAAGGCCTGCTCATTTAACCTGGCCTCCTTACAGGAGGTCTCTTCCTGTGCGTGTCTTTCAAGGGGACACAGGTAGGCAGGCTGCGCTGGTTCCAGTCATAGGTCTGGGTTGTATGGGGCTGCTGCTACCTTCCCTGGGCCAGTCAATGGGGACCTCATGTAGAGTTTCGCAATTATCGCGATTCTATTAATGTGAGAGAAGCAGGTTCAATTCTACATTTTTATTGAACGAAAGGCTGCTTTTAAATGTAAGGACACAGCAGCCTGTAAAATGGCCGCCGAGCATCGTGACAGACGTTTTCCAGAACATAGTGAGCAGACAAGATGGCGTTGAATATACATTCACAATTAAACCATGCACGGTATAGATTGGGAAGGCAGGATGCAACCCATTCGTGTTTTGGACAAAAACAATGATATAAGTGCTTGAATCGTTTCATATGCATGGTGAGAATCATTGCACTGGACAATCGGGGGCCCATCCAGACACATCAATACACAAATACCCCCCCAGCTCAACAATGAGAGAGACATTGACGGGTGATTGAGCCAGTTTTCAGGTAATCCCGAAACCAGTTGAGGAGACAAGTATACACATCCTGCCTAGCTCAACAATGAAGAAGACATTAACGGATAGTTGGCCAGTTTCGGGTGATCCCGAAACTAGTTAAGAAGACAATTACCCCATACCTGGAACTTTGGGCGCCAAAATTAAACAAAAGACAGCATCTTGATTTGAGCGGGAGATAAGGCCCGGCCAAACAGTATAACTATAGAGGACGAATGTCCATCAGGAGGCTTAGGCTTGGTCTTGCAGTCTTGTGCGTGTCCTGCCCGCGGTGCTGTGCTGGTCCGGTGTTCCAGTGTTGGGTGGAGTTCGGGTTCGAGTTCGTTGTTCGTGGTCCGTGTCGGCCAGAAATGGAACCTCAGAACGAGCCACCTCGACACGGCAGGCAGTAGGGTACACCATCCCGATCGTCGGTAAACGGTGTCCGGATCCATCAGGGCAAAGCAGCGGTGTGTTCCCGAGCGACCAGCCGCCGGTAGCGAAGAAGACAAGAATCTCGGCCGAGCGAGGCCCGAGTGACGAGAAGAAATTCCACGTGGGAGACGTCAGTAAAACCCCGACCGCGCCCGAAGATAAACGACAAAGTAGGTTCAAATCCACCTTTTGAATCCTACCGAAGATTTCATGACACCAGGAAGACAGGCCTATCTTCTGGTTATTTGAGTGGGTAGCCTGGGCCATCCGCGATGAACGTCCATCAGGGCTGTCTCAAGTGGATCCATTGCGGCAGCGAGTGTAAACAAGTCGAGCTCAGAAGCCTTTACAGCCACGTGACAGCCAGGCGCTGCAGCGAAATGCTGCGAGCCTCATTTTAAATTCCGGAGTAACCCGAGTGGTGAGCATGTTTCCCTGACCCTACAAATCCAGACGTAGTTTAGGTATTATAAGGGAGGGTGGTTCCTAAGGTTAATGTGTAATGTGTTCCCCCCTTTACGATGTGTCGTGTGTTCCCCATTTGTATAGACCAAGTTTTATAGACGTGTGTATACTTGTAATTTCTTTGATCTGCGCATATGACATGTATTTCATTATTTTAGACACCGTACAATAAAGGCATTCATTTCGTGCTATTCAACCAGGTATATTTGAGTTTTTCTCTGCATTACTGCTCCTTTGCATCTAAGTCCAGGTGTCAGAACCGTAAGGGCGAGTGGGTCGAACCACTCACAGGTGATTATTGCAAAAGTCTGGCCGGAGACCAGGGCAAGCAATAGCACAGGCAACGAAAGCCTCACCTCGCCGCCCCCTTACACTCATGGCGTCCAAAAATGACTCGACCGTGGCGGGAGGGATCCCTGTCTCTGCCTTTTTGGCTGGGGCTGAGGAATTCTTCCCCTTGTTATCCTTCCAGGGATTCTTACACTCCTTCCTCCAGTGACCATCCTTCCCACACCCATAACAGTTAAGCTTTGTGCTGGAAGGGTTATTCCCTCCTGATGCCACTCCTTCCTACTCTGGCAGGGTTTTATCTCATGTACTTTCCCTTTTTGTGGGGGCTCTTCCGCCCCTCTCCCGTCCCGGTAGGCCAGGTTCAGCTGTCTGACCACTGCCTCCTCGGTGACCCGGGGATCTTTCGGGTCAAACCAAAGCTCAGCCTGGGTTTTGATCCGAGGCAAGCTGTTTGCCACTAGGCTACGGAGCCAGTAGGCCAGCTCGTCCCGGTTTAGGTGAGCCCTGTTAAGATCCCCACCACAAGCACCCCTGTACACAGGCCACAGCCTGTCTGCAAAAGCCTGTGGGGTCTCTCCTGCGAGCTGCACTGTTTTCTCCACCCGGGAGAAAGGACTTCCCTCATTCATCCCCATGGCATCTAAAACTTCCTCTCTGATGGCCACATATCCATTCTGTCCTCTCTTGCTCTCAGCAGAGAGAGACTGGTATAGCCGGCTGTCCAGTGAGAACAGGAGCATTTTTACCATCTCGGCATCGTCACAGCCGTTGATGCCTGCTGCCTATTCTACCTCTATGAAGTGAACTGAGGGGTCCACTTGTTGGGTGAGTTTACTCAGGTGGCTTACCATAACCCTAAGCTGTTGTGTACCGTGGGGAGCCACGAACTGGCTTTGGAGGGGTCCCGCATCCCCATTATCAGCGGGTGGGCCAAATCTGTCCTGCCGGGCCGGGCACATCGGCCCGATCCCAGCCTCTCTTGCGGGGTTTTTTCCACCTCAGCTTCTGCCCCTAACTCCACCCCTTCTTCTTGCCAGACTGCGCTAAAGCTTGGAGCTATGGGTGGTAGTCATCGGCCCTCCCGTTCCTCAACCGGGTCGTCCCTTGGCGCTATCTTTGGTGTCTGAACCGTTCTCCCCAGGTTCCCTGTAAAGTCGACCTGGGCTGCACTTGGGCTTATGAGACACGCCACGCCTCTTGCCTTCCTTAGAGCAAGGCTGAGACTCTCTATCTGCTTCTGGCAGGGGCCATGGTCTGCATCCTCAAACCCCTGTGCGCTCATTACATTATAGGCTGCCTGTAAGCCTTTTACTGTCTCCTCCTGCTCTCTTACTTGTTTTGCCAGACGGGCATACTTTTCCCGCAACCTCAGCTCATTGTTACTTGGCCTCAGTGACCTGGCACTGTAAATAATCCTGCCGGGTCTTGTGTTTCCCCCACTAACTGCACCCTTTCCTGGTTTAGTGCCTGCAATGCTAAAAGTAACTTCTCCCCTGCTAGGGCCTTTGTTTGGACTTCCAGGGCTGACTCCCAAATCTCGGCTGCCTGTGCTTCAACGAGTCTGTCCAAAAGTTGGATCTGTTTCTTGAAGCACATCAGCCAGACTGCCTTTTCTAAGGATTTTTTATGATCCTTCCCTTCTGTCCATTTAGCTGCTGCATCTACCGGGCGCCCCGTTTTTAACAGATTAGTGACCCACTTCTTTTCCATATTCACTTTGCTGAATACATAATCTGAAATCCTCTCTTCCATTACAGTTCTCTCTTCCGAATCAGTGTCTACTGCTTCACAACCCCTTTGCCAAGTCCTTGCCACGGTCACCATTTATGTAGGGGGTGGTTGTGGTAGGGGTCAGCCTTTCCCCTGACTCAGTGAGCGGTTCGAATCGCTCCCACGACCCAGGTTCAAAACTTGGACTTATTTAGGGGTTGTGAATAAAGATGCAGTTGACAACAGGTTCCGATGAAAGAACTATAACTTTTATTAAGAATTAACAGGTAACAAACTTAAACACACTTCACACTTAAACAGGTTTGGAGAACACACGGTTACAGGCGAGGCAGAATGACAGTATACAAGAAAAAAAAACCTTTATCCCTCCCAAAAATCCCACTTTCTAGCTAGGTTTCAGTTTCAGGAGATCAGGGATAATGCTCACCAAACAGGGGTATTAACAGTACGAAATCCAGCCAGGTAAGTTGATGGTGATTCTGGTCATCGAATGTCTTCCTTTACCATGTGGCTTCTGGGCAGGGCTGAGAGGGAGCGTTGTTCCAGCGTGGTCGGCGAGTCAAAAGAGAAAGAAATCTTGGGACCTGCTGCAGATATAGTCCTTTTTCGCACCCCCCCAAAACTCCTCATGAAAACTGGTTTTGTAATGCAGTGTGTTTTCAGGTGAGGCCTCTTCATTGTCTTGTTAATTTTTGATGGGCCTTCAACTATGCTAAACCAAATCAAATGGCTTACGTCCTGTTGAGCTGTTGTTCAATGGAAGCTTGCATTGTTCTCATGCTTTGGTTTCCTTGCTGGGCCTAGCATTCTTATGGGGTCTGTGTTTTGGGTGGGGCGGCCTTCTCCCAGGGCCTATTGTTCAAATGTTAATGTTTGCTGGGCTATGAATTCCCAGACAATGCAATCTCAAGCCTGCTATTCACAGAGGTAGATCCAAATGCTGTACATGTCAAGACATGTTCCTTTAAAGTTCCAAAGTCCTTATTTTTTTCCCTTTAGATATTTTTTTGGGGGGATCTGAAAGTTTGGAAATTTTACACTCTCTCTCTCTCTGCTCTCTACACTGATCAATGTCACTCTCTCTCTCTCTCTCTGCTCCCTGGACTGATCAATGTCTCTCTCTCTCTCTCTCTGCTCCCTGGACTGATCAATGTCTCTCTCTCTCTGCTCCCTACACTGATCAATGTCTCTCTCTCTCTCTGCTCCCTACACTGATCAATGTCTCTCTCTCTCTCTCTCTGCTCCCTGGACTGATCAATGTCTCTCTCTCTCTCTCTCTGCTCCCTGGACTGATCAATCTCTCTCTCTCTCTGCTCCCTACACTGATCAATGTCTCTCTCTCTCTCTCTCTCTGCTCCCTGGACTGATCAATGTCTCTCTCTCTGCTCCCTACACTGATCAATGTCTCTCTCTCTCTTTCTGCTCCCTACACTGATCAATGTCTCTCTCTCTCTACTCTCTGCTCCCTACACTGATCAATGTCTCTCTCTCTGCTCCCTACACTGATCAATGTCTCTCTCTATCTGTTCTCTACACTGATCAATGCCTCTGTCTCTCTGCTCCCTACACTGATCAATGACTCTCTCTCTCTCTGCTCCCTACACTGATCGATGTCTCTCTCTCTCTGCTCTCTCCACTGATCAATGTCTCTCTCTCTCTCTGCTCCCTACACTGATCAATGCCTCCCTCTCTCTCATCCACTGCTCCCTACACTGATGAATGTCTGTCTCACTCTCTCTCTGCTCCCTACACTGATCAATGTCTCTCTGACGAAGGAGCAGCGCTCCGAAAGCTTGTGATTTCAAATAAATGTGTTGGACTATAACCTGGCGTTGTGCGACTTCTCACATTTGTACACTGATCAATGCCTCTCTCTCTCTCTGCTCCATACTCTGAACAATGCCTCTCTCTCTATCTCTCTGCTCTCTACACTGATCAATGCCTCTCTCTCTCTGCTCCCTACACTGATCAATGTCTCTCTCTCTCTATCTCTCTGCTCTCTACACTGATCACTGCCTCTCTCTCTCTCACTGCTCCCTACACTGATCAGTGCCAATCTCTCAATGTTCCCTACACTGATTAATGCCTCTCTCTGTCTGCTCCCTACCCAGATCAATGTCTCTCTCTCTCAATCTCTCTGCTCTCTACAATTATCAATGTCTTGAAGGGATAATTACTAGTCCTAGCCCCTTTAGGGCTACCCCGGATCAGGCGTATTCCTCATACGTTCCCTTTCAACTAAAGTTTGATGTAGCCGAATCCTAAAGATGCTTAATTGGGTCTAAAGGTCCGGACTATCCCTCCCTAAAGGAAAGGAACAACCTGAAAATGTTACCGTCCTCCAGATAGCACCATTAATAAGTTTAGCTAGACTGTAGCGTTCCGGATATTATGAGGGTCCGGAAAACTCCCCCAGAATTCTGCAACTCCTCACTAAAGAGTGTACAGAGATTGCGTTCGTGAGTTTGATACAGAAGTATTATGTGAGACAATTCTTAAAATATATAGATTTATTGAAGAACTGACATGTAATTTACAGATGGTGATTCAATCACAACATTAACAGTTCCAAAAAGAGAAAGCTTTACAATGGCCCAGAAATTGGAGTTCGATGGTTGCCGCGGGGGTAAGGATCCCCCGCGATATCGCACTCCGCGCCTACCTTTATGGTTTTGGCCCACACGAACTTCAGTTCCTGGGCCTCTCCCTGGTGCCGGCGCGCAGTGTGTGCGTTTCCCAGAGGCGCAGTTAATTCGATGTGACCTCTGGGATCACGTGGGCCAGTTAGAGCCAATGGCAGCACACCATCTTTCATTCAGCTGTCAAAACTATGAATACAACAAGCCCCCAAAAGAACAGCTAAACCTCAATTAAATTTTAAAAAAGCCATCACATTAATAAAATAACTATAGTTAAATAAATTAACCACTTTAAACAAAAATTTAAATTTTTGAAAACATTTAAATTCTTTTTAAAAGTTATAAAAATAAACTTACCTTTCTTTAAAGTCTCTAAAAAAGATAAACCTGTTGAAAAAAATTAAAATAATACTTAATTAACTACATACCTTGTTAAAAGGGGGTCTTACGCCTGCTTTCTTCATGTGTAAAATCTTCAACACTTAACTGCGCATTCAAACCTGAAAAAAAAACTAAGTGCGCTGCGTGCACACAACCTGTAGCGCGAACGTGGTTCACTTAGGAACCGCCCCCTTCGCAATACCTGAAGTGCCGGTTTCCCGCGCATGCACAGTGCATGCAGGAAACCGGCACTTCGGGACCTAATACGCAAGAGTACACAGTGCGTACTCTCCCGCATTAGGTCTAATTTTCGGGCCAATCTTATTATCAGAGTTCCTATTCTCAAATCTTAACTTCGCTACAGTTTTGCACCCCAGTCTTATTCAGAATATCCACCAAAATCAAATACAGTACCTTGATCCCCGAGATACAAAGAGTTGTAAATTTACAGAGCCATCTCTGAAGCCTGAGAATTGCTTTGCCCCTTTACAGCGAATCTATCATCACATTTGAAAGCTCAATATTTATACCCTTTTCCAGTGGCATCTACTTTAAGATTTTCTGCTGATGTAAGCTAATTATCTCTAGTCATTTTTCTGCTGACTTCTGCAATTCCTAGTCACCTCAGCTGGTAGCAATACAGACTCGTGTCTCTCCTCTAGGTGTTCGAAGCTCACCATAAAAAACGGTGTAACAGCAGATGCATTTCATTTGATGTCATTTTTACTAAGGCCTTCTGTTCATGCCTCTTTACGAAGTGTAAATTAGAACACCTTCTACAGGGAAAACCATTGTTTTATTCTGAAAGTTTCAGACTGTCAGGAGCCTTTAACCTTCTATTTCAATAAGGTTATTGATTCAGTGTCAACAACTATCTTATCTCAATAGCCAGAATTCAATCACAGCTTTAGATTGTTCAGGCTGCCAGATTTCCAAATCAGTTTGTCATTTTTTAATAAGGCCAGAATTCTTTCATAGAATGGTATATTTTTCTGAATAGGTTATATGGCTTATTCCTTCACAGCCTCTCTCTCTCTCTCTCTCAATGTTCCGTACACTGATTAATGCCTCTCTCTCTCTCTCTCTCTCTGCTCCCTACACTGATCAATCCCTCTCTCTCTCTCTGCTCCCTACATTGAGCAATGCCTCGTTCTCTCTCACTGCTCCCTCCACAGATCATTGCCTCACACTCACTGCTCCCTATAATGATCAATGCCTCTCTATCTCTCTCTCACAGCTCCCTTTACTGATCAATGTCTCTCTCTCTCTCTCTCTGCTACCTACACTGATCAATGCCTCTCTTTCTCTTTTCCCTGCATTGATCAATGTTTCTCTCTCTCTCTCTCACTTCTTTGTACACTGATCAAGGCCTCTCTCACTCATTGCTCTTTACTCTGCTCAATGCCTCTCCCTCTCTGCTCCCGACATTAATCAATGCCTCTGTCTCTCTCTCTGCTCCCTACACTGATCAATCTTTCTCTCTCTCTCACAGCTCCCTACACTGATCACTGCCTCTCTCGCTCTCTGCTCTCTGCACTGATCAATGCCTCTCTCTCGCTCCCTCTGCTACCTACACTGATCAATGCCTCTCTCTCTCACTGTTCCCTACACTGATCAATGCCTCTCTCTCTCTCCCTCTGCTCCCTACACTGATCAGTGCCTCTCTCTCTCACTCTCAATGTTCCATACATTGATCAATGCCTCTCTCTTTCTCACGGATCCCAACATTGATTGATGCCACTCTCTCTCTCTCTCTCTCACAGCTCCCTTTACTGATCAATGTCTCTCTCTCTCTCTCTCACTTCTTTGTACACTGATCAAGGCCTCTCTCACTCATTGCTCTTTACTCTGCTCAATGCCTCTCCCTCTCTGCTCCTGACATTAATCAATGCCTCTGTCTCTCTCTCTGCTCCCTACACTGATCAATCTTTCTCTCTCTCTCACAGCTCCCTACACTGATCACTGCCTCTCTCGCTCTCTGCTCTCTACACTGATCAATGCCTCTCTCTCTCTCCCTCTGCTACCTACACTGATCAATGCCTCTCTCTCTCTCCCTCTGCTCCCTACACTGATCAGTGCCTCTCTCTCTCACTCTCAATGTTCCATACATTGATCAATGCCTCTCTCTTTCTCACGGATCCCGACATTGATTGATGCCACTCTCTCTCTCTCTCTCTGCTCCCGACACTGGTCAATGTCACTCTCTCTCTCACTGATCCCAACATTGATCAATGCCTCTCTATCTCTCTCCGCTCCCTATACTGATCAATGTCTCTCTCCCTCTCTCTGCTCCCGACACTGATCAATGTCTCGCTCTCTCTCTCTCAATATTCCCCACACTGATCAATGTCTCTCTCTCTCTCTCTCTCTGCTCCCTACACTGATCAATGTTTCTCTCTCTCTCTCTCTGCTCCCAACACTGATCAATGTTTCTCTCTCTCTCTCTCTGCTCTCTACACTAATCAATGTCTCTCTCTCTCTCTCTCTGCTCTCTACACTGATCAATGTCTCTCTCTCTCTCTCTGCTCCCTACACTGATCAATTTCTCTCTCTCTCTCTCTCTGCTCTCTACACTGATCAATGTCTCTCTCTCTGCTCCTACACTGATCAATGTCTCTCTCTCTCTCTGCTCCCTACACTGATCAATGTCTCTCTCTCTCTCTTTCTCTACACTGATCAATGTCTCTCTCTCTCTCTGCTCCCTACACTGATCAATGCCTCTCTCTCTCACTCTCTGCTCCCAACACTGATCAATGCCTCTCTCTCTCTGATCCCTACACTGATCAATGCCTCCAACTCTCACTGCTCCCTACACTGAACAACGCTACTCTCTCAATGTTCCCTACATTGATCAATGCCTCTCTCTCTCTCTCTGCTCCCGCCATTGATCAATGCCTCTCTCTGTCTCTCTCTGCTCCCTACACTGATCAATGTCTATCTCTCTCTCTGCTCCCTACACTGATCAATGTCACTCTCACTCTCTCTCTCTACACTGATCAATGTCTCTCTCTCTCTCTCTGCTCCCTACACTGATCAATGCCTCTCTCTCTCACTCTCTGCTCCTAACACTGATCAATGCCTCTCTCTCTCTGATCCCTACACTGATCAATGCCTCCAACTCTCACTGCTCCCTACACTGAACAACGCTACTCTCTCAATGTTCCCTACATTGATCAATGCCTCTCTCTCTCTCTCTGCTCCCGCCATTGATCAATGCCTCTCTCTCTCTCTCTCTCTGCCCTCTACACTGATCAATGCCTCTCTCTCGCTCTCTCTGCTCTCTTCACTTATCAATGTCTTTCTCTTTCTCTCTCTGCTCCCTACACTGATCAATGACTCTCTCTCTATCTCTCTGCTCCCTGCACTGATTAATGCCTCTCTCTCTCTCTCTCTCTGCTCCCTACACTGATCAATGCCTCTCTCTCTCTGATCCCTACACTAACATAGAAACATAGAAACATAGAAGATAGGAGCAGGAGTAGGCCATTCGGCCCCTCGAGCCTGCTCCGCCATTCGATGAGATCATGGCTGATCATCCAAACTCAGTACCCTGTACCTGCCTTCTCCCCATATCCCTTGATACCTTTATCTTTAAGAAATATATCTAACTCATTCTTGAATATATTTAATGACTTCGCCTCAACTACCTTCTGTGGTAGAGAATTCCATAGGTTCACCACTCTCTGGGTGAAGAAATTCTTCCTCATTTCTGTCCTAAATGGCTTACCCCTTATCCTTAGATTATGACCCCTAGTTCTGGACTCTCCGACCATCGGGAACATTCTTCCTGCATCTAGTTTGTCCAGACCTGTCAGAATTTTATATGTTTCGATGAGATCCCCTCTCATTCTTCCATACTCCAGCGAGTATAAGCCCAATCGACCCAATCTCTCCTCATATGTCATTCCTGCCATCCGAGGTAGCAGCCTTGTGAATCTTCGCTGAACTCCTTCCATGGCAAGAACATCCTTCCTCAGATAAGGCGACCAAAACTGCACACAGTACTCAAGGTGTGGTCTCACCAAGGCCCTGTACAACTGCAGCAGGACATCCCTGTTCCTATACTCAAACCCTTTCGCTATGAAGGCCAACATACCATTTGCCTTCTTCACCGCCTGCTGCACCTGCATGCTTACCTTCAGCGACTGGTGCACAAGGACACCCAGGTCTCGTTGCACTTCCCCGTTTCCCAATCTATTGCCATTCAGATAATAGTCTGCCTTTCTGTTTTTGACACCAAAGTGGATAACCTCGCATTTATCCATGTTATATTGCATCTGCCACACTTCTGCCCACTCACCCAACCTGTCCAAGTCATCCTGGAGTTTCTCGGTATCCTCCCCGCAGCACACACGCCCAACCAGCTTTGTGTCATCTGCAAACTTGGAGATATTACATTTAGTTCCCTTATCTAGATCATTAATGTATATTGTGAATAGCTGGGGTCCAAGGACCGATCCCTGCGGTACCCCACTAGTCACTGCCTGCCACTTGGAAAAAGACCCATTAATTCCTACTCTCTGCTTTCTGTCCGCCAACCAGTTCTCTATCCAAGTCAATACCTTGCCCCCAATGCCATGTGCCTTAACTTTACACGCTAATCTCTTATGCGGGACCTTATCGAAAGACTTTTGAAAGTCCAAATTGACCTCATCTACTGGTTCTCCCTTATCTATTTTCCCAGTTACATCCTCAAAAAATTCCAGTAGATTAGTCAAGCACGATTTACCTTTTGTAAATCCAAATTGACTTTGTCCGATCCTGTCACTGTTTTTCAAGTGCTCAGCTATTACATCCTTTATAATGGACTCTAGCATTTTCCCCACTACCGATGTCAGGCTTACCGGTCTGTAATTCCCCGCTTTCTCTCTACCACCATTTTTGAATAGTGGGGTAACATTAGCTACCCTCCAATCCATGGGTGCAGTTCCAGATTCCATCGAATGTTGGAAGATGATCAGCAATGCATCTACTATTTCTAGGGCCACTTCCTTAAGTACCCTAGGATGTAGATTATCAGGCCCTGCGGATTTATCGGCCTTCAATCCCGTCAATTTCCCTAACACAATTTCCCTGCAAATACTGATTTCTTTCAGTTCCTCCCTTTCATCAGACCCTATGTTCTCCAACATCTCTGGGAGGTTATTTGTGTCCTCCTTTGTGAAGACAGAACCAAAACATGCATTTAATTGGTCAGCCATTTCTTTGTTCCCCATTATAACTTCCCCCGCTTCTGACTGCAAGGGACCTACACTTGATTTCACTAATCTTTTTCTCTTCACATATCGATAAAAGCTCTTACACTCAGTTTTTATGTTCCCAGCAAGCTTACTTTCATATTCTATTTTCCCCTTCTTAATTAATCCCTTTGTCCTCCTTTCTTGAATCCTAAACTGCTCCCAATCCTCAGGGTTACCACTTTTTCAGGCCAATTTATATGCCCTCTCCTTGGATCTTATGCTATCCCTAATTTCCCTTGTTAGCCACGGTTGAGTCACCCTTTTTGTTTTATTCTTATGCCACACTGGGATGAACAAATTCTGTAGTTCATCCATGCAGTCTTAGAATGTTTGCCATTGCCTATCCACCGTCAACCCTTTGAGTGACATTCCCCAAGCAATCCTACCCAATTCGCGCCTCATACCATCATAGTTTCCTTTATTTAAATTCAGGACCCTAGTCTCTGATTCAACTACTTCACTCTCCATCGTAATGAAGAATTCTATCATATTATGATCACTCTGACCCAAGGGGCCTCGTACAACAAGATTGCTAATTAATCCTTTCTCGTTACATAATACCCAGTCTAAGATGGCCTGATCTCTGGTTGGTTCCTCGACATATTGTTCCAGAAAACCATCCCGTAAACATTCTAGGAATTCCTCCTCCACAGTATTTTTACTAATTTGGTTAGCCTAATCTATATGTAAATTAAAGTCACCCATGATGACTGCTGTGCCCTTACTGCATGCTTCTCTAATTTCCCTTTTAATGCCGTCCCCAACCTCCGTATTACTGTTTGGAGATATATATACCACTCCCACTAACGTTTTCTGCCCCTTGTTATTTCTCAGTTCTACCCATACACTGATCAATGACTCTCTCACTCTCTGATCCCTACACTGATCAATGCCTCCAACTCTCGCTGCTCCCTACACTGAACAACGCTACTCTCTCAATGTTCCCTACATTGATCAATGCCTCTCTCTCTCTCTCTCTCTGCTCCCGACATTGATCAATGCCACTCTCTCTCTCTGCTCCCTACACTGATCAATGACTCTCTCTCTATCTCTCTGCTCCCTACACTGATCAATGCCTCTCTCTCTCACTGCTCCCTACACTGATCAATCCCTCTCTCTCTTGAAGGGATAATTACTAGTCCTAGCCCCTTTAGGGCTTCCCCAGATCAGGCATATTCCCCAGACGTTCACTTTCAACTAAAGTTTGAGGTAGCCGAATCCTAAAGACGCTTAATTGGGTCGAAAGGTCTTTACCATCTCTCCCGAAAGGAAAGGAACAACCTGAAGATGTTACCGTCCTCCAGATAGCACTTTTAATAAGTTTAGCTAGACTGTAACGTTCCGGATATTATGAGGGTCCGGAAAATTCCCCCAGAATTCTGCAACTCCTCACCAAAGAGCGTGCAGAGATTGAGTTCGCAAGTTTGATACAGAAGTATTATGTGAGACAATTCTAAAAATGCATAGATGTATTAAAGAACCGACATGTAATTACAGTAGGTGTTTCAATCACAACATTAACAATTCCAAAAACAGAAAGCTTTCAATTCTATTATCAGAGATCCTTATTCTCAAATCTCAACTTCTCTACAGTTTTACAGTTCTAAGTTTATTCAGAATATCCACCAAGATCAAATACAGTACCATTGATCCCCAAGACACAAAGAGTTGTAGACTTACAGAGCCTGCCTCTGATGCCGAGAATCGCTTTGCCCCTTTACAGCGAATCTATCCTCCCATTTGAAACTTCAATATTTATATCCTTTTTCAGTGGTATTTCCTTTGAAGTTTTCTGCTGATGTAAGCTAATTATCTCTAGTCATTTTTCTGCTGACCCCTGCTATTCTTACAGTCACCTCAGCTGGTAGCAATGCAGACTCATGTCTCCTGCATTTCATTTGATGTCATTTTTACGAAGGCATATGTTTCTTAATTTTATGTGTTTCTTTGCGAATTGTAATTTAGAACACCTTAACAGGGTGTACCATTGTGTTCTTTCCAAAGCTTCTGACTTCAGGAGCCTCCAACCTCCTTTTTCAATAAGGTTATTGATTCAGTGTCAACAACTTATCTTATCCCAATAGCCTGAATGCTGTTAACAATACAGCTTTTCATAGCCAGATTTTTAGATTTCCACACCTAGTTTGTCATGTTTTAATAAAGCCAGAATTCTTTCATAGAGTGGTGTATTTTTCTGAATATGGCTTATTCCTTCACAATTTCTCTGCTCCCGACACTGATCAATGCCTCTCTCTCTCTTTGCCTCCTACACTGATCAATGCCTCTCTCTCTATCTTTGCTCACTACACAGATCCATGCTTCTCTCTCTATGTTCCCAGGCTGATTAATGCCTCTCTCTCTCTCTCTCTCTCTCACTGCTCACGACACTGATCAATGCCTCTCTCACTCTGCTCCCTACACTGATCATTGCCTCTCTCTCTCTCTCTGCTCCCTACACTGATCAATGCCTCTCTCTCTCTCTGCTCCCTACACTGATCAATGTCTCTCTCTCTCTCTCTCTGATCCCTACACTGATCAATGCCTTTCTCTCTCTCTCTCTCTGCTCTCTATACTTATTAATGCCTCTCTCTCTCTCTCTCTCTGCTCTCTACACTGATCAATGCCTCTCTCTCTCTCTGCTCTCTACAGTGATCAATCTCTCTCTCTCTCTCTCTGCTCTCTACACTGATCAATGCCTCTCTCTCTCTCTGCTCTCTACACTGATCAATGCCTCGCTCTCTCTCTCTCTCTGCTCGCTACACTGATCAATGTCTCTCTCTCTCTCTCACTGCTCTCTAAACCGATCAATGTCTCTCTCTCTGCTCCCTACACTGATCAATGTCTCTCTCTCTCTCTGCTCTCTACACTGATCAATGCCTCTCTCTCTCTGCTCTCTACACTGATCAATGTCTCTCTCTCTCACTGCTCCCTACACTAATCAATGCCTCTCTCTCTCTCTCTCTCTGTTTCCGACACTGATCAATGCTTGTCTCTCTCTCTCTCTGCTCCCTACACTGATCAATGTCTCTCTCCCTCTCGCTCTGCTCCCTACACTGATCAATGTCTCTCTCCCTCTCTCTCTGCTCCCTACACTGATCAATGACTCTTTCTCTCACTGCTCCCTACACTGATCAATGTCTCTCTCTCTCTCTCTCTCTGTTCCCGAAACTGATCAATGCTTGTCTCTCTCTCTCTCTGCTCCCTACACTGATCAATATCTCTCTCTCTCTCTGCTCCCTACACTGATCAATGACTCTCTCTCTCACTGCTCCCTACACTGATCAATGCCTCTCTCTCTCTCTCTCTCTCTGTTCCCGACACTGATCAATGCTTGTCTCTCTCTCTCTCTCTGCTCCCTGCACTGACCAATGTCTCTCTCTCTCTCTGCTCTCTACACTGATCACTGCCTCTCTCTCACTCTCTCTCTCTCAATGTGTAGGGGGTGGTGGTTTGTGTCAGCTTCACCTCTGACTTCTGAGCGGTTCGAATTGCTCCCATCCCTTGGTTCTAGACCTTGGACTTATTTGGGGGTTGTGATAAAAAGTGCAGCAGACAACTGGTTTTAGAGCAAGAACTTTGATCTTTATTCAAGAAAGTAAATATAGCACAACAAATTTAACACTCTAACAGTGGGGAACACTTCGGTACAAGCGAGGGAAATCACATTGGAAGAATACTTCACCACTCCCAATCCCACTTTAATATCTAGGTTGGACTCCAGAGGACCAGGGATGATACTCACCAGAATCCTTGACAGTTAGGTTAGTTCGCGGTTTTGGGGTTCACTCTATATGTCGGTTGGTGTCTGCCGTACCCCGTACGTGGTAGAGGACTTCAACTACGTATCTGGTCAGTCTTCGCGAGTCCGCTGATGCGATAGGGTGCGTATTGGATTTATCAGGTGAGTATCCACTTTTCTTTGGTTTAGAAGTAGGGTTTCGAGTTTTTAAGGGAAAATCTTACCCAGGGGTAAGTCAGGAGTAGATTGTAGAGTGGAAACTTTGCGGTTCTTCGGTTTTTCTTCGAGTTGGTTTTCTTTGGTCGCGGTGGCCCAAATATTGATACTTGGTGTTTGGTTGGTTGTTTCTTGAGGGCCTTGTTGCCACGAGGTGTCCGATGGTCACTGAGGCGGTCGTTCTGGTTTCTTGTCGTGTCAGCCTACTTTGTTGGATGGTCTGGCCTTCGAGCTGTCGACCTCCTGGCTGGACACAGAACGCTGAACGGTGTTGGTTTTAGAACTGTGTTGCGGAGAATGCCTCCGTCGATGTCTTCTTCTTCTTCCTTCCTCTTCTTCTTTTTCAGGTTGAGAACGGGCCTTCAATTATACCCATTGAAGCTCCCTTATCTGCGCGCCAAATCAGGTCTCGGTCTTTGTTAGTTTTGGCGGGCTCGTTAACGGTAACTGGTTTGTTAAGGTGTGAAGTGGTTCCGGGTTGGCCCCCATCCTGTCAATTTGCCACTTAATTGGAGTTTGATTGTTCTTATGTTTTGGGTTTTCTTGGCTTGGCCTATGATTTCTATGGAGTAGGCAGAAGTAATCTGTTTTATGCATGTCTTAATGGGCTCTGTAACTTGGGGTGGAGACTGTTTTTCCTTGGGTTTATTGTTAGGATGCTAATGTCTGATAGGGGCCAATTTAAACTTCCAGCGAGATCATGCGGTTCCCCAGACAGTTTCCATTAGCTCCAATACCCAAACTGGTTTTACAGTGGTTGAGCCCACCTTCCTTCACAGCCTTTTCTCCCTTACAAGCCGAGACATGTTTTAAAAATACCAAATCTTGGTTTTTGCTCAAAATGTCCTTCGGTTAGGCCCAATGCACTTCACCACCCTGTAATAGTTAGAAAAAGAGTCCAAAGTCTTTTTCATTCGGGGTTTTCGTAGAGTTAGGGGGATCTGTGAAGTTTGAGATTCTTACAGTCCCCCCTGTGATAATTTACTAGCTAGAGTATCATACTGGGTGAGCAAAATTCTTGATCCTTGAGAGCCAACCTTCCCCTGTATTTTACCTATCTAAGACCCAAAACATACATTCCCCTTTAGGTGTAGTGTTCAGATGCAGACACAGGTAAGAATTCAGTTACATTCGCATCCAAGCACGGAAGGGGTCCAACACCCCTGCATACTTGGAAAAATATAGTACATACATAGTAAAACTAATAATACACGATCACAAAAACTTTATTCATTTTAATAAAAGCAAATTAAGGCTCGCCCTAAACCTGGCCATAGGCTTTATTGTAGTGCTGATCCCATGCTTTCTCATGTCGGGATCGGAGCACTCTGTCCTTTCCCTTGCATTTAGTGCACAGCAAGTAGAGAACTATGCCAAGCTGGCAGACCACTAAAATGTGGGAAGCTATTCTGATCCAGGAAGGGACCTCTATATTTTCGAAAATATCCCACTAGGGTGGAATTATGATGCCCGAAATCTCGGCCCCTATCTCGACTGTCTTTTGTTCCACAGTGTAGAAATGTTTTTGCGATACTTGTACTGCTTTGAGTCGGGCGGTAAGATGTTCGGGTAGAGGAGGAATCTTATAGCTGAAGAATGTGACATAGTTTTGCAGGTTGGTAATGTTTTCCCTGACAGTGAGGTGAACAGTTGAGGGTTCAGGAATGGGGTCAATCCGTTCCTGGGCCACTTGAACTTCTGCCTCGGGTTTAAAGCAGAAACTGCTGTCACTCACCGGACACCAGATGTGCTGTCCATGCTGGTAGCGGGGTGCACTTGTGGTGACACAATATGTCCCACCCCCTATGAATGCTACCTATGGGGAAACATGGCCTTGCGCCATTACCTCCATGGTACAGTTGATAGGTCGTGCGCCAGCAGCTTTAAACCCGCACTGTGGTCTGGAATAGGCATTCAAGTGCTGGGGACACAGTATTATGTGTGCACCCCGGCTCCGGCACCCGGTGAGGTCGGTACCTGTCATAGCGTGCTCCCACTTTATGACATTAGGTGGGACCGCTGCGAAACGGACATGTGCACCCCCTTGAATGATCCCAATGTTCTCCACCCTGTATACCGGTGCGGGTCGGGCTGTCCCACCCATCACCGGCATCCTCACTACTATCCCCATGATAGAGTGATTAGAACGCCCACAATCTACTGGGACAGGGTAGGCTTCAGAGGCTAGATGGAGCTGACACGGGCTCAGCAAATTGCTAAACGGGTGGAGGGCTGCGAGGTGTTTGTTGCTAATCCAGGAGGGGACTAAACCTTGTTTTAAATCCTCCAGGTTGCTGCAGCCCTCGCCCAGCAACCATGCCCCGTATAGCACACACACCTCATTCTGTGCAGCCTGATCTGAAGCATTCCTATCCTCCCGTATGAGTGCATTTACTGTTTTAGCGTGTCTTTCTAGCTCAGCAATAATCTCCTTTAAATGGACCGTCATAGCTTGGTCCTCGTGTAGCTCTGAGCCTACCTCTTTGTTTTCTTCCATTAGGATCTTTCGTAGTTGGGTTTTTAGACCATTTATCTGTGTTTGCAGTTCTATATCATCCAGGCTATTTATTACAGAGGATCCTGTATTGTAGGTAGTGAAAAAATCATTCCAGGTCCCCTTTCTTTGTCTCCCTGCACCCATAGTGTGTTCTGCGTGTAGTTTGTACAGCTCTGCTTTGTCTATGTTGGCAAAGTCAAATTCGTAGAATTTCCGAAACATTTCTTTCAGCAGGGCCTGGTATAGCTGTTCTGTCTCCTTAGGACACCATTTAGGTAAGTGTACCTCGGTAAGGTTTAAGATAACTGAAGCCACTGCATAGTGTACCCCCTGGTAGAGTACCTTTTCAGTCGGCACTAGCACTAGCCCATTCTCTGGTCCCTTGGTGGTGGTAGGACACCTCTCTATCACTGTCCGTGATGTTGTGGTCGTAGGCAGGGGCTTTCGGGGGCGTGCTACGAGTTCGGTGGCGTTGACTGGGATCGGGGAGTGTGGGAGCGCGCACGCATGCAGGCTAGAATCCCACCCCATCCCCTTCCCGGCATCTTGCCATTGTCTGGATGTAAGATTCTCAAAATTCACAGATCCCCCTAACTCTAAGAAAAAACCCTAAGGAAAAGGGCTTTGGACTCTTTTCTAGCTATTACAGGTGGTGAAATGTATTGGGCCTAACCGAAGAACATCTTGAGCAAAAACATGTCTGGGCTTGTAAGGGATAAAAGGCTGAGAAGGAAGGTGGGCTCAACCTCTGTAAAACCAGTTTGGGTATTGGAGCTAATGGGAACTGTCTGGGGAACTGCATGACCTCGCTGGGAGTGTAAATCGGCCCCTATCAGACATTAACATCCTAACAATAAACCCGAGGAAAACCAGTCTCCATCCCAAGTTGCAGAGCCCATTAAGACATGCATAAAACAGATTATTTCGGATTACTCTATAGAAATCATAGGCCCGGCCAAGAAAACCCAAAACATAAGAACAATCAAACTCCGATTAAGTGGCAAATCGACAGGATGGGGAAAATCCCGGAACCACTTCACACCTTAACAAACCAGTTACCGTTAACGAGCCTGCCAAAACTAACAAAGACCGAAACCTGATTTGGCGTGCAGATAAGGGAGCTTCAATGGGTATAATTGAAGGCCTGTTCTCAACCTGAAAAAAAAGAAGAGGAAGGAAGAAGAAGAAGACATCGACGGAGGCATTCTCCGCAACACAGTTCTAAAAACACCACCGTTCAGCGTTCCGTGTCCAGCCAGGAGGTCGACAGCTCGAAGGCCAGACCATCCAACAAAGTAGGCTGACACGAGAAGAAACCAGAACGACTGCCTCAGTGACCACCGGACACCTCGTGGCAACAAGGCCCTCACGAAACAACCAACCGAACACCAAGTACCAATATTTGGGCCACCGCGACCAAAGAAAACCAACTCGAAGAAAAACCAAAGAACCGCAAAGTTTCCACTCTACAATCTACTCCTGACTTACCCCTGGGTAAGATTTTCCCTTAAAAACTCTAAACCCTACTTCTAAACCAAAGAAAAGTAGGTACTCACCTGATAAATCCAATACGCACCCTACCGCATCAGCGGACTCGCGAAGACTGACCAGATACGTAGTTGAAGTCCTCTACCGCGTACGGGGTACGGCAGACACCAACCGACATATAGAGTGAACCCCAAAACCGCGAACTAAACTAACTGTCAATGATTCTGGTGAGTATCATCCCTGGTCCACTGGAGTCCAACCTAGATAGTAAAGTGGGAATGGGAGGGGTGTAGTATTCTTCTAATGTTATTTCCCTCGCTTGGTCCGAAGTGTTCCCTACTTTTAGAGTGTTAAGAGTGTTTGTGTTGTGTTTTACTTTCTTGAATAAAGATCAAAGTTCTTGCATCAAAACCAGTTGTCTGCTGCACTTTTTATCACAGCCCCCAAATAAGTCCAAGGTCTAGAACCAAGGGAGCGGGAGCGATTCGAGACGCTCAGAAGTCAGAGGTGAAGCTGACACAAAACCACCACCCCCTACAGGAGAAGATGATGGATATGCCTGTGGGGCAGGCTCTCTCTGATGCCCACATACAGACATAGATTCCCTGTTCCGACTCCCACCACTTATCCCAACACACACCTACTCCCCCTTGGGTCCCTGTGATCGTCCGGTAGGTGTCGTTCCCCAGTCGTTCCCAGTCAGCTGTACGGTCCCCTATGTCCCTGCTCAGCTTCCTGAGCCACCACCACCTATCCGGGGGAATCCATCCCTTGCAGGTGAGACACACACGTTTCCCCTCATTGACATTGACCCTTGTCGCAACGACCTGTACCCTGGGGCACGGGATGGAGGCCTCCCCATAGGTGAACCCGGTCTGGCTGGAGTACTTTGTAGAGTTAGACCCCAACCACCCTGGCCAGCTTCCCTCATGGAAGTAAATAGCGAGCTCCTCCATGCCCGGTTCGCCACCCCCAGCGGTAACGATCGGCGCTCTCTCTCCAGAGCACCCATAAATGTGGGAGTCCTCCACGTCACCTCGGTCACCGATGCTCACCCCTACCAGGGTGAGCAGGAGCAGAACCCTTGTCATGCCGATTTCCTCTCTATAGGGACACACAAAACAGATAGCCATGTCCCGAGAAGGTTCTCTGGCTTGACAGGTGATCGAGTCTCGAAAAAAACTTACTTAAGTAAAAATAATTCACTAAAACTAAAGCTACCAAAACTGTAAAAACACCCCTAAAATACCTTAAACACTCTGTACATACGCCGCCCGTCTCCGGACGGCCAGACTAAATCCTGTATGGCCTCCGCCTTGGGCAGCTTCTGAGCAGCCTGTATACCTGGGCGAAAGGTGGCCTGTACCGCAGGACCTTGAGAGTCCTTCTTAAAACAACTGGGGTTTTCCCTGAATCCCTGATAATCCGGGGAGTGTCCCCTCCTGTGCTACAGCACACCACCCCCTTTGGTGTGGCTGCTGAGTCCCTGTCCTGTCCTGTGGGTTCCCCGTGGCCTGAGGCCGCAGGCTGGGGATCCCTTTTCTTGGAATGACCCCTGACTTTGGGTATTCTCTTTCGGGTCGCAGCCCTTGCTGGGCTGAACCATTGAAACACTGGTAACCACAGTAGTTTTGGCTGTGGTGTGCGAGGAGACCTTCTCAGGACTCCGGCTACCGAGGGTGAGGCCGAGTTCCACATAATTGGTGGGGTGGCCCCTCCTGTGCTACAGCACACTGCCCCTACCGGTGCGGTCTGTGAGTCTGCCACAGCTGCTGGCTGAGGATCTCTACCTTTAGGGCGGTTCACCCTTGCTGGCTGTTCCCCTTTGGGTTTAAACATCTTACACTGGTTAATGTGGAACCACTTCGTGCGGCGGGGCATCTTTATGGCGTAGACCATGGGGCTTGCCTTGTCGACAATGCTGTATGGCCCCATGTACAGTGGTTCGAAACTCCCTACCCGGGCAAAATTCCTAACCATGACCTGATCCCCTATCTCCCACTCGTGGTGCTTGCGGGGTTCTAGCAGCAGTCGGTTACTCCGATGCTGTCTTCCCATGTTGCTCGCAGCCTGCCAGTGAACCTGTTTAAGGTGTTCAAACAGATTCCTGACGAAGCTGTCCCGGTTCACCTCTCTGAGCTGACCCTCCGTGAGCACCGGGGCTAGCACATGGGTGGGGGTCCGCATAATCCTGCCAGTCATGAGCTGGTGTGGGGAATACCCCGTGCTTTTTGACTGGCTGGCTCGGATCCCCATTAGGACCAACAGTAAGACTTCTACCCACTTCTTGGGTGAGTCTCCCGTTTCCTTCCGTAGCCTTTCTTTGATGGTATGGTTTAAACGCTCCACAGGACCCGAAGACTGCGGGTTGTGGGCGACGTGCCATTTCCCTTCAATGCCGAGTACCCTGAGGGTCTCTTGCATGACCTGCCCGGTAAAATGACTCCCCTGGTCGGACTCCACATACTGCGGTAGTCCCCATCGTGAGAACACTTCCCTGACCAGGATCCTAGCCGTACCCAATGCGGTAGCAGTACGGCATGGGAACGATTCCACCCACTTTGAGAACACATCCACCAGGACTAGGCACTAGGCAGTACTTAAAGCCTCCCTGGGCGGTGGGTAGGGGCCCGATGTAATCGACCTGGATCGACTGCCATGGGCCCTCTACCCTCCTGATGTGTCCCATGGATACCTTCCTTTTCTGGGGGTCTGGGTTGTTCGCAGCACACACCAAACAGCTGGCACAAAACTCGCAGACCTCTTCCTGAGTCCTGGCCACCATCCTGTCTGTTCCACCTGTTGCCAGGTTGGTCTCAGGTCCGGGATGCCCCGCTCCTGGACCCTCATGGGCCAATTGGAGGAATTCCCTTCGGTGCTGCTGTGGCATCACCCACTGCTCCCCCCTGAACAACATGCCTTACTTAACTGTGATGGCTGCTGTGTCGTACGGGCCCTCTACCTTTTCCCCTTTTTCCAGGGCGTTCAGGATGGCCTTGAGGACGGTATCCTGGGCTTGGGCCTGCTTCAAGTCTGGGGCCAAGGCTACCCCCTGGGTGCCTCCCTTGCTCCGGATTGCGGCTACCGGACCTGTTTGGTACGGATCCCAGAATACCTCTTCCCTGGCCCCCTGTTTGGCCAGCTCGTCTGCCTTACACTTACTCTCCCACCTGGGCTCTGTCTTCAAATGGGCCTTGACCTTATGGATATAGACCTTCCCTTCCTCCCCCACAGCCGCCATGATTTTCTCCAACAGGGGCTTAATGGTGAGGGGTCTCCCATCAGCGGAGGTGTATCCGCGACAGGACCAGATGGCCAGGTACTCCGTACACGAATTGCATGTGAACATGCTGTCCGAGCAAATGGTGTATGGGGTAGGGAACTTCTCGGGGTGTGTAACCACGTACATTACCGCAGACAGTTCAGCCTGCTGGGCGCTCATGGTGCTGGGGAGTTTAATTGCCAGGGCAATGCCTGCCTCCTGGTCATAAACTCCACACCCGGTGAGTCGCTCGCCAGCAGATACTGTGCTCGAACCGTCCACATAGATTTCGCGGCCTGTGGGGTGTATCCCGGCCCGAAAACCTATGTTGACTTCCCATACCCCTTCAATGGAACACCGGTGGGCTGTCCCTGGGTAGATCATGTTGGCTGCGAGCTTCGGCTCGCAGAGACCTTTCACCCTTAGGTCCATCTGGGAGAGAAGCAGGGTCCAGCGAGCAATACGGGCACTGCTCACTGTCCCGTCTTTGATTCTCCCATCTAGGAGCATCTGGGTGGGCGTGTGATGGGTGAGCAGGGTGATGGGAGAGGTGCCTGTGAAGATCAATGATCTTTTCAAAGCCCAGTGAGTGGCGAGGAGGTGCCTCTCACAGTTGAAATAGCCCTTCTCCACATCGGTGAGTATCCTGGAGGAGTAAACCACTGGTCTCAGCCGGTCGTGCCTCTCTTGGAGCAGCACGGCACTCAGACTGTCCCCGCTGGCTGCCATCTCCAGGAAAAACTCCCTCTCCCCATCAATAGCCCCTAGAGCCGGTGCGGTCTGCAGATCTTTCTTTAACTTGAGAAAGGCTGCCTCGCAACCCTCGTCCCAGGCCCACTCTACACCCTTATGTAGGAGTCGGAGCAGAGGGGCTGCGGTGGCTGAATAATCCTCAATGAAATCTGTGCAGTACTCGGTTAGCCCTAGAAAGGATCTCACTCCTGTGACTGTGTTGGGGGCTGGTAACTCCTGCACTGCTTCCCTCCTAGCTTTGTCGATGGCCCTTTCCCCAGCGCTCACAGTTAGCCCCAGGAATTTTACTTCCTGTTGGCCGAGCTGTACCTTCTTTGGGTTTACTTTGAAGCCTTCTTGCCGGAGCAGCTCCAGCAGTTCAGCCAGTAGTGGACCGTGTTCCTCTCCCTCATCGGTGAACAGGAGTAGGTCATCCACATAATGTACCAACTACCGGGGCCGGCTGAAGCCCTTCAAACAATTCGCCATGCATTCGTGAAAAATGCTCGGGCTGTTATGGAAGCCCTGAGGTAGGCAGTTCCAGGTGTACTGTTGGCCTTTAAAAGTGAAGGCGAACTTGTACTGGTCCTCTCTTCATAAAGGGATGGACCAAAACCCATTGGAAATGTCCAGCACTGTGAAAGTGGTCGCAGATGCTGGGATACTTCCGATGAGGTCGGCGACGGCTGCTACCGTGGGTGCACAGGCGGGGATGTTACGGTTGAGTATCCGATAGTCCACTGTGGCCCTCCAGGAGTTGTCCGGTTTTCTAACCGGCCACAATGGAGAGTTTACATGGGTGGCTATCGGTCTCAATACCCCCTGTGTTACTAAAGAAGCCATGGCCCTTTCCATGTCGGCTTCCGCCTCCCTGGGGAAATTGTATTGCTTCTGTGGTCGGGTCATGGGGTCCCCACTGACACTAACCTCGACCCCGTTTACCCTCCCACAATCGTGCTTGTGAGTGGCAAATGCTGCGAGGTGTGCTCGCACAAATGCCTGGTATGCCATCAGAGTGTTACTGACCATTTGTTCGAGGTCGTAACCTTCCTTTGGTTTTCGGGTGCACAAGGTCCCCTTGCCCTTGTAAGGGGTTTTTGTCTCGGGCTTATTTGTAGGTCAGCCAGTTATGTTTTCCTGGACTGACTGCCCGCTGTGCGGTTGCGAATCGCTATCCCCTTCTTAGTTCTGAGCCCAGGACTTATCGAGCGGCGATAAGGACAAACAAACAGACCCGTGGATTGGTGCGAGGAAAACCAATGTTTATTTAACAGAGATGAAACATAACATGTTAATCTTAACTTCGGTATTAGCGAGGGAAATGACAGTAGAACAATACCTCACCCCTCCCAACCCCCAACCTTTACTAGCTAAGTTAGACTCTTGAGGACCAGGGATAATGCTCACCAAACGAATCCTTTGACAGTTGAGGATATGGTTTAAAGTCCTTTTAAGTAAAAAGTTTCATAAGGCCCTTGTGCCTCGAGGTGTTTGATGGTCACTGGAACCGTTGCTCTGGTTTCTTGCGTGTCGGTCTGTTTCTGGAGCTGCTGGCCTTCTTTGTTGAACGGTCTTGTTTCTGTTGAACTGTGTACTGGAGAACTCCTGTGCTTCAGCTGTCCTGCTTGTAGCCTGTCTGTGTGCCTTGAACAGCTTGTTTTTTTAAACTGCTAGGCTGCAAAACTGCTCATCTCGTCTCTGTGGAACTCCCGCTTCTTCCAGCAGAGGTCTCTGGTTATACTGTTCGATTGTTCCTTATTTGCCCGCCAAATCTTCCCAGTGCTTTGTTTAATTCTGGTGGGCTTGTTAAGGTCGTTAACTTTAATGGCAGGAGATGGTATTTAACGATATTAAATATTTATTAAGTGGAGGATGATTGCTGGTCTGATGGTTGTTCATTTGCGTTGAGTACGTCTTTGCATAAATGCTAAACAGTTTGATGGGGCTGGAGACGGGTCGACCACCTGTCTGTAGAGGCCAGCCCCGCCTCCTTTGGCAGCCTGTACTGAGGTCTGTTTAAAAATGTTTTAAAATGTCCCTGGTCCAATATACTCAATTGGTCCTCTGAGTCTTTTGGGGGTCTGGGAATTTCGCAACTCTCTTACAGACCCAGGCATGTCACCTGGCCTGCTGTTTTTGTAGGGCCCTGGTTTCTGTTCAATGTCACAGGCTTCTGCCACGAGGTCTAGAAGCCACTTTGTCTAGGGTACCCCTTATTAATAACTCTGGGGAATGTGGGAATTTTGAGAACCCTACACCCTGTTTCCCTGGGATGACTGCCACTTCACTTTCTCTGCCTATACATGCTCCCCACAGACAGTGGTTCCTAAGATCCACTAGAATCCTGTGGCCTGTGATAAAGTCGGCCCCCAGGATCCCCGTCCCTTCCCGCTCCCATTTCATCAGGACACAGGTCCACTTGCTGTGGAGTGCTCCTAAATGAATGGACAGCGGGATGGAGAACGAGCCAGCCTGCTCGTTACCTGTAAACCCCACTAAGCTGTATGGGACCCCATTAGACAGAGGTGAGGCGGCGGGGTTGGCTGAATAGACTATGGTGCTGGAAGCTCCAGTATCTAACAGATAAGTCCCTTTCACCTTCTCCACCTCCATCCTAACAAGTGGTCTCTTTTATGTGTTGTACTCCAGGGGACACAGGTAGACAGGCTGCGCTGGTTCCAGTCATAAGTCTGTGTTAGGGGGGGCAGATGGGGTCAAAGCACCAGTGGCGGTGGCTACTTTCCCCGGGCCGTTGACTAGAGCTCGGATCGCGGCCATGACCGAGTCTAACGTGGGGGGAAGAGGTCGGTGTTTCGGTGCTTGGGGCAGGAGCTGGGGAGCTCTTCCCTACGTTATCCTTCTACGGATTCCGACAGTCTTTTCTCCAATGCCCACTCTTCCCGCACCCAAAGCAGTTATGCTTCGTGTCGGAAGGGTTACCCCCTTCCTGGTGCCACTCTTTCTTTTTGCGAGGCCTTATTTCGTGTACCTTTCCCTTAGGTGGGTGCTCTTTTGTCCCTCTACCGTCAGTTGTCTGACCATTGTCTCCTCGGTGACCCGGGGGTCTTTCGGGTCAAACCACAGCTCAGCCTTGGCCCTGATCCGTGGCAAGCTGTTTGCCACTAGGCTTCGGAGCCAGTGGGCCAGCTCATCCTGATTCAGGTGAGCCCGGTCGAGAACTCCATTACAGGCACTCCTGTACACAGGCCACAGTCGGTCTGCGAAAGCCTGTGGGGTCTCCCCTACTAGCTGTGTTGTCTTCTCCACTCGGGAGAAGGGACTACCATCGTTCATTCCCATGGCCTCCAGAACTCCCTCCCGGATAGCGGCGTATCCAACCTGCCCTCTTTTACTCTCTGTGGAGAGAGACTGGTAGATTTTGCTATCTAGGGAGAACATGGAGCATTTTTGCCATCTCGGCATCATCGCAGTCGTGGATGCCCGCTACCTGTTCCACTTCCATGAAGTGGACCGAGGGGTCCCCTTTTTGGGTGAGCTTGCCCAGGTGACGTATCATAGCCCTAAGCTGTTGGGTGCCATGCGGAGCCACGAATTGGCTTTCAAGGGGTCCTTGACCCCCACCACCGCCGGGCGGGCCAAACTTTTGCTGCCGGACCGGGCACATTGGTCCCGGCACCGACCTTTCCTGCATTGGTTCGCCCTCCCCTCCCTGCTCCCAAATCGAGTCAAAACCCAACGCCACAGGTGGTGGTGTGCACTCCCTGCCGGCCTCACAAATCGTCCGTCCCTCCTGCTGCCCAACCGAGTCGTTTCCCGGTGCCACAGGTGGCGTCCGAACAGTTTCCCCTGTCACTTCCAGGTCCACCCGAGCCGCACCCGGGCTTAGTAGGCATACCATGCCTTTCGCCCTGGACAGAGCAAGGTTCAAACTCTCTATTTGTTTCTGGCAGGGGCTGTGATCTCCCGCCTCATACACCCTAGTGCTTGCTATCTTGTAAGCTACCTGGACGTCTCTCAACCTCTCCTCCTGCTCTCTTACTTGCTTGGCAAGGCGGGCGTTCTCTTCCCGCAACACCAGTTCACTGGTTTTAGCTTCGGTGACCTGACGCTGAAAATATTCCTGCCTGTTCCTATGTGTTTCCACTAGCTGCATCTTTTCCTGATTTTCGGTGGTTAGCTCATTCAGTAATGTTTCCCCTGCTAGGGCCCTTGCTTGAGACAGCTGAGCAGACTCCTGCAGCTCTGCTTTAAGTGCATCAACACGCTTGTCTAACAGCTGGATCAGTCGCTGGGAGCAGATCAACCAGATGGCCTTTACCACAGATTTCCTGTGGTCTTTGCTCTCAGTCCATTTAGCTGCAGCATCTATTGGACGCTCAACACGCAACAGACTGAGTACCCATTTCTTGGTTATGTCCACTTTCTCGAACACATTGGAGGAAATCCTCTCTACCATCTTAGTTCTCTCCTCAAAAACAGTGTCCACTGCATCACATCCCTTTTGGTGAAGTCCTGCCACGATCGCCATTATGTAGGGGGTGGTGGTTTGTGTCAGCTTCACCTCTGACTTCTAAGCGGTTCGAATCGCTCCCACTCCCTTAGTTCTAGACCTTGGACTTATTTGGGGGTTGTGCTAAAAAGTGCAGCAGACAACTGGTTTTGATGCAAGAACTTTGATCTTTATTCAAGAAAGTAAATATAACACAACAATCTTAACACTCTAATAAAATGGGGAACACTTCAGTACATACGAGGGAAATAACATTAGGAGAATACTTCACCCCTCCCATTCCCACTTTACTAGCTAGGTTGGACTCCAGAGGACCAGGGATGATACTCACCAGAATCATTGACAGTTAGTTTAGTTCGCGGTTTTGGGGTTCACTCTATATGTCGGTTGGTGTCTGCCGTACCCCGTACGCGGTAGAGGACTTCAACTGCGTATCTGGTCAGTCTTCGCGAGTCCACTGATGCGGTAGGGTGCGTATTGGATTTATCAGGTGAGTACATACTTTTCTTTGGTTTAGAAGTAGGGTTTAGAGTTTTTAAGGGAAAATCTTACCCAGGGGTAAGTCAGGAGTAGATTGTAGAGTGGAAACTTTGCGGTTCTTTGGTTTTTCTTCGAGTTGGTTTTCTTTGGTCGCGGTGGCCCAAATATTGATACTTGGTGTTCAGTTGGTTGTTTCGTGAGGGCCTTGTTGCCACGAGGTGTCCAGTGGTCACTGAGGCAGTCGCTCTGGTTTCTTCTCGTGTCAGCCTACTTTGTTGGATGGTCTGGCCTTCGAGCTGTCGACCTCCTGGCTGGACACGGAACGCTGAACGGTAGTGTTGCAGAACTGTGTTGCGGAGAATGCCTCCGTTGATGTCGTCTTGTTCTTCCTTCCTCTTCTTTTTCAGGTTGAGAACAGGCCTTCAATTATACCCATTGAAGGTTCCATATCTGCGCGCCAAATCAGGTCTCGGTCTTTGTTAGTTTTGGCGGGCTCGTTAACGGTAACTGGTTTGTTAAGGTGTGAAGTGGTTCCGGGATGGCCCCCATCCTGTCGATTTGCCAATTAATCGGAGTTTGATTGTTCTTATGTTTTGGGTTTTCTTGACTGGGCCTATTATTTCTATGGAGTAGGCCGAAGTAATCTGTTTTATGCATGTCTTAATGGGCTCTGTAACTTGGGGTGGAGACTGTTTTTCCTCGGGTTTATTGTTAGGATGCTAATGTCTGATAGGGGCCGATTTAAACTCCCAGCGAGGTCATGCGGTTCCCCAGAAAGTTTCCATTAGCTCCAATACCCAAACTGGTTTTACAGAGGTTGAACCCACCTTCCTTCACAGCCTTTTCTCCCTTACAAGCCCAGACATGTTTTAAAAATACCAAATCTTGGTTTTTGCTCAAAATGTCCTTCGGTTAGGCCCAATGCACTTCACCACCCTGTAATAGCTAGAAAAAGATTCCAAAGTCTTTTTCCTTCGGGGTTTTCTTTGAGTTAGGGGGATCTGTGAGTTTTGAGAATCTTACAATGTTCCCTACACTAACTAATTCCTCCCTCTCGCTCTGCTCCCTACACTGATCAATCGCTCTCTCTCTCTCACTCTGCTCCCTACACTGGCCAATGTCTCTCTCTCTATCTCTACTCCCGACACAGATCAATGTCTCTCTCTCTCTCTCCCTCATTGCTCTGTACACTGATCAATGCCTCTCTCTCTCTCTCGCTGCTCCCTACACTGATCAATGCCTTTCTTTCTCTGCTAGCTTCACTGATCAATGCCTCTCTCTCTCTCTTTGCTCCCTAAACTGATCAATGCCACTCTCTCAATGTTCCCTACACTGATTAATGCATCTCTCTCTCTCTCTCTCTGCTCCCTACACTGATCAATGTCTCTCTCTCTCTCTCTGCTCTCTACACTGATCAATGTCTCTCTCTCTCTCTGCTCTCTACACTGATCAATGTCTCTCTCTCTCTCTCTGCTCCCTACACTGATCAATGTCTCTCTCTCTCTCTCTCTCTGCTCTCTACACTGATCAATGTCTCTCTCTCTCTCTCTGCTCTCTACACTGATCAATGTCTCTCTCTCTCTCTCTCTCTGCTCCCTACAATGATCAATGTCTCTCTCTCTCTCTCTGCTCTCTGCACTGATCAATGCCTCTCCCTCACTGCTCCCTGCACTGATCTATGCCTCTCTTTCTCTCTCTCAAATGTTCCCGTCATTGATCAATGTCTCTCTCTCTCTCTCTCTGCTCCCTACACTGATCAATGTCTCTCTCTCTCTCTCTGCTCTCTACACTGATCAATGCCTCTCTCTCTCTCTCTGCTCTCTACACTGATCAATGCCTCTCTCTCTCTCTCTCTGCTCCCTACACTGATCAATGTCTGTCTGTCTCTCTCTGCTCTCTACACTGATCAATGTCTCTCTCTCTCTCTCTCTGCTCTCTACACTGATCAATGTCTCTCTCTCTCTCTCTGCTCTCTACACTGATCAATGCCTCTCTCTCTCTCTCTCTGCTCCCTACACTGATCAATGTCTGTCTGTCTCTCTCTCTGCTCCCTACACTGATCAATGCCTCTCTCTCTTTCTCTCTGCTCCCTACACTGATCAATGTCTGTCTCTCTCTCTCTCTCTGCTCCCTACACTGATCAATGCCTCTCTCTCTCTCTCTCTCTGCTCCTACACTGATCAATGTCTCTCTCTCTCACTGCTCCCTGCACAGATCATAGCCTCACTCTCACTGCTCCCTATCATGATCAATGCCTCTCTCACTGCTCCCTACACAGATCAATCTCTCTCTCTCTTCTCCCTCCACTGATCAATGCCTCTCTGTCTCTCTCTGCTCCCTACACAGATCAATGCCACTCTTTCTCTCACCTGCTCCCTCCACTGATCAATGCCTCTCTGTCTCTCTCTGCTCCCTACACAGATCAATGCCACTCTTTCTCTCACCTGCTCCCTACACTGATCAATGCGTCTCTCTCTCTCTGCTCACTATGTGAAGGAATAAGCCAAATAAACTATGCAGAAAAATACATTCTCTTTTTGAAGAATTCTGGCCTTATTAAAGCATGACAAACTGGGTTTGTAAATCTGGAAACCTAACTATTAAATATCTGTGAAAGCATTCTTGCTATAGTGATAAGATAGTTGTTGAACCTTATTGAAACAGAAGGGTAAAGGCTCCGGCAGGCTGATCCTTTCGGAATGAAACAATGGTTCACCCTGGATAAGGTTTTCTAATTTACACTTCGTAAAGAAGCACATAAAAGTAAGAAACATCTGCCTTCGTAATAATGACATCAAGTAAAAAACACATCTGCCGTAAAACCGTTTTTTATGGTAAACTTAGAATGCCTAGAGAAGAGACATAATTCTGTAATGCTACCAGCTGAGGTGACTGTAAGAATTGCAGGGGTCAGCAGAAAAATGACTAGAGATAATTAGCTTACATCAGCAGAAAACCTTAAAGGAAATACCACTGGAAAAAGGGTATAAATATTGAAATCTCAAATGGGATAACAGACTCGCTTTAAAGGGGCAAAGTGATTCTCGGCTTCAGAGGCAACCCTGTAAGTCTCCAACTCTTTTTACCTCGGGGATCAAAGGTATTTGATTTTGGTGGATATCCTGAAACGAACTTTAAGAACTGTAAAATTGTCGCGAAGTTAAGATTTGAGAGTAAGGTTCTCTGATAATAGGATTAAAATGAGAAGTCGCACAACACCAGGTTATAGTCCAACAGTTTTATTTGAAATCACAAGCTTTCGGAGCTGCTGCTCCTTCGTAAGGTGAAGTAAAGAAATACAAATCGGCACAGCATATATAGACAGAGAACAATGCCTGTGCAGTGTACAATGTCAGACGACTACAGTTAATCTTTCTGACTGCCAGTCAGTGCTATCTGGAGGACGGTAACATTTTCAGGTTGTTCCTTTCCTTTAGGGAGAGATAGTCCGGACCTTTAGATCCAATTAAGCATCTTTAGGATTTGTCCACCTCAAATTTTAGTTGAAAGTGAACATCTGGGGAATACGCCTGATCCAGGGTAGCCCTAAAGGGGCTAGGACTAGTAATTATCCCTTCAGTTGGTGCCCAACGTGTGTGTTAACGAGTTGATACAGAACCCTATACTTATATTTATATCTATATCCATCTCATAGATTGTTAAGTATAGAAGGAGTGTTTTACTGACAGTGGTACTAAGACCCAGATTTAAGTCTCTCGTGATGACAAGTCCCTTATCAGGCCTTGTAGAACTTAAATCAGAACTCCCTCAAAATTCCATTAGGTCTAGAAATTTCTTATAAAGTTCATATTAAACTCTAACCGAGGTTAGGTCCTGACGAAATGGCAAACCCTGTAGGAAATGGCCAAGTCTTTTTATTAGGAAATTCAAATGATTGCTTTATTAGGGGAAATAATCCTATCCCGATACCGCCACAAGACCAAGAAATAAATTTTGATGGATCTTCAATGACGATTAAAAAAGGGACATCCCAACAATCCTCAGCTGGGATGGGGATAGTAGTAGGGTCTTTTCGAGATTCCTATTCTTTTTACCCAGAAGAATTACTGTCCATACTCCTTGGCCATAAGACAGCGCAATATGCTGGAGCCTCAGCACTATGGTATGCTTTAGAAAAGGTAGACCCTATTAAACCCACATTAATCTGTACGGATAGTGACTATTGTAAAAGAGGATATAACCCAGATCTAGTTTTCTGGGAACAAACAAACTTTACCAATCATAAGGGTAAACCCATAAAACATAAGTCATTGTGGGAAGACATTCTCCGTTCGAGAATGGAGAAACAGAATTGTCAGGTGATTCATGTAAACGGGCATACCACTGGGACAGTACACTCAAAAGGAAACAGTCTTGCAGACGAATAAGCAAAACGTTCGGTCTGCATGACACCCCCTCGAGAGGGGCCTGCCAATATTAGTGTTATCACTAGGGCAGAATGGGCAGTTAATCAAGATGAGGAACTGATTCAGCTATTAGACCCAACAAAAGAGAATCCACCAGGATATCCATCAAAGTACTTTTACTCGGAAACCCCTACGGGTATTGTACTAGTTAAGTTGCCCAAGGGAAACTGAGAAGTACCGCCGAGACACAGATGAGAGCAGCTTGTAAAAGAAGCTAACGAGGGCATAGGTCAAGCACATTGTGGTGCCAGAACAACATTCTGCAAATTGACTCCCTTATATTGGAGGCCAGGTATGCTTAAGGCCTGTAAAACATACGTGGCAAATTGTGAGCCATGCTATTTATCCAATAAGTCATCACTAATTAAGCCACCACCATTGGCTCCTGTGAAAGCTGATGAGCCAATGGTAACATTCTTTATTGACTTCATTTGACCACTTCCCCCGTCTTTGGGATACAGTCATGTTCTCGTTTGTGTAGATGGATGCACTTCCTTCTGCTGGCTGGTCCCCACAAAAACTGTTTCGGAAAACGCACTCGCCAATGCTATTACTGACATAATTACTGTAGCTGGTGCACCCAAAATCTTACACTCCGTTAAAGGCGGAGCCTTTGTCTCCAAGGTCTTCAAAGACTACTGCGAACAAAGGGGGATTGGGTTAGAGCACAGCACGCCACGTCATCCGCAATCAGCGGGGCTGGTGGAACGTAAAAACCAGGAAGTAAAAAAGCTATTGGTCAAACTGTTGAGAATCAGGGGAAATAAGTCATTCCAGAGGTGCAGCTATCTGCATCAGGGACAGTGTCCCCTAAAACTCCATATTATCTAATGTATGCGGTTGAGATGCATACACCGCTTACCAATGGTTCTTTTATTGCCTCTACACTCTCTGATTCCTTGACCTGACAGCGACCGTTAGATTTTTAAAAAGAAGTAACAGAGGAGATACATCAAATTGATCAGAGGATAAGGGAGACAAATAGGCAGAAAAAAATTGACGAACAAAGCATGGCAACCCCTAGCAGGAGAATGGGTACAGGAAAAGAAGTTCGAGCAAAAACCTGGTTTAAGACCAAAGTGGAAAAAACCTGTTCAAATACATTCTGTTATGAACGAAAGAACAGTTAAAATACATATTAATCAGCCGAATGGCAAGCATATTCTTAAAACTGTCTCCATAGACAATCTCAAAAGATGTCCTGCGGGATACCAGAATGGAGGAACAAGACAAGGTGCAGTCGTACACTGTCTTTCAAGACCCAGCTTGGAGCACGACACAGGAAATGGATGCGATCGAACTACTGACGACGGTCAGCCAGACGGTGTCGCCGAATCCTCCACACAATGCTTGGCAACGCCTCAGGAATTGGATTCGCAAAAAGCCACAACCAAAACAAGTAAAGATCAACAAGTTACATCAACGAAGGAGGAAAACACTGCAGATGGAGAAGGAATCAACTGAGCTTTTGGCAAGGCCTTTACGAAAATAAGAATCTGTCCTCACGCTGGATCAATGGAACAGCATGTCAAGCTTCAGCCAGTTCCAAATGATGTCTCCTTGACTCGTATGAATAACTCACCTCTACGGAACGTACATCTGCCAGTTGGACATTCTAAGTACATGTTGTTTTGCTAATTGCATGACAATGTACCAATCATTCTTTTAATTTGTGTTCAATTTAAAATAAGGCAAACATTGTCCTGGGATGACAAAAAGGAATTTTCATGTAGCACAGGATTGGGCTCTTGTGAATCTCGTGACATTAATGTACTATTGTAAACTTATTAGTAACATTGACCAAACTCTGCCCTGATGTTTGAGCTCATTTTTTGGTCAAGAGCGGGGTGTGAAGGAATAAGCCATATAACCTATTCAGAAAAATACACTATCTTTTGAAATAATTCTGGCTTTATTAAAACATGACAAACTGGGTGTGGAAATGTAGAAACCTAACTATGAAAAAGCTGTGAAAGCATTCTGGCGATAGAGATAAGATAGTTGTTGACACTGAATCAATAACCTTATTGAAACAGAAGACTTCTGTATCAAACTCGCGAACTCAATCTCTGTACACTCTTTGGTGAGGAGTTGCAGAATTCTGGGGGAGTTTTCCGGACCCTCATAATATCCGGAAAGTTACAGTCTAGCTAAAATTATTAAAAGTGCTATCTGGAGGACAGTTACATTTTCAGGTTGTTCCTTTCCTTCAGGGAGAGATAGTCCGGAATTTTAGACCCAATTAAGCATCTTTAGGATTCGGCTACCTCAAACTTTAGTTGAAAGTGAACGTCTGAGGAATACGCCTGATCCGGGGTAGCCCTAAAGGGGCTAGGACTAGTAATTATCCCTTCAACTACACTGATCAATGCCTCTCTCTCTCTCTCTGCTCCCGAGGAAGATCAATGTCTCTCTCTTTCTCTCTGCTCCCTACACTGAAAAATGCCACACTCTCTCTCTGCTCCCCACACTGATCAATGTCTCTCGCTCTCTGCTCCCTGCACTGATCAATGTCTCTCTCTCTCTCTGCTCTCTACACTGATCAATGTCTCTCTCTCTCTCTCTGCTCCCTACACTGATCAATGTCTCTCTCTCTCTCTCACTCTGCTCCCTACACTGATCAATGTCTCTCGCTCTCTGCTTTCTACACTGATTAATGTCTCTCTCTCTCTCTGCTCCCCACACTGATCAATGTCTCTCTCACTCTCTGCTCTCTACACTGATCAATGTCTCTCTCTCTCTCTCTCTGCTCCCTACACTGATCAATGTCTCTCTCTCTCTCTCTCACTCTGCTCCCTACACTGATCAATGTCTCTCGCTCTCTGCTTTCTACACTGATTAATGTCTCTCTCTCTCTCTGCTCCCTACACTGATCAATGTCTCTCTCTCTCTGCTCTCTAAACTGATCAATGTCTCTCTCTCTCTCTGCTCCCTACACTGATCAATGCCTCTCTCTCTCTCTCTCTCTGCTCCCTACACTGATCAATGTCTCTCTCTCTCTCTCTGCTCTCTACACTGATCAATGTGTGTCTCTCTCTCTGCTCCCTACACTGATCAATGCCTCTCTCTCTCTCTGCTCCCTACACTGATCAATGTCTCTCTCTCTCTCTCCCTGCTCCCTATACTTTTCAATGCCTCTCTCTCTCTCTCTCTCTGCTCCCTACACTGATCAATGCCTCTCTCTCTACTACAGGCAAATGGATGTTGGCCTTCGTAGCGAGAGGGTTTGAGTACAGGAACAAGGATGTCATGCTGCAGCTGTACATGGCCTTGGTGCGACCACACCTTGAGTATTGTGTGCAGTTTTGGTCACCTTATCTGAGGATGGATGTTCTTGCCATGGAGGGTGTGCAGTGAAGATTCACCAGACTGATACCTGGGATGGCAGGAATGATGTACGAGGAGAGATTGGGTCAATTGGGCTTATAATCGCTAGAGTTTAGAAGAATGAGAGGAGATCTCATTGAAACTTATAAAATTCTAACAGGGCTAGACAGACTGGATGCAGGAAGGATGTTCCCGATGGCGGGTGAGTCCAGAACAAGAGGTCACAGTCTAAAGATAAGGGGTAAGCCATTTAGGACAGAGATGAGGAGGAATTTCTTCACCCAGAGAGTGGTGAACCTGTGGAATTCTCTACCACAGAAGGCAGTTGAGGCCAATTCGGTAAATATATTCAAGAAGGAGTTAGATATTTTTCTTAAGGCTAAAGGTATCAAGGGATATGGGGAGAAGGCAGGTACAGGGTACTGAGTTTGGATGATCAGCCATGATCTCATCGAATGGCGGAGCAGGCTCGAGGTGCCGAATGGCCTACTCCTGCTCCTATCTTCTATGTTTCTATGTTTCCTTACGCTGATCAATGTCTCTCTCTCTCTCTCTGCTCCCTAGGAAGATAAATGTCTCTCTCTCTCTCTCTCTCTCTGCTCCCTACACTGATCAATGTCTCTCTCTCTCTCTGCTCTCTACACCGATCAATGCCTCTCTCTCTCTCTGCTCCCTACACTGATCAATGCCTCTCTCTCTGCTCCCTACACTGATCAATGTCTCTCTCTCTCTGCTCTCTACACTGACCAATGTATCTCTCTCTGCTCCCTACACTGATCAATGCCTCTCTCTCTCTCTCTCTCTCTGCTCCCTGCACTGATCAATGTCTCTCTCTCTCTCTGCTCCCTACACTGATCAAAGTCTCTCGCTCTCTGCTCCCTACACTGATCAATGCCTCTCTCTCTCTCTCTCATGCTCCCTACACTGATCAATGTCGCTCTCTCTGCTCTCTACACTGATCAATGTCTCTCTCTCTGCTCCCTACACTGATCAATGTCTCTCTCTCTCTCTCTGCTCCCTACACTGATCAATGTCTCTCTCTCTCTCTCCATCTCTGCTCCCTACACTGATCAATGTCTCCCTCTCTCTGCTCGCTACACTGATCAATGTCTCTCTCTCTCTGCTCTCTACACTGATCAATGTCTCTCTCTCTCTGCTCTCTGCGCTGATCAATGTCTCTCTCTCTCTCTCTGCTCTCTACGCTGATCAATGTCTCTCTCTCTCTCTCTGCTCGCTACACTGATCAATGTCTCTCTCTCTCTCTCTCTCTGCTCCCCACACTGATCAATGTCTCTCCCTCTGCTCTCTACACTGATCAATGTCTCTCTCTCTGCTCTCCACACTGATCAATGTCTCTCTCTCTGCTCTCTACACTGATCAATGTCTCTCTCTCTCTCTCTCTGCTCCCTACACTGATCAATGTCTCTCTCGCTCTCTGCTCCCCACACTGATCAATGTCTCTCTCTCTCTGCTCTCTACACTGATCAATGCCTCTCTCTCTCTCTCTCTGCTTCCCACACTGATCAATGTCTCTCTCTCTCTGCTCTTACACTGATCAATGTCTCTCTCTCTCTCTGCTCCCACACTGATCATGTCTCTCTCTGCTCTCTACACTGATCAATGTCTCTCTCTCTCTCTGCTCCCTACACTGATCAATCTCTCTCTCTCTCTCTCTCTGCTCCCTACACTGATCAATGTCTCTCTCTCTCTCTCTGCTCCCTCCACTGATCAATGTCTCTCTCTCTCTCTCTGTTCCCTACACTGATCAATGTCTCTCTCTCTCTCTCTGCTCCCTACACTGATCAATGTCTCTCTCTCTCTCTCTCTGCTCCCTACACTGATCAATCTCTCTCTCTCTCTCTCTCTGTTCCCTACACTGATCAATGCCTCTCTCTCTCTCTCTGCTCCCTCCACTGATCAATGTCTCTCTCTCTCTCTCTCTCTGCTCCCTACACTGATCAATGTCTCTCTCTCTGCTCTCTACACTGATCAATGTCTCTCTCTCTCTCTGCTCCCTACACTGATCAATGTCTCTCTCTCTCTCTCTCTGCTCCCTACACTGATCAATGTCTCTCTCTCTCTCTCTCTCTGTTCCCTACACTGATCAATGTCTCTCTCTCTCTCTCTGCTCCCTACACTGATCAATGTCTCTCTCCCTCTCTCTGCTCCCTACAGTAATCAATGTCTCTCTCTCTCTCTCTCTGCTCCCTACACGGATCAATGTCTCTCTCTCTCTCTGCTCCCTACACTGATCAATGTCTCTCTCTCTCTCTCTCTGCTCCCTACACGGATCAATGTCTCTCTCTCTCTCTGCTCCCTACACTGATCAATGTCTCTCTCTCTCTCTCTCTGCTCCCTACACTGATCAATGTTTCTCTCCCTCTCTCTGCTCCCTACACGGATCAATGTCTCTCTCTCTCTGCTCCCTACACTGATCAATGTCGCTCTCTCTCTCTCTCTGCTCCCTACACGGATCAATGTCTCTCTCTCTCTCTGCTCCCTACACTGATCAATGTCTCTCTCTCTCTCTCTGCTCCCTACAGTGATCAACGCCTCTCTCTCTCTCTCTGTCTGCTCCCGGCATTGATCAATGCCTCTCTATCTCTCTGCTCCCTACTGTTAGACATGCGGAATGACCCCTCACCCCGTCCAACAGGTTATTGAGTTCGGACTTGAGACATATGAGAAATTACACCAGACACACGGGTTCTGTCTTTAACATTTTATTGTTCCTAAGACAGATTCAAAACCCCAACCACTATTCGAGCAGTCCACCAATAATATTACAGGAAATCATATATACAACCACCCGCCGATGAACTGTCCAGCATTGATTGTAGGTCCTCGTAAGGTAAAAGACTGGCCAGGACCCTCCTGCCGACTGCAGCCTGATCCTCGTAGGCGAGATGACTGGCCAAACAACCTTCTTCTGACTGCAGTGCTGATATTCTTTAGCCACCGTGTTTTATACAGCTTTCCTTGCCTTTTGCAGTAAATCAGTCATTCAGAGATAGTGAAATGTTCCTTTTATGTTATCTGAGCTGTTTGAGCAGTCAAACGTTTACATTAACACATCCTGTGTCTGTCCATTAGTTGTCCTTGTCACAGCCCAAAATTGCTCATTCACTCCTAAAGTTTACAAAAGTGGCAGAAAACCACTTGGTTAGGTTCATGAGTTATGTCGTATTCTGCATTTCAAAACTTCAAAGGTTTACTTCTCTCCTTTAACCTCCAAAAAGTCATCAGAGACATCGGGCTGGATTTTCATTGACCCATGGAGGCGGGTTTGGAGGCATGTGGGGGGTTAAAGTTGCAGATTCGGGGGTCCCGAACCCATCGCGCCCCAAACCCGCCTCCATGCCAGTTTCGCTGGAGACGGGTACCCAACCTGTTAACAGGTAGTTAACAGGTAGTTTTTTGCCTAATCCCTATTTTGATGCGTGAAATGTGGGTTTCCTGACAGGTGGCAACCATGCCAAGTTAGCGAGGCGGACCGTGGGTCTACAGGGGTTGGAGGGGTCGATATGTCCGGTGGGCAGGTGAGTGATGAGTGCATGTGTGCAGAGGTAAGTGTGTAAGGTAAGTGCAAAGTATGGGAAAAAGTTTTACTTACCTTAACTTCCTCCTGCAGGTGTCAGCCCTTCAGGTCTCGGGAGTCAGAAATCTCACCGGCACAGAAAGCACAATGGCCGTGGAGCTGTCAAAAACTGCAGCCTCTGTTTTCTGTGCTGGAATGATTGCTAACTCAGCCTGAGAGGAAGGACTCAAGTTAGAAGACAGATTGTCAGTGTTTGACAGCTTCACAGAGCTGTCAAACGCTGATATTTCATCTGTCAAAAGCTCTTGACAGATGAAATGTCAATCTGTGATGTTACCTGTTGCCGGGTGGCCCTTAATTGGCCTGCTGAGCTCGCTGGGTGGGCTCAACAAGGTCAATCAAGTGAAAATGCAGTGGGTTGGCCACAAGTCGATGGAGGCGGGACTACAACCCAAAAAGTGGGAGTCCCGCCTCCATCACGTCCCCAGTATCAAAATCCAGCCCATCATGTCTGCAAAACTAAAGGGGGTTTGTTTATCTCTGCTGTCTATCAAAGCAAATCCCATGTCTCTTATTAGTGACAACTTTATTTCACTTTGAAAAAAACCTTTTTGCCTGGCAAAGCATTTCAATATATATCAAAATTAAAAATTAAAAATTAATGGTCTGTGTATGCCTACAGTCCCCCCTCAAGTAACTGTCACCAGAATATTTTTGGGTTCCAGTTACTTACTCGAAAGCATCCTGCATTTTCTGCAGTAACCTGACTATTTTGTGTTGCTTGCGCCGTCTCTTGACACGACACGTTAGCGTTAACAGGTATAACACAATTATCAACTGAATGATGACTAGAACGAGGGAAATAATCCTTATCCAAGGATGAACCTCTATATTCATGCCGATATTCCTCCAAGACGAATTGTCCCCAACTTTAAGTATTTCCGTCCTTATCTCATGATTCTTCTGGGTCAAAACGTAATAATGTTTTTAAGACTGATTAATACGCTTCATGAACCCTATCTGGTACTCGGGCAGGGGTGGTAAGTTGTATCCAAATCTAGCAACACATTGGTGCAACTGCTCTTTTAACTCATCATAGTCAGTTGGTCATGTGAATATACATTTAATAACACCCGCACTCCAATCCGTACAGGTCGGGCCAGAGTAATACAAAATGTTTCCGTCGCAATGGGACAGATCAGATTACCGTACTGGTATTCCCGGTGTATGGTGCTTCAGCCAGTTGCAGTAATGTTTCACCGGGTATACCTGCACCGATTTTCTGACCTGACACATAGTCAAATTCAGTTGGTAGGTGTACATAGCCCTTAAATGTTGATCAGTCACCCATGAGGGAAGCCTTCCCTCAGCAATTTGCTGTAGGTTTTCCCTGGCTTGCTCCACCAACCAAGATCCATACATTATACACACATCATTTTGCACAGCTTCATTGAAAACATAAACTTAAATGTAATAATGTCCAATATCTTTACAATACACACAGCAAGTTAAAACATCAGACATCACTAGTAACACCACTACAAATATTCTGCAAAATAACTCCATACACAATAATAGCATTCCCTTTCTTTCCCCCTGGTCAGAAATTGTAAAAATACCAATTGTTGATGTGATTGCCTCATTTCTGGAACTAGAGGTTTTCACACAATTTACACCAACCAGTTTTTCCACTGTGGCCACAATAAAAGTCTGGTTTTAATAGGTTAATTAACCTCATAACCCCAATTTAATCCAGATCAATTTCTTAAACTAACCAATATCACTTGAAAAAGAAAGGAAGAAGCCACAGCCACATTAACAAAGAAACATTCACCCATGCCTTGTAAATGTTCAAATTAATTTTCTTCCAGGCACATTGGCAACTGTAACTTCAAGGCTGAAGTTTATCTTTTGTAAAACAATTAACAAACTTAAATTGAAATCAATTAACAAACTTAAAACAGCACACGCTTGTCCATCATTCAAGACAAGACTACAAAGTGTTAAACAGTTTTTAGCTCTCTACAGAAAAGTGGGTGGAGCTAAAACAAACACAACAGACCCTTTCTTTCAAAGACACTTTTAACACACACTTTCACACAAACTGAGATTCCAGCATTCTTTTAAGATTCCTTTCACTCAGCAAATCCTGTGTTTTACTTGTTTTGGACAGAAACTGATAGCGTCTGTGTCGATAAAACTTTACGTTTCCCTCTACCATTAGCCATTTCGGTTTTTGGTACTAATAAAGTCTAAATCTTAGGGGTGTTATTCTCTCTCTTTTACTACGTCATGAGGTAGTAAGAATTTGTAGGTCTCGTCTGTGAATAGAAGGTGGCTCCGGACCTAGGGTCGAGGAGGCTTCTACAGCTCCTGCACTCTGTCCACCTTCACTTGGATCATACTGTACCTGGTGAGATGTGCCATTGGGCATTTCCTCCGTATCATCCGAGCAGACCGGCTGCATCCTAATCATGCTGATAATCGTGGTCTGTTGTCTCCTTGACCTGCTTGTGGGCTGAAAAAGCTTCATCTGGTTAAAATGAAACCACTTAACTCTCTTAGGTAGCTGAACTGCATATACCATGGGGCTAGCCTTACCAATGATACTGTATGGTCCTTTGTACAAGGGTTCGAACACATCCACCCTTGTGTAGTTTCGAACCATCACCTGGCTACCAATTTCCCATTCCTGTGGCTTACTCGGGACTAGAAGTAATCGGTTGCCTTGGTGAGCCCTTCCGATATTGTGGGCAGCTCCCAGGTGTAACTCTCTGAGTTTCCCACAAATCATCGCTGGTTACCTCTTTGATCTGTTTCTCTGTTAATGTAGGAATCAGCAAGTGTGTTGGGGTTCTCATGGGTCTCCCTGTAACCAATTCATGCGGAGAATATCCCGTTCCCTTTGACTCTGTACTGCATATATTCAGCAGGATTAGAGGCTGTATCTCGTCCCACTTGGTGGGGCTTTCATTCAATTCTTTATGTAAAGCCAGTTTTAGGGTACAGTTCATTCTTTCCACAATTCCCGACGACTGCGGGTTGTGGGCTACATACCATTTTCCTTCAATCCGCAACAGTTTAAGAATAGCCTGCATCACCTGACCTGTGAAATGGCTCCCTTGGTCTGACTCCACTACACGAGGGAGGCCCCATCTAGAGAACACCTCTTTTACTAGTGTTTTCGCAGTGCACAATGCCGTGGCTGTTTTACAAGGGAACGCTTCCACCCATTTAGTGAAATTGTCCACTAACACCAGACAATATTTATTGCCCTTCTTAGTAGTGGGTAAGGGTCCAATAAAATCAATCTGGACACATTGCCATGGTCCTTCAGCCCTTTGCGTATGTCCCAAAGGTGCCTTTTTCCTGTGTGGGTCGGGATTATTGGCTGCACATATCAAGCAGTTTTTACGAAAATCCTCCACATCTCCCCTAAGGTGTGACCACCATTCTACTTCTTCCACTCTCTTCCAGGTGGTTTCAGGTCCTGGATGTCCCGCCTCTGGACCTCCATGTGCGAGTTGAATGAGTTCCTCCCGGTATCCCTCTGGAATTACCCATTTGTCACCTTTAAATCGCATCCCTTCTCTGATTTCTACATCCCTAGCTCCGTAGAGTCCCTCTATGTCTCTTCTCTCTTCCTTTATAATTGCCCTTAGCACTACATCTTTTAACTGAACGGTTTTAAGATCCGGTGGGAGGGGTACCATATTCTGAGCAGAGGTGACAGTGACCACCACTCCTGACTGGTAAGGGTCCCATGGGGCTCCTCTCTCTGCATCCCTCTGAGCCAGTTCGTCAGTTTTTTGATTGCCTTTCCACCTGGGCTCGGTTTTAGAGTGAGCCTTGACCTTGTGGATGTAATACTCGTGCTCTTTTCCCTTTACAGCTTTCAATATTGTTGCCAACATTGGGGCTGTGATCAAAGGCTTTCCATCTGCTGACTTAAACCCTCGTCTGGCCCAAATGCCAAATATTCTGTACATGAGTTGCATGTAAACATTGAGTCGGAGCAGGTGTAAGGAGGGGGAAATTCTGTGGGGTGTGTGGCCACATAGGTGACTGCGGCTAATTCTGCCTGCTGAACACTAAGAGTAATGGGGAGTAACAGGGCCACTTCCACATTCCGATCCGGATCGTAAATTCCACATCCCGTTTTCCTTTCTCCCTTTTCCACGAAGCTCGAGCCATCCACATAGTGGCCCAGAAATTCCGTTCGCAGGCCTCCCACGGGTGGAGGGCTGCGATCTGGAAAAATCTGCGCCTGGACCGGAGGGCTCCCGGGAGGCGCAGAGTTCCGTTGCTGGGCCTCTCCAAACTGCCGGTGTGCAGGGTCCACATATCCCAGGGGCGCAGGCGGTTCGCAGTGTCCCTGGGATCACGTGGGCCATGGGGAGCAAATCAGAGAAGGGAATCTCCTTCATACATTTGACAGGAAGACCTGTCAAATATATGAATTGAGATCACCCCCAAAACATAGTAAAACTTTAAATAATTTTTTTTTTTAAATCACATTTTTAAAATGACTTTAAATTACAATAAATTAAGTATTTTAAACAAAAATTTTATTTTTTGAAAAAAATAATTAAAGTTTCTAACGGGGCTAAAAATAAACTTACCTTTCTTTAAAGTATTTTTAAAAAACTTTTTTTCAACTCTTATCCTGGTAAAAGCAGGCCTTACACCTGCTTTTACCAGGCGCAAGAATTGTAAGTGTTTTCTGCGGGCGGAGGGTCTCCAAAAAACAGAACTCTCCACCCACAGAGGCCCTGCTCCCGGGCAGGCGGAGGATCTGTCAAGAGCTTTCTTGACAGATCGGAAATGCCGGTTTCCAGCGCATGCACAGTGCATGCCTAAAACTGGCATTTCCGTTGGCCCTACGGGTGAGTGCACAGTACACACCCGTAGGGATCGGAATTTCTGCCGCAGTATGTCTCACCCTTCGGGGTGTATCCCTGATTTAAAACTCCCTTTCGTTTCCCACACTCCCTCAACTGTACAAGTATGAGATTCTCCCTTGTAATTAAGGTTGAAGGCTAATTTAGGGTCTCCAGTGGCTTCGACCTTAAGATCCATGCCTTCTAACAGCAATGTCCATCTAGCTATTCGCACACTAGACACTGTTCCCTCTTTAATTTTCCCGTCTAAGAGTAAACGAGTTGGGTTGTGATGGGTTAATAGAGTGACGGGTTGGGTTCCTGTGAACACTGCAAAATGTTTTACCGCCCAAAAGGTAGCTAGCAGATGTCGCTCACAAGTGGAATAGCCTCTTCCCACTTCTGCCAGGACTCTGGAGGCATAGGCCACCGGTCTCATGTGATGGTGCACTTCCTGCATAAGGACAGCACTTAGACTGGCATCCGTAGCTGCCACTTCCAAATAAAAGCTTTTCCCAGGATCGACATCTCCCAAAGCCTGAGCTATCTGTAGGTCTCGTTTTAACTGGACAAAGGCTTCCTCACATTCCCCGTCCCGCTCCTATTCTACACCCTTCTTCAATAATCTCAGTAAGGGGCCCACTGTAGCTGCGTAGTTCTCAATTAATTCCCTACAGTAACCTGTCAGACCCAAAAACGATCGGAGCAGTTACCGAGCCTGGTCGGGTTAACTCCTGCACCGCCTTACGCTTAGCCTCATCTATCGCACGTTCCTCTGGTTGAATAGCGAGTCCCAGAAACTGAACCTCCTCTTCCCCTATCTGTGCCTTCTTGGGATTAACCTTAATACTGGCTGTTTTAAGCAATCCCTACAACTCCTCCAACATTTTCTCATGTTCTCCTTCACTTTCGGAAAACAACAGTGAATCGTCTACATACTGGATCAGTCGATCTGGGCGACTGAACTCCTTTATGCATGCTTCCATGCACTGATGAAAAATAGAGGGGCTGTTATGGAATCTCTGTGGAAGGCAAGTCCATGTATATTGTTGTCCTTTAAAGGTGAAGGCAAATTTGTACTGATCCTCGAGGTGCAATGGGATGGACCAAAACCCATTTGATATGTCTAGGACCATAAATACCGTGGCGTGCCTAGGGTTGTTACCAATCAGATCTACTACAGCTGCTACTGTAGGGGCACAAGCAGGGATGTTCTTGTTCAACACCCAAAAATCAATGGTCATTCACCAGGAGCCATCCGTCTCCTTTACTGGCCATACAGGAGAGTTCACGTGTGTAGCCAAGGGTCTCACGACTCCTTGTTCCACAAGGGATGTTACAGCCTTTTCCAAGTCCCTCTCTGCTTCTTTGGGGAAGGTATAATGGCCCAGAAATTGATCTCGCTCTGTTCCCGCGGGGGTAAGGCTTCCCCGCGATCTCTCACCTCGCTTGTGCTTTTTCAGATCCAGCTCGCACGAACTTGATGTTCCAGACATCAGCTGTGCTGGGCTTGCGTATCCCAGTGGCGTAGTGAATTCGTGCGAGCTGTGGGATCACGTGACTCAGTTAGAGCCAATGGCAGCACACCATCTTCCATTCATAAGTTTCACATACATGCAGTGAAATCTATGAATCTTACACCCCCCCAAAATAACAGCTAAACCTCAATTAAATTAAAAAAAAACCATCACATTAATAAAATAAGTATAGTTAATTAAATTAACCATTTTAAATAAAAAATTAAATTTTTGAAAAAATTTAAAATCTTTTAAAAAGTTATAAAAATAAACTTACCTGTCTTTAAAGTCTCTAAAAAAGATATACCTGTTAAAAAAAATTCAAAAAAATACTTAGTTCACTACTTACCTTCTTAAAAGTGGGTCTTACTCCTTTTTACATTTCTAAAATCTTCAGTACTTACCTGCGCGTCCAAAGCATGAAGTGCACAGCGTGCGCGCAGCCTGTAGCGTGCACACGATGCACCGAGGAACCGCCCCCTTTTCAAAAGAGCAATTGCCGGTTTTCAGCGCATGCGCAGGGCATGCAGAAAACCGGCAATTGGAGTGGGAATACGCGAGAGTACGCAGTGCGTACTCTCGCGTCGTGGGATCAATTTCTGGGCCATTGTTTTTGTGGGCGGAGCATTGGCTCTCCTCCGACCCCAACTTCTACCCCTGTCACCCTCCCACAATCGTGCTTATGCATGGCAAAAACCTCTTTGTTAGCTTTAACTACAGCTGTGTACCTTTCTGGCACTCTTGCTATTAAAGTTTGTAAATCGTAGGGGCCTGTCGGAGTCACTACCCAAGCCTCTCCATGTCTTGGAGATATTACTACCACTTCGTCGCTACTCTCCATTCCTCCCACAAGCAGTCTACTATCACATTGTGTTCTAACATCCAATCCGAGCCTGGGACCCCCAATCTCGGTTGATTCCACTTCATTAATATGCATGTCCACTTAGTTTGGAGGGATCCTACTTTAAAATTTAGGGGTTTAGACACCGCCCCAGCCATTGAATTGCCCGTGAAGCCACCTAACACATATGGTTCCCTACCCGACCAAGGTGACGTCATTGGGGAGGGGGAATGTACCACCGTGCTAGATGCTCCAGTGTCAACCAAATAATCTCCCTTCTTCCCCTCAACAATGATATCTACACAAGGTCTACCATATTCATCGTACCTGAGTGGACACAGGTACTCGGGCTGGGCGCAGCCCCTTCATGCCTATGTCTCTCCACAGTCTTTACCATGGGCAGCATGAATTTTCCCGAGATTGCCTTTTCTCCCGTCCCCCCAAGCATTCCTGCACACATTTAGAAATTAGTCTAGCTGTTTTCTCATCCTCCTCCTCCTCCTCCTCAAGGGGGGACCATTTCTTGATTCAATTTTGTTCTTACGGGGCTTCCAGCACTCCCGGATAAAATGGCCCTTCCCTCCAGTGTTATAACACATCTTATCCTTTTCAGTGAAACCCTCGTGCTGCCAGTTTTTAGAGGTTGTATCCTTCATCTCACACACCTTGCCCTTTAGTTTGTTAATTGTCCCTGTGTTTCTTTTATCGAGCTGTCTTTTTTCAAACACCAAAGTTAGTTTCCTTAAAACCCTTCCCTCAGTGTTATTTGCGTCTGTGGGATCAAAGTCCGACATGACAGACTGTAAATATGGCAGACTATGAGATATTAGAACCCGAAGCCAGTGATTTCTGGGTTGTCCCTGTAAGTTGGCTCACACTCCTACTCCCCCACCTGTTGCTTCCATATATGTGGGCCATAGTCTGTCGGCAAACACTGTGGGTGGTTCATTAGGCCCCTGTTCTATCTCTACCATGACCTTGAAGGGATCCCCTGTTCCTACCCCAATCACCTGAGCAACCCTTAATTTTAAATTCTCATACGTCCCATCACCAATCTTCATGACACAGAGTGCAGCTTGGAACAGAGTGTAAACTGCGAGTTTGGTGAGTAAGGGAGTGAATCTTGAGGGTTAATCTCTTTTTTTAATAAAATCTAGTCTTGTGTGCTTGCAATTAGCAATTAACTTAAATTTACAGTTTTAAGTTTCTTCCAGGCTTGGGCAGGGCTAAGCAAGCTCTGTGCTGGAGAGCAGGTGAGATTAGTTAATTAATTAACTGGTCTAATCTGGTTCTCTGCCAGAGAGCTCATTCATATAAATCTCTGTAGTATATATAATGGAGGCTGGAGTGCAGCTTGGAACAGAGTGTAAACTGGTGAGTTTGGTGGTGCCTGTTTTCTTGTTCTATTTTTGTCAGCCTCCAGGAGAGCAGGAATTAAAAAGCTGCATGAGACGGGACAGAGAACCAGCGGCAGTTTGGCTCTGTGAAACCCCCCAACTGCATTTGGAGAAAGATAAAAGGTGACATCTCAGGGAAAAGGTTAAGTGATTGGTTGGTGAGTATTTTGCTCTTATCTTTTAAAGCCCAGGAAATGTATTAGTAATTGTAAGGTTGCATTAGTATTAGTAAAGTTTGCTAGCAGTAATAAATCTTTTTGGGTGTAGTAGGGTTTATTAATTATAAATAAATTAAGACACAATAAAGATGGCAGGGCAGGTGATGCGTTGTGACTGCAGGATGTGGGAGCTCCTGGATGCCAGTGTGATCCAGGATGAACACGTCTGTGGTAAGTGTTTGTGACTGGAGGAGCTTCGGCTCAGAGTTGATGAGCTGGAGGCTGAGCTGCGGACACTGCGATGCATCAGGGAGGGGGAAAGTTACCTGGACACTTTATCCCAGGAGGCAGTCACACCCCTTAGGATAGGGTCTTCTGATTTGGTCAGTGGTCAGGGACAGGAGAATATGACTGAGTGATGCAGGTATGGTGACCCAGGAGGTGGAGGAGCCTCAGCCTTTGCAATTGTCCAACAGGTTTGAGGTTCTTGCAGCCTGTATGGATGAAAGCGGTGGCTGCAGGGTGGATGAGCAAACTGACTATGGCACCATGGTACAGGAAGCCATTTAAGTGGGGGAAGTTAACAGGAATGTAGTGGTAATAGGGGACAGCATAGTCAGGGGGATAGATACAGTTCTCTGCGGCCAAGAGCGAGAGTCGAGATGGCTGTGTTGCCTGCCCGGTGCCAGGGTTCGGGACATCTGCTCTGGGCTGGAGAGCAACTTGCAGTGGGAGGGGGAGGAGCCAGTGGTTGTGGTCCACGTAGGTACCAATGACATAGGTAGAACTAGGAAAGAGGTTCTGCTGAGAGTATGAGCAGCTAGGGGCTAAATTAAAAAGCAGAACCTCAAGGGTTATGTTTGCATTATTACCTGAACCATGAGCAAACTGACATAGGGTAAATAAAATTGGAGATGAATGTGTGGCTCAAAGACTGGTGTGGGAGAAATGGGGTTCGATTCCTGGGGCACTGGCACCAGTGCTGGGGAAAGTGGGATCTGTACCGTTGGGACGGTCTTCACCTGAACCGTGCTGGGACCAGTGTTCTGGCGAGTTATATAACTAGGGCGGTAGAGAGGGCTTTAAACTAAATAGTGGGGGCAAGGGATCAAATTTGGGAAGATGTGGTAAATCAAAGAGTAGAGACAAGGCAAGAGAAAGGTATCAATATGGGAAAGGATAAACAGACTGTGACAGGAAGGGATAGAGTACAAATCTAAGAGTAAATCAACTGATAAGGCTAGAGTTTACAAAAATAATAAAAAGGACAAAACTAAAGGCTCTGTATCTAAATGCATGTAGCATTCAAAACCAAACAGATGAACTGATGAAATAGAAATAAATAAGTACGGTCTGATAACCATTACAGAAACATGGCTGCAGGATGACACAGATTGGGACCTGAATATTGAAGGGCACATGACATTTAGGAAGAACAGGAAGCTAGGAAAAGGTGGAGGTGTGGCTCTGTTAATTAATGATGGTATTAGCACAATAGAGAGGGATGACCCAAGTTCAGGGAACCAGGATATAGACGCGGTTTGGGTAGAGATGAGAAATGATAAAGGCAAGAAGTCACTTGTGGGAGTGGTGTACAGGCCCCCTAACAGTAACCACACGGTAGGATGGAGTATAAAGGAAGAAATAATGGGAGCTTGTCAGAAAGCTACGGAAATAATCATGGGGGATTTTAATCTGCATATAGACTGGAAAAATCAGATGGGCAAAGGTAGCCTAGATGAGGAGTTCATAGAATGTTTTCGGGATAGTTTCTTGGAACAGCACGTTCTGGAGCCAAACAAAGAGCAGGCTGTACTAGACCTGGTATTGTGCAACGAGATAGGATTAATTAATGACCTCATAGTGAAGGCGCCCCTAGGTAGCAGCGATCATAATATGATTGAATTCTACATTCAGTTTGAGGGAGAGAAGAGTTGGTCCAAGACTAGTATTTTAAACTTTAAATAAGGGCAATTATGAGGGCATGAAAGCAGAACTAGCTAAAGTGAACTGGCAAATTAGGTTAAGGGATAGGTCAATAGAGTTGCAGTGGCAGACATTTAAGGGGATATTATAGAATACACCGAATATATACATTCCAACGAGAAAGAAAAATTCCAAAGGGAGGACCCACCATCCGTGGTTAACTAAAAAAGTTAAAGATAGTATCAAACTTAAAGAAAAAGCATATAATTGCACAAAGATGGGTGGCAGGTCAGAAGATTGGACAGAATATAAAAAATAGCAAAGAATGAGTGCGAGTCAGCAGAGAGTGCTGAGTTTGGGTAAGTGTGAGAGTTCTTTAATTGTAAGTTCTTTTTAAATCATTCTTGATAAGAGTACTTAAGCAGTTTAACTGAAGGGGAAAAGTTAAATATTTGGGATTCTGTTGGTTTAAGAAGAGTAAAACAAGGTTACACTGCAGTAGGAGTAAATTGGCACAGCAGGCAGTGGAAACCAGTTTTCTAAACAATCAGCAGGGGTGACTCATTTGACTGTAAACAAACAAACAGTATAAAAAGACCAGTGCTAGTGCGAGCAAGCAGAGAGTGCTGAGTTTGGGTAAGTGTGAGTTCGGGTGAGTGGGGTGAAGGGTGCTCTTTTCAAACTTTAACTCTGTGGGTCTGAGTCTGAGCTTCAGACACTGCGACACATCAGGGAGGGGGAGAAGTACCTGGACTCTGTGTTTCAGGAGGTGGTCACACCTATGAAGTTAATTAATTCAGATGTAGCCCATGGTCAGGGACAGGACGGTGTGACTACGAGTGAGGCAGGTACGGGGATCCAGGAGGTAGTGTTGGAGGAGCTGCAGCCCTTGCTCTTATCCAACAGGTTTGAGGTTCTTACTCCCTGTGGGGACGGGAGCAGGGACTGCAGGGAGGATGAGCAACCTGGCCACAGCACCGTGGAACGGGGGGCCATTCAAGAGGGGGGATTAAATAGAAATGTTGTAGTGGTAGGGGATAGTATTATTAGGGGGATAGATAGAGTTCTCTGCAGCCGAGAGCGAGAGTCCCGTAGGCTGTGTTGCCTCCCCGGTGCCAGGGTTAAGGACATCTCCTCTGGGCTGGAAAGAAACTTGCAGTGGGAGGGGGTGGATCCAGTTGTCATGGTCCATGTTGGTACAAACGACGTAGATAGGACAAGGAAGCCGGTTCTGTTAAAGGAGTATGAGCAGCTAGGGGTCAAATTAAAAAACAGAACCTCAAGGGTAATAATCTCTGGATTATTACCTGAGCCACGAGCGAATTTGGCTAGGACAAATAAAATTAGAGAGTTAAATGAGTGGCTCAAAGACTGGTGTGGGAGAAATGGGTTTTGCTTCCTGGGACACTGGCACCAGTACTGGGGCAGGAGGGAGCTGTTCCGTTGAGACGGGCTTCACTTGTCCAGTGCTGGGACTAGAGTCCTGGCGGATCATATAACTAGGGCTGTAGAGAGGGCTTTAAACTAACTAGTGGGGGGGAGGTTCCTAGAGAGCAAATAATAAAAATGACAACAGAGAAGGTCATAGACTTAGGTAGCAGTGGGGAAATTAAAAACCAGAGTGTGTCAGGAAGGGGCAGAAGGTATGGAGTAAAAGGTAAAGTAATAAAAAGGGCAAAAGCAGGAACTAAGTGTCACAAAACATATTTGAAAGTTCTCTTATCTGAATGCACATAGCATTCGTAACAAAATAGACGAGTTAATGGCACAAATAACTACATATGGGTATGATCTTGTGGCCATTACAGAAACATGGCTGCAGGGTGATAATTCCTGGGAATTAAACATACCAGGTTATTTAACAATCAGGAAGGACAGGCAGGAAGGAAGGGGAGGTGGGGTGGCTATGTTAATAAAGGAAGGAATCACTGTAATACAGAGAAATGATATTGGGTCAAAAGATCAGGATAATGAAACAGTTTGGGTGGAGATAAGGAATAATAAGGGGAAAAAAACATTAGTGGGCGTAGTCTATAGGCCTCCGAACAGTTGCAACTCTGCTGGACGGAGTATCAATCGGGAAATAGTTGAGGCTTGTAATAAGGGAACATCTATAATTATGGGGGATTTTAACTATCATATTAATTGGACAAATCAAATTGGGCAGGGCTGCCTTGAGGATGAGTTCATTGAGTGTATTAGGGATGGGTTTCTTGAGCAGTATGTAACTGAACCGACCAGGGGGGCAAGCAACCTTAGATCTGGTCCTGTGTAACGAGACAGGATTAATTAAAAATGTCCTAGTAAAGGATCCCCTTGGAATGAGTGACCATAACATGGTTGAATTCCAGATTCAATTAGAGGGTGAGAAGGTTGGATCTCAAACAAGCGTGCTAAGCTTGAATAAAGGAGACTATGAAGGTATGCGAGCGGAATTGAGTAGAGTGGATTGGGAAAATAGATTAAAGGGTAAGACGATACATGATCAGTGGTGTACATTTAAGGAGTTATTTTACAACTTCCAAAAAATATATATTCCACTGAGAAGAAAAGGGTGTAAAAGAAAAAACAGTCATCCGTGGCTAACTAAAGAAATTAAGGAAGTTTTCAACTAAAAACAAGGACTTATAAGGTAGCCAAATCTAGTAACACCCTTATTTAAAAAGGGCAGTAGACAGAAAGCTGGAAACTATACACCGGTTAGCCTAACATCTGTGGTAGGTAAAATTTTGGTGTCCATTATTAAGTGGGAGGATAGAGGATTGGGAAAAATTTAAAAGACAGCAAAAAATAACAAAAAGATTGATTAAGAAAGGGAAGATAGATTATGAACGTAAATTAGCAAAAAATATAAAAACAGATAGTAAGAGTTTTTATAGTTATATAAAAAGAAAAAGGGTGGCTAAAGTAAATGTTGGTCCCTTAGAGGATGAGACCGGGAAATTAATGGTGGGAAATATGGAGATGGCAAATACACTGAATGAATATTTTGTATCAGTCTTTACAGTAGAGGACACTAAGAATATCCCAACACTGGACAAACAGGGGGCTATGGGGGGGGGAGGAGCTAAACACGATCAAAATCACTAAGGAAGTGGTACTCGGTAAAATAATGGGACTCAAGGTGGATAAATCACCTGGACCTGATGGCTTACATCCTAGGGTCTTGAGGGAAGTGGCGGTAGGGATTGTGGATGCATTGGTAATAATTTTCCAAAACTCCCTGGACTCAGCAAAGATCCTGGCAGACTGGAAAACTTCTAATGTAACACCCTTATTTAAAAAGGGCAGTAGACAGAAGGCTGGAAACTGTAGATCAGTTAGCCTAACATCTGTGGTAGGTAAAATTTTGGAGTCCATTATTAAGGAGACAGTAACGGGACATTTGGATAATCATAATTTAAAAGGACAAAGTCAGCATGGTTTTATGAAGGGGAAGTCATGTTTGACAAATTTGCTGGAGTTCTTTGAGGAAGTAACATACAGGGTGGATAAAGGGGAACCAGTGGATGTGGTGTATTTAGACTTCCAAAAAGCATTTGACAAGGTGCCACACAAAAGATTATTGCTTAAGATAAAAAACCACGGAATTGGGGGTAATATTCTGGCATGGATAGAGGATTGGCTATCTAACAGACGGCAGAGAGTTGGGATAGATGGTTCATTCTCAGACTGGCAATCAGTAACTAGTGGTGTTCCGCAGGGGTCAGTGCTGGGTCCCCAACTCTTTACAATCTATATTAACGATTTGGAGGAGGGGACCGAGTGTAACATATCAAAGTTTGCAGATGATACTAAGATGGGAGGGAAAGTAGTGAGTGAGGAGGCATAAAAAATCTGCAATGGGGAAATAGACAGGCTAAGTAAGTAAGCAGAGATTTGGCAGATGGAATACAATACTGGAAAGTGTGAGGTTATGCACTTTGGCAGGAAAAATAGTAGAGCAAGTTATTATCTTAATGGCAAGAAACTGGAAAGTACTGAAGTACAAAGGGATCTGGGGGTCCTGGTGCACGAAACTCAAAAGGTTAGTATGCAGGTGCAGCAAGTGATTAAGAAGGCCAATGGAATGATGGCTTTCATTGCTAGGGGGATAGAATATAAAAATAGGGAGGTATTGCTTCAGTGGTACAAGGTATTGGTGAGACCGCACCTGGAATACTGCATACAGTTTTGGTGTCCATACTTAAGAAAAGATATACTTGCTCTCGAGTCAGTACAAAGAAGGTTCACTCGGTTAATCCCGGGGATGAGGGGATGGACATATGAGGAGAGGTTGGGTAGATTGGGACTCTACTCATTGGAGTTCAGAAGAATGAGAGGCGATCTTATTGAAACATATAAGATTGTGAAGGGGTTGGATCGGGTGGATGCGGGGAGGATGTTCCCGATGATGGGTGAAACTAGAACTAGGGGGCATAGTCTTAGAATAAGGGGCTGCTCTTTCAAAACTGAGATGAGGAGGAACTACTTCACTCAGAGGGTGGTAGGTCCATGGAATATGCTGCCCCAAAAAGCTGTAGAAGCTACATCATTATATAAATTTAAAACAGAAATAGACAGTTTCCTAGAAGTAAAGGGAATTAAGGGTTACGGGGAGCGGGCAGGAATTTGGACATGAGTCTAGGTTCGGATCGGTCATGATCCTGTGGGTAGCGTAGCAGGCCCAGGGGCCGTGTAGCCTGATCCTGCTCCTATTTCGTGTGTCCAATTCTGTTTGGTTCAGGAGATGGTTCTGTGATAGTAGATTGGCGGTTAGGATCAGATCAGCCATGATCTTATTGAATGGCGGAGCAGGCTCGAGGGGCCAATTGGCCTATTCCTGCTCCTATTTCTTATGTTCTTATGTTCTTAATAACTAAAAGATTAATAAGTAGAGAATTTAGAGTACGAGAAAGCTAGCTAGAAATATAACAGATAGTAAGAGTTTCTATAGATATTTTAAAAAGAGTTAACAAAGTGAACGTTGGTCCTATAGAAAGTGAGTCTGGGGAATTAATAATGGAAAATAAGGAGATGGCAGTTGAATTTTGCATCAGCCTTCACTATAACGGATACAAGTAACATCCAGAAATAGCTGTAAATCAGGAAATGGAAGGGAGGGAGGAACTCAAGAAAATTATCACCAGGGAAGTGGTACTGAGCAAATTGTTGGAGCTGCGGGCTGACAAGTCCCTGGGTCCTGAGGGACTTCATCCTAGGGTCTTAAAAGAAGTGGCTAGTGAGATAGTTGATGCGTTGGTTTTAATTTTCCAAAATTCCCTAGATTCAGGGAAGGTTCCATTAGATTGGAAAATAGCGAATGTAACTCCTTTATTCAAAAAGGGAGGGAGACAGAAAGCAGGAAAGTACAGGCCAGTTAGCTTTAACATCTGTCATAGGGAAGATGTTAGAAGCTATTATTAAAGATGTTATAGCAGGGCACTTAAAGTTCAAGGTAATCAGGCAGAGTCCACATGGTTTTGTGAAAGGGAAATCATGTTTAACCAATTTATTGGAGTTCTTTGAGGAAGTAACATGTGCTGTGGATAAAGGGGAACCGGTGGATGTACTGTACTTAGATTTTCAGAAGGCATTTGATTACAAAGGTTATTGCAGAAAATAAAAGCTCATGGTGTAGGGGGTAACATATTGGCATGGATAGAGTAGGCATAAATGGGTAATTTTCTGGTTGGCAAGATGTAACGAGTGGTGTGCCACAGGGATCAGTGCTGGGGCCTCAACTTTTTGCAATTTATATAAATGACTTGGATGAAGGGACCGAAGGTATGGTTGCTAACTTTGCTGATGACACAAAGATAGGTAGGAAAGTAATTTGTGAAGAGGACATAAGGAGGCTACAAAGGGATATAGATAGGTTAAGTGAGTGGGCAAAGATCTGGCAAATGGAGTATAATGTGGGAAAATGTGAAGAATAAAAAAGCATATTCTCTAAATGTTAAGAGATTGCAGAGCTCTGAGATGCAGAAGGATCTGGGTGTCCTAGTGCATGCATCGCAAAAGGTTAGTATGTAGGTACAGCAAGTAATTAGGAAAGCTAATAGAATGTTATTGTTTATTGCAAGGGGGAATTGAATTCACAAGTAGGGAGGTTATGCTTCAGTTATACAGGGCATTGGTGAGACCACATCTGGAGTACTGTGTACAGTATTGGTCTCCTTATTTAAGGAAGGATGTAAATGCATTAGAAGTAGTTCAGAGAAGGTTTACTAGACTAATACCTGGAATGGGTGGGTTGTCTTATGAGGAAAGGTCGGACAGGCTAGGCTTGTATCCGCTGGAGTTTAGAAGAGTAAGAGGTGACTTGATTGAAACATATAAGATCCTGAGGGGTCTTGACGGGGTGGATGTGGAGAGGTTGTTTCCTCTTGTGGGAGAATCTAGAACTAGGGGTCACTGTTTAAAAATAAGGGGTCGCCCATTTAAGACAGATGAGGAGAAATTTTTTCAGAGGGTCGTGAGTCTTTGGAACTCTCTTCCTCAGAGGGCGGTGGAAGCAGAGTCTTTGAATATTTTTAAGGCAGAGGTAGATAGATTCTTGATGAGCAAAAGGGTGACAAAGGGGTGAAAGTTTATCGGGGGTCGGCGGGAATGTGGAATAATCAGATCAGCCATGATCTTATTGAATGGTGGAGCAGGCTTGAGTGGCCTACTCCTGCTCCTAATTCGTATGTTCCTACGTCAGGTGGGAGGCTGCTAAATACTTCTGGACTAAGAGTAAATAATAAATTCTTCTCTTCATCCTCATCCATTTCACTTACAGCTGCTCTTTGTTCAATTGCAATGAAATGCCCTTGGGGTTCACCTCCCATTTCTAACTTTTTAATGTCAGACACCATGTCTTTGAAACTCCTATAATCATAATTAACAAAGAATTCCCTGTCCAAGTCACCCCTCTCTCCCGGTCGGGCGTCTGCTCCCTGGGCGAGATACCTCCGTTGTCGTATGGGGTTCATTGGGGAAGGCGCGGTAGGAGGTGGTTTACTCTTTTTTCCAGGTATAGGTCCTAACTCCCCTTCTTCAACCTCCTTCCACTCACTGTCTGATGATGATGTTCCCCTGGGGTTATAGCACACGCCATTTCCCTTTGCACTCGTAGTTTTTCTTCTAACACTTTAACCCTCCTTTTGCATTCCACATGGTCCTGCTGCCCACATAGTTTCACAACCTGTTTCTGCACCACCCTAATGGCAGCTTTCAAATCCTCATTATCCTTCTCTACTTTTTCTGCCCATTGTTGTTGGCTACTAGCTTCCTCTTTCCAAGCTTTACTCTCATTCCCTTGATTCACACACTGACTTTCCAAATATTGCTCTTTGTTACACCATCTCGCTTTCTCCTTCTCAAACACCTCTTTATCTTCCTTACGACCTTCTCGTTCTTCCTCTAATTCCTTAAGAAGCCGGTTTATCACCGCTTCTCTATCACTGGCTTTTCCTGCCATATCCTATATTTCCCTTCATGACATCATCTTTTCACACTCATTGTTTTTAACCTGCCTTCGATGGGCTAACAACCAGATGGCTTTCATTATCCGTTGCTGACGTGTGGACCCTTGTGTCCATTGTTCTTCCTCATAAACCGGATCATCACTGTCAATAATAATCCGCACCCACCTCTCCTGGAGAGGTAACTTCCCCGCAACATACATTGCAACTAACTCATCCATTATCTTGGCGGTTTTGCCAACCATATTAATGGTCAGTAAATTTCTCGCGCAATGTCCCTTCATGGTCACCAAAGCTGTAAGACATGCGGAATGACCCCTTGCCCCATCCAACAGGTTATAGAGTTCGGACTTGAGTGTTATGAGAAATTACACCAGACACACGGGTTCTGTCTTTAACCTTTTATTGTTCCTAAGACAGATTCAAAACCCCAACCACTATTCGAGCAGTCCACCAATAATATTACAGGAAATCATACATACAACCACCCGCCGATGATCGGTCCAGCGTTGATTGTAGGTCCTTGTAAGCAAAGACTGGCCAGGCCCCTCCTTCCGACTGCAGCCTGATCTTTGTAGGCGAAATGACTGGCCAAACAACCTTCTTCTGACTGCAGTGCTGATTTTCTTTAGCCACCGTGTTTTATACAGCTTTTCTTGCCTTTTAAAGTAAATCAATGATTCAGAGATAGTGAAATGTTCTTTTAATGTTGGTCTGAGCTGTTTGAGCAGTCAAACGTTCACACTCACACATCCTGTGTGTCTGTCCATTAGTTGTCCTTATCACAGCCCAAAATTGTTCATTCACTCCTAAAGTTTACAAAAGTGGCAGAAAACCACTTGGTTAGGTTTATGAGTTACGTCGTATTCTGCATTTCAAAACTTCAAAGGTTTACTTCTCCCCTTTAACCTCCAAAAAGTCATCAGATGCCATGTCTGCAAAACTAAGGGGGGTTTGTCTTTCTCTGTTGTCTATCAAAGCAAATCAGTGACCACATTATTTCACTTTTTAAAAAACGTTTTGGCCTGGCAACGCAATTCAATATATATCGAAATTAAAAATTAAGGGTCTGTGTATTCCTACACTAGACGGATCAATACCACTCTCTCTCTCTGCTCCCTACACTGATCAATGTCTCTCTCTCTCTCTGCTCCCTACACTGATCAATCCCTCACTCTCTACTCCGAAAACTGATCAATGACTCTCACTGCTCCTTACATTGATGAATGCTTCTCTCTCTCACTCTGTTCTCGCTACACTGAAAAATGCCTCTCTATCTCTGCTCCCTACACTGATCAATGCCTCTCTCTCTGCTCCCTACACTGATCAATGTCTCTCTCTCTGCTCCCTGCACTGATCAATGCCTCTCTCTCTGCTCCCTACACTGATCAATGCCTCTCTCTCTCTCTGCTCCCTACACTGATCAGTGTAGGGAGCAGAGAGAGAGAGAGAGACATTGATCAGTGTAGGGAGCAGAGAGAGAGAGGCATTGATCAGTGTAGGGAGCAGAGAGAGAGAGAGACATTGATCAATGCCTCTCTCTCTGCTTCCTGCACTGATCAATGCCTCTCTCTCTCTCTGCTCCTTACACTGATAAGAACATAAGAAATAGGAGCAGGAATAGGCCACTTGGCCCCTCGAACCTGCTCTGCCATTCAATAAGATCATGGATGATCTTGGGTTCAAAGCCACTTCCCTGCCTGCTCCCCATAACCCTTCACTCTCTTATGCATAAAATCTGTCTATCTCCACCTTAAATGTATTTAATGACCCAGCCTCCATGGCTCTCTCTCTCTTTCTGCACTCACTACACTGATCAGTGCCTCTCTCTCTGCTTCCAACACTGAAAAATGACACTCTCTCTGCTCCCTACACTGACCAATGCCTCTCTCTCTGCTCCCTACACTGATCAATGTCTCTCTCTCCCTCTCTGCTCCCTACACTGACCAATGCCTCTCTCTCTGCTCCCTACACTGACCAATGCCTCTCTCTCTGCTCCCTACACTGATCAATGCCTCTCTCTCTGCTCCCTACACTGATCAATGTCTCTCTCTCTCCCTCTCTGCTCCCTACACTGATCAATGTCTCTCTCTCTCTGCTCCCTACACTGATCAATGCCTCTTTCACTTTTTATTCGTTTGTGGGATGTGGGCGTCGCTGGCAACGCCAGCATTTATTGCCCTTCACTAACTGCCCTTGAGAAGGTGGTGGTGAGCAGCCTTCTTGAACCGCTGCAGTCTGTGTGGTGAAGGTACTCCCACAGTGCTGTGAGAGAGGGACTTCCAGGATTTTGATCCAGCAACGATGAAGGATCGGCGATATACTTCTAAGTCAGGATGGCGAGTGACTTGGAGGGGAACTTGGAGGTGGCGGTGTTCCCATGTGCCTGCTGCCCTTGTCCTTCTAGGTGGAAGAGGTCACAGACTTGGTAGGTGCTGCCGACGAAGCCTTGGCGAGTTGCTGCAGTGCATCTTGCAGATGGCACACACTGCAGCCACGGTACGCCGGTGGTGGAGGGAGTGAATGTTTAAGGTGGTAGAGGGGGTCCAATCAAGCGGGCTGCTTTGTCCTGGATGGTGTCGAGCTTCTTGAGTTTTGTTGGAGCTACACTCATCCAGGCAAGTGGAGAGTATTCCATTACACTCCTTACTTGTGCATTGTAGATGGTAGAAAGGCTTTGGGGAATCAGGAGGTGAGACACTCGCTGCAGAATACCTAGCCTCTGACCTGCTCTTGTTGCCACAGTATTTATGTGGCTGGTCCAGTTCAGTTTCTGGTCAATGGTGACCCCCAGGATGTTGATGGTGGGGGATTCAGTGATGGTAATGGCATTGAATGTCAAGGGGTGGTGGTTAGACTCTCGCTTGTTGGAAATGGTCATTGCCTGGCACTTCTGTGGCGCGAATGTTACCTGCCACTTATCAGCCCAAGGCTGATCGTCGTCCAGGTCTTGTTGCATGCGGGCATGGACTGCTTCATTATCTGAGGAGTTGTGAATGGCACTTAACACATTGCAGTCATCAGCGAACGTCCCCATTTCTGACCTTAAGTTGGAGGGAAGGTCGTTGATGAAGCAGCTGAAGATGGTTGGGCCTAGGACACTGCCCTGAGGAACTCCTGCTGCGATGTCCTGGGGCTGTGATGATTGACCTTCAATCACCACAACCATCTTCCTTTGTGCTAGGTATGACTCCAGCCAGTGGAGAGTTTTCTCCCTGATTCCCACTGACTTCTGTTTTAGTAGGGCTCCTTCATGCCACACTGCTGCCTTGATGTCAAGGGCAGTCACTCTCACTTCTCTGGAATTCAGCTCCTTTGTCCCCGTTTGGACCAAGGCTGTAATGAGGTCGGCAGCGGAGTGGTCCTGGCGGAACCCAAACTGGGCATCAGTGAGCAGGTTATCGGTGAGTAAGAGTCGCCTGATAGCACTGTCGGTGACACCAGCCATCACCTTGCTGATGATTGAGAGTAGACTGATGGGGTGGTAATTGGCCGGAATGGATTTGTCCTGATTTGACACTGATCAATGTCTCTCTCTCTCACTGCTCCCTACACTGATCAATGCCTCTCTCGCTGCTCCCTACACTGATCAATGCCTCTCTCGCTGCTCCCTACACTGATCAATGCCTCTCTCTCTGCTCCCTACACTGATCAATGTCTCTCTCTCTCTCTCGCTGCTCCCTACACTGATCAATGTCTCTATCTCTCTCTCTCTGCTCCCTACACTGATCAATGTCTCTCTCTCTCTCTCTCTGCTCCCCACACTGATCAATGTCTCTCTCTCTCTCTCTCTCTCTCTACTTCATGATGCGGAGATGCCGGCGTTGGACTGGGGTGGGCAAAAATGAGAAGTCGCACAACACCAGGTTATAGTCCAACAGATTTATTTAAAATTACAAGCTTTCGGAGCTATCGATCGCCCCTTCTTCAGGTAAAGTTACTATGAGTGAATCTACAAAAGTTCACAGAATTTAAACACAGAAAAAGCAGAGATACAATCTTTCCTTACATCAAAGACACACCAAGAGCACAGCCAAGACAATGAGATGTGTCCCAGGGGGTCCAACGTGTCAAATCCTGCTGTCTGCATATCCTCTCCATATCCCTTCCTCTCTCTCCGTCCTTTTTGGGGTTTGTATTTTGGGTTTGTTTTTTTGTGTTTGTTTTTTAAAAACTGGAAAGACAGACAACGATGGCAAGCCACGTTCTGTAGCGTGACATGAACCCGATATCCCTCAATACGGCCTCAATAGGGATATCGGGTTCATGTCACGCTACAGAACGTGACTTGCCATCGTTGTCTGTCTTTCCAGTTTTTAAAAAACAAACACAAAAAAACAAACCCAAAAAGGACGGAGAGAGAGGAAGGGATATGGAGAGGATATGCAGACAGCAGGATTTGACACGTTGGACCCCCTGGGACACATCTCATTGTCTTGGCTGTGCTCTTGATGTGTCTTTGATGTAAGGAAAGATTGTATCTCTGCTTTTTCTGTGTTTAAATTCTGTGAACTTTTGTAGATTCACTCATAGTAACTTTACCTGAAGAAGGGGCGATCGATAGCTCCGAAAGCTTGTAATTTTAAATAAATCTGTTGGACTATAACCTGGTGTTGTGCGACTTCTCATTTCTCTCTACTTCCTACACTGTTCAATGTCTCTCTCTCTCTCCTCTCTACACTGATCAATGCCTGCCTCTCTCTCTCGCTCTCTCTTCTCCCTACACTGATCAATGCCTCTCTGTTCCCTACTGTAGCAGTCGGCGCAGACTCCATGAATTTTTAGATTATGAACATATACCCTTATTAAAAACTGGACAGGCTGTTTGGGGGGGAAGCTGTGGAAAACCACTCAAGTTGAAGGTGGCTCACGTAACCAGGTTGCATTCATATGGTAACAGACTGTCCTTGGGAACAATGGCCCGAGAGGCCCACTCCCAAGTCATGACTAATGAGGCTGGCGACTCATTGTTTCTGGAGAAGATGAGCTCGTTAAGTTAATCGGCTGGGAGATCGAAACGAGATCTGAACCATCCAAACCTGGGAGGAAGCCTGGAAACCATTTCCCTGAGGCCATGTGTCCATTAAAACCACAGACAGCGGTCTGTGTATTGGAGGGGTATATTAGAGAGCAGTTTGGATAGCTCTCTCTCTCGCTCCTGCCCTCCACACAACAGAACCTCAAGAAGAGCTGAGCCTTGCTCTTCCAACCAAGACGGACTTCGACTAAGGGTGGGACTCGCATGCCGCAAGGCCGGTACGAAACCAGGTAGCCGAGACGTACGGGAGGAAGCTGCAAGCAAGATCAAGGGCAATCTAGGTGAGCATTGCCAAGCCTAAACACCCACAAGATCACTTAGCTGTGTGAGGGGGTGCCTGTATGTTGCTACCAAACCAGAGGGGGTTTAGCATTGGAAGGGTTCTGTGATAGTTTAGTGTTTTTAGGCTGTGGTAAGTCAGCATGGCAGGGGCTTGTTGGACAAGTCAGGGTTGTACTGTTTTAAACTGTACTGTTGTGTTCACACCGCTCGTACTGTATGCGAGTGGAGTGGTTTTTGTCAACCTTAATAAACACTGTACGGGTGAGCCCAAAAACGCTGTCCATGTTCCAATCTGTCCTCAGTAATCCCTATCATCCAAAACTTGTAGTAAGGGGGTTTGCGTGCTCGCTACGGGCGAGGCGAAACCACTTACAATAATTGGCGATTGCGGCAGGGGCCAAAGGAAATTGGCCACCGCAAAAACCGGTTACACTGCACTGATCAATGTCTGTCTCTCTCTCTCTGCTCCCTGGACTGATCAATGCCTCTCTCTCTGCTCCCTACACTAATCAATGCCTCTCTCTCTCTGCTCCCTACACTGATCAGTGCCTCTCTCACTCTGCTCCTAACACTGATCAATGCCTCTCTCTCTCTCTGCTCCCTCCACTGATCAATGCCTCTCTCTCTCTGCTCCCTACACTGATCAGTGCCTCTCTTACTCTGCTCCTAACACTGATCAATGCCTCTCTCTCTCTCTCATTGCTCCCTACACTGATCAATGCCTCTCTCTCTGCTTCCTACACTGATCAATGCCTCTCTCTCACTGATCAACTCTAAGGAGCAGTTCAACTGGAATTGAGTATCCACCAAAATCCATTATCCATTGGGAATCGGGATGAAGCAGGAATGACTCCATTATAGTAGTAATTAACGCTACCAATACAAGAAAAATAAGCACAGTTGATGTCAACATATTGAATTTCAGTTCCATTTCTAAGGAATGAGGAGCTGTGATGGACATTGTGTTGGGTCACATTCTGATTCACAAGGTTCCTCAACAGTGCAGCATTAGCTTGATGATAAAGATAGGCTTTTGTGATATACTGGACTGTAGTTTTCAACAGAACTTCTTGTTATTGGTTGCTATGGAATCCCACCTCTGAATAACCTTAGTTACGGAAGATGAATGTTGTGTTCAAGAGTACACTTTCACAGAATCATAGAATGATACAGCACAAAAGGAGGCCATTTGGCCCATCATGCCTGTGCCAGCTCTTTGAAAGAGCTATCCAATTAGTCCCACTCTCCTGCACTTTCCCCATAGCCCTGCAAATTTTACCCCTTCAAAGTATTATCCAATTCCCTTTTGAAAGTTATTATTGAATCTGCGTCCACCACTCTCTCAGGCATTGCATTCCAAATCATAACAGTACTAGTGCTATAGAGCTAGCCACACCTCCAGCAAAGCTGTTCCAGTACAGCTACAACACTGGCATCTACCTGACAATGTGAAAAGTTGTCAGTGTGTCCTGTCCATAAAAAGCAGGACAAATCCAATTACCACCTTATCCATCTACTCTCAATCATCAGCAAACTGATGGAAGGGGTGTTGACAGTGCTACCAAGTGCCACTTACTCACCACTAACCTGCTCACCGATGCTCAGTTTGGGTTCCGCCAGGACCACTCGGCTCCAGACCTCATTACAGCCTTGGTTCAAACATGGACAAAGGAGCTGAATTCCAGAGGTAAGGTGAGAGTGACTGCCGTTGACATCAAGGCAGCATTCGACTGAGTGTGGCATCAAGGAGCCCAGGTAAAACTGAAGTCAATGGGAATCGGGGGGAAAACTCTCTACTGGCTGGAGTCATACCGAGCACAAAGGAAGATGGTTGTGACGGTTGGAGGCCAATTATCTCAGCCCCAGATCATCACTGCAGGATTTCCTCAGGGCAGTGTCCTAGGCCCAACCATCTTCAGCTGCTTCATCAATGACCTTCCCTCCATCATAAGGTCAGAAGTGGGGATATTTGCTGATGATTGCACAGTGTTCAGTTCCATTCACAGCTCTTCAGATAATGAAGCAGTCCATGCCTGAATGCAGCAAGACCTGGACGATATTCAGGCTTGGGCTGATAAGTGGCAGGTAGCATTCGCACCACACAACTGCCAGGCAATAACTATCTCCAACAAGCGAGCGTCTAACCACCGCCCCTTGACATTCAATGGCATTACCTTCATCAAACGCCCACATCAACATCCTGGTGTCACCAATGACCAGAAACTTAACTGGACCTGCCACATTCTGTGGCTACAAGAGCAGGCCAGAGGCCAGGTATTCTGCAGTGAGTGTCGCAGCGAGTGTCTCACCTCCTGACTCCCCAAACCCTTTCCACCACCTACAAGGCACAAGTCACAAGTCAGGAGTGTGATGAAATAATCTCCACTTGCCTGGATGAGTGCAGCTCCAACAACACTAGAAGCTCGACACCATCCAAGACAAAGCAGCCCGCTTGATCGGCACCCCATCCACCACCTTCAACATTCATTCCCTCCACCACCGGCGTACCGTGGCTGCAGTGTGTATCATCTACAAGATGCACTGCAGCAACTCGCCAAGGCTTCTTTGGCAGCACCTCCCAAACCTGCAATCGCTACCACCTAGAAGGGGAAGGGCAGTAGGTGCATGGGAACTCTACCACCTCCAAGTTCCCCTCCAAGTCACACACCATCCTGACTTAGAAGTATATCACCGATCCTTCATCGTCGCTGGGTCAAAATCCTGGAACTCCCTCCCTAACAGTACTGTGGGAGTACCTTCACCACATGGACTGCAGCGGTTCAAGAAAGCAGCTCACCACCACCTTCTCAAGGGCAATTAGGGATGGGCAATAAATGCTGGCCTTGCCAGTGATGCCCACATCCCATAAAAACGAATTTTAAAAAAACTTCATAATTTTGAACACCTCTATTAAATCTCCCTCTTAAAATTCCCGTGCAAATTCCATCCTCACTCAAGGAGTGCACTTACTGCCCAAAGCAGAGGACTAAGGGATGTGATTGGCCTTGAAGCTTTGCCTCTCGGAGACGATGCAGTTGGGTGCTGAGGCCCCATTGGTGGTAACAAAAGCTGTTAAGGTCTGGAAACATCATGAACTGCAGTTCAGACTGAATATTGACAGTGTTGATGCACGAATGCAGAGTATGCTTTGGCTGATAGAGATCAACAATATAAAGCCTAATGGTGGCAGAAAACAGGGAAAATGCACTGAACAGGAAGTCTACCAACTACAGTGGAAAGATGGAAGAATAGTGAAAACAACTGAGTCTCAACCACGCCCAACCCACTGCGTGAAGACATTTCTCCTAACCACCCTCGCATTTAAGAACTATGGTACGCTAATAAAAGGAAGAAATATTCCTTTATTGAGGTTGCGGGAGCCAAGGGAATGTGACATCTTTAATGCATCACCGCAGTGAAAATTGCTCAGAAAACCACAGCCTTGTGTATGATCACATCACTCGAGTTCCAACGTCACCTAATGTCCTTATTTTACGAGTAGCTGTAATTCGAACGGAAATAATCGCATAGTTCTTTTTTCAGGTTTTGAATAAGTGCAAAATTGGCAATGGCGTAGTGCTTATATTGACAAAAGCCTTCCTGAAGGATGAATTTGTTGCACTACAATTGCTTGTGACTATATAAGGAGTAGATAAATGATTATTCTTATTGTAAACACGGCCATGTCTCTCCTAATGTGAATCATGCAGCAATTGTGCTCTGAAGAAAATGGTAAGCGTTGCTGTTTGGAGCAGAGCCCTTCCTGTGTACCGAGCTACCAAACCCAGATCACCACTGAAAAGAGACTCTCACAGCAAACCATCCTTCAGCTTATTTGTCGTAGTATTCTTCGCAGTTTTTGTTTTCTTTACATTTTAAGAGCTTTTTTTTTTACATGTGGAAAATACAGATAGTGTAATATAGATTAAATCGCATCTTACCGTTGCTTCACTGTTCTAATGCGCTTATTCCTTTCTCCACAGTTCAAAGTCATTTCGAAACTTTTCCTTCCGGTCGACAGTGTCCCAGTGATAATGACGATCCCAGGCATTGCATCTACTGAAAGACCTAACCACATTAACCAGCCAGCTTCAGGTCATGCAAACTGAAAAAAGCCCGTGATCTTATCCAGTGTCCCTGAGTAGAAAACGTTTGCCAACTTGTATTTCTTAACAGATGTACTATCAACTTTAATCTTGTCGAAGCTTTCTTCTTTTCATATTTACAGTATTTTAGCCCACAAAGTGCTGCTGTTGAAAAAAATATTCCCGACTAGAAACCCTGCCCACACACCCGGCTCTTGTGTAGGTTAATCTCACTATTAACCCTAGTCTGAGTCACGTTCAGTATTTAGTAACGATCATCATGTTAAGGTCCTTTTAACACATTCAGTGCTGGTGACGAGGTTATCTGTTTAATGTGGCTACCATTTAATTACTGATTTATTGGAGGAAGTCTTACTTCCACTCGCAAAACAGAGAGATGGTATATCGTGCAGATTCGGATACTGCATCATGCTAATTAGAAACATCTATCCAATTGCAAGCGTTGTGTGCTTGCTTTGGCTTTGTTTTTTCCTCAATTTTCTTCCCTTCTCTCTAAAGGCAGCGGCTTACGTTGAGGTCCAGTTTCACAGACTCTGCCAGCATTTTAGTATTTCATTCAAATGGCCATTCTTTGTGTGCGAACCTGGACATTGAATCTCAGTGGACTGAGTCTGATGGTAGTCTCCACTGACATCCACATACACACACTAGCGTGTTAGCTGTGGCTCAGTGGGTAGCATTCTCACCTCTGTTAGAAAGTTGTGGGTTCAAGTCCCACTCCAGAGACTTGAGCACACAATCTAGTCTGATACTTCAGAGCAGTGCTGAGGGAGTGCTGCACTGTCGGAGGTGCAGTCTTTTGGATGAGATGTTAAACCGAGGCCCAGTCTGTCCTCTCAGGTGGACATAAAAGATCCTTTGGCACTATTTCGAAGAAGAGCAGGGGAGTTAACCCCGGTTTTGTGGCAAATTTATCCCTCAATCAACATCACTAAAAATAGATTATCTGGCCATTATCGCATTGCTGTTTGTGGGATCTTGCTGTGTGCAGATTGGCTGCTGCGTTTCCTACATTACAACAGTGACTACACGTCAAAAGTACTTCTTTGGCTGTAAAGCACTTTGAGACGTCCTGAGGTCGTGAAAGGCGCTATAGAAATGCAAATCATGCTTTCTTTTCACAGTACTTTTCAGGAAAAGGGAGATAAATGTTAAACTGACCAATGTTGCCCTCCCTATTCTAGTGATATTGAGCCTACTTGTAATATCCTACCCACTGCCACACCAGGAAATATCAGTTAACTAACAGCCCAGGCCAGGGATTGAACCTGGTACCTTCTCGGCCTGAGTGACTTAGTACAGTTCCCCACTGAAGTGTTTGGGAGCCTTGGCATGCTTACATTCCTCCCAGAGTACAAGTAAAATTCATCATGGTTGTGATAATATTTTACTCTTTTATCTAATTGATATATTTCAGTAATAGTATAGAACTGGTTTCTTCACTGCCTTATACTGTACATTGAGGCACAAAATGTACAGTATATGAAGTTTCAATTGGATAACTAGAAATTGTGATTCGGTCAGCTCTGCTACCACAATTGGCCAAACACCAGCCCAAGCGTGTTTCATATGGACTGAGCTTTGCAGCTATAGTTCAGCTTTGACTCTTAGTCACTTTTTTTCCAAATGAAGCAATTATAGCGCACTTTTTTTAATTTATTGAACAAAGAGTGCAAAATGAAAATGTGTGAGACAATATAATGGATGGGAGCTTCAGCAAGGGAGCCCTGTCCTGGACACACGTACGGGGACATGGAGAGCTTCCATCCATTCATTTCAACGGACACTGCATCCACGACTTTCCAATATATGCAGGTGGGGGGTGGGGGGAGGTGCGAGCTCCCTGTCGACAGCACGCTTTGTAAATTCAGCTCCATATTGTTACCCATGGTCGTCTTTATCTTTTTAATCCTAATTCCCCAATCTTTCTCCGTAACCCTTAATACCATCACTTCCTATGTAAGTAGTTATATACTTCTTAACCACCTCAGTTCATACTTGCCCACCCAGGAAGCGAGCAAAAAGCTGACCATCAACTTGAAAAATGCTGATAAAGCACCAAAAAGAGCTGACAACTGACAAACCACCCTGAATATAGGCCCATGACACTGAAAGCATGGTGCAGCTTGAACTTGTCATGGCTTCAACAGCAACATTCTTGCAAACAAATTGTGGGTTACTTCAGAAGTGTATCTTCATTCTCGTTTGCTAAATCTGTTTGCTAAATTGTTAGTAGATTGTCAGTACTTTTCATCCCGCTGACTGGTTCGTACTGGCCCTCCGCCCCCCCTCCCCCTCTAGTCTACACTGGCCCTCTCCCCCCCCCCCCCCCCACCCCTCTAGTCTATAATGCACCCCCCCCTCAATCTATACTGGCCCTCTCCCCCCTCCCCCTCTCTACTGATAATCTCCCCCTCTAGTCTATACTGACCCTCTCCCCCCTCCCCCTCTCTACTGACAATCTCCCCCTTCCCCCTCTATTCTGGCCCTCTCCCCCCTCTCCCTCTATACTGACCCCCTCCCCCTCTATACTGACCCTCTACCCTCTCCCCCTCTCATCTATACTGGCCCTCTCCCCCTCTAGTCTATTCTGGTCCTCTCCTCCCCCTCCCCCTCCCCTTCTATATACTGACCCTCTCCTCCCCACCCCCCCCTCAATCTATACTGGCCCTCTCCTCCCCCTCCCCCTCTATATACTGACCCTCTCCTCCCCCTCCCCCTCCCCTTCTATATACTGACCCTCTCCCTCCCCCCCCCCCCCCCTCAATCTATACTGGCCCTCTCCTCGTCTACTCCCGCTTCCTACAATTCTTTCCCCCTTCAGTTTGTGCTGCCACTGTTAATTCCCTGAACAAAGCCCTTGCCATCCATGAGCTTATCGTGGATGATTGCATCGACATCATGGCCCTGATGATAACTTAGCTGAGGGGTGATGACACCTTACCCTTAAATGAAGCCTCCCTGCCTGGCTATACGTTCCACCACTTACTACGCCCAGACCATCGTGGTGGCAGTGTGGCTCTCATCACCAAATCACACCTTGGCCTGTCCCCCTACTCCTCCAACACTTTCTCCTCCTTTTGAGAATCTCATTTAAAATTCACATTCTCTACCGCCCACCCAAGTACCATAAACATTTTATTACCGAGATATCTTCACTGCTTTCCTCCCTCAGCCTCTGCACTGAGCGACTTCTCATCCTTGGTGATTTCAACCTCCATCTCAATTCATCATGCTGTCTCACCTCTGAGTTCACCAGCCTCCTATCCTCCCTTAATCTCTCCCTCCATGTAAACTCCCCAACCCATATTCACGGCCACCCCCTCGACCTTGCCATCTCTCGTGGCCTCGCTACTCCCATCGTGTCAATTGCAGATAAGGCCATCTCTGACCACTTCCTTGTATCGCTCTCCACCCACATCCCCCTTCCAACCCCCACCCCCACCCCCACCTCCACCAACCCTACTTCCTTTTGTGTCCGCTCCTGGAAAAAACTCTCTCCCAACTCCCTTACAACTGCATTTACGAAATCCCAACTGTGCAGCCTTTGGCCCTCCATTCACCATGACATTTCTGCAGCTACCGATCTACTCAACCACACCACCACCTTCGATGCCCTAGTCCCTATTAAAACAATTACTCTCTCTCACCATGGCCGTTCCTACTGGTATAGCCCTCATCTTCGCTCCCTTAAGTCGAAGAGATGCAGACTTGAACGGATATGGCGGACAACTGGTTTAGCTATGCACCGCCAGATCTGGCTGGACCACATAAAGCATTATCGGATCCTGCTCTCGTCTGCCAAAACTGCTCACTATTCCAGGATCATTCTGGAATTCAAAGATGCCCCCCAGCTTCTATTCTCTACTGCTGACCGTCTTCTTAAACCTGTCTCCTCCACCCTCACCTCCAAGAACAAGTGCAAGGAGCTCATGGACTTCTTTGTCTCTAAGATAGAGACCATCAGATCAGCTGCATCTGCCACTTCCCTTCCTTCCCCTAGCCCACAGGGCCAAACTTCCTCTAAGGTTCCCCCCGCTCTAGCCCTGAACTCGCATCTTTCTCCAGTTTCTCTCCGATCTCCCCTCATGACCTCTCCACGCTTATCTTGTCCATGAGACTCACTTCCTGCTCCCTCAACCCTATTCCCACCAATCTGCTGACCACGCAACTTCCTTTTCTGGCTCCCATTTTAGTTGACATGGTTAACAGTTCTCTCTCCTCAGGTACTGTCCCCCTCTCATTCAAATCTGCTGTCATCACCCCTCTCCTCAAAGAACCAACCCTTGACCCCATTGTCCTTGCAAACGACCATCTCATCTCCAAGTTCTCTCTCCTCCCCAAAGTCCTTGAACGTGTTGTTGCCTCCCAAATCCATGTCCATCTCTCCCAGACCTCCATGTTTGAATCCCTCCAATCAGGTTTCCGCCCCTGCCACAGTACCGAAACAGCTCTCATCAAAGTCACAAATTACATTCTTGTGACTGCGACAAAGGTAACTATCCCTTCTCATCCTTCTTGACTTGTCTGTAGCCTTTGACAAGGTTGACCACTCCATCCTTCTCCAACGCCTCTCCACCGTCGTCCAGCTGGATGGGACTGCACTCGCCTGGTTCCATTGTTATCTATCTAATCATAGCCCGAAAATCACCTGCAAGGGCTTCTCTTTCAGCTCCCGCATCATTACCTTTGGTGTCCCCCAAGTTTCTATCCTTGGCCCCCTCCTATTTCTTGTCTACATGCTGCCTCTTGGCGACACCCTCCGAAAACACAGCGTTGGTTTCCACATGTACGCTGACTACACCCAGCTCTACCTCACTACCACTTCTCTCGACCCCTCCATGGTGTCTAAATTGTCAGACTGCTTGTCTGGCATCCAGTTCTGGATAAGCAGAAATTTTCTCCAATTAAATATCGGGAAGACCAAAGCCATTGTTTTCGGTCCCCACCACAAACTCCATTCCCTAGCCACTGACTCCATCCCTCTCCCTAACATCTGTCTGAGGCTGAACCACCGTGTTCGCAACCTTGGTGTCATATTTGACCCTGAAATAAGCTTCTGATCACACATCTGCGGCATAACTAAGACCACCTATTTCCACCTCCATAACATCGCCCGTCTCCGCCCTTGCCTCAGCTCATCCGCTGCTGAAACCCTCATCCATGCCTTTTTTACCTCTAGACTTGACTATTCCAACGCACTCCTGGCTGGCCTCCCACATTCTACCCTATGTAACTTGAAGTCATCCAAAACTCGGCTGCCTGTGTCCTAACTCGCACCAAGTCCTGTTCACCCATCACCCCTGTGCTCACTGACCTACATTGGCTCCCAGTTAAGCAATGTCTCGATTTCAAAATTCTCATCCTTGTTTTCAAATCCCTCCATGACCTCGCCCCACCCTATCTATAATCTCCATCAGCCCCACATACCCCCGAGATATCTGCGCTCCTCTAATTCTGCCCTCTTGAGCATCCCTGATTATAATCGCTCAACCATTGGTGGCCATGCCTTCTGTTGCCAAGGTCCTAAGCTCTGGAATTCCCTCCCTAAGCCTCTCCACCTCTCCACCTCACTTTCCTCCTTTAAGACGCTCCTTAAAACCTACCTCTTTGACTAAGGTATTGGTCACCCGCACTCATTTCTCCTTATGTGGCTCGGTGTCAAATTTCTGTCTTGTAATAATCCTGTGAAGCGCCTTGGGACGTTTTACCATGTTAAAGGCGCTATATAAATACTTGTTGTTGTTGAATTTCCTCTCCGCCCCGCCTGTTGTTGTTGTTGTTGAATTTCCTCTCCACCCCGCCTGTTCTTGTTGTTAGAAACATAGAAACATAGAAACTAGGAGCAGGAGTAGGCCATTCGGCCCGTCGAGCCTGCTCCACCATTCAATACGATCATGGCTGATCATCCAAATCCAGTACCCTGTCCCTGCTTTCTCACACAGAATCTCCATCGAGCCTGCACCGACACATATCCCACCCTATCCCCGTAACCCCACATATTTAATTCCCCCTAACATATCCCATCCTATCCCTATAACCCCACATATTTAATCCCCCCCTAACACTAAGGGTCAATTTATCATAGCCAAATCAACCTAACCCGCACATTTTTGGACTGTGGGAGGAAACCGGAGCACCCGGAGGAAACCCACGCAGACACGGGGAGAATGTGCAAACTCCACACAGACAGTCACCCGAGGCCAGATTCGAACCTGGGTCCCTGGCGCTGTGAGGCACCAGTGCTAACCACTATGCCACCGTGTTGTTGTTGTTGAATTTCCTCTCCGCCCCACCTGTTGTTGTTGTTGTTGTTGAATTTCCTCTCCGCCCCGCCTGTTGTTGTTGTTGAATTTCCTCTCTGCCCCACCTGTTGTTGTTGTTGTGGTTTGAAGCTCTGCTACATTCAGTTGTTTCAGAAGATCAGGAATGCCCCACCCAGGAATGTATAGCAGAGTTTCGATTTCCCAGAGCAGCGGCTTCAGGTAAGTACAAGGGGGGAGTGGGTTGGGGTTGGAGCGGGAAGTGGCACTGATTGCGGTAAGCAAGCAGACACCATAGTCTTCACCTTCCGGGCACTAATCTGGCAGAGCAGATCACCCGCCCTTTATACAACATGCCTGATTTCCACTGCACGATGGAATGAGAATTGGGCTAGTTCTGTAAAGGGCAGATGATCTACTTTGTCAAATTATCGTCCAGGAGGCCTTAGAGAGGGTGCCGAGGAGATGTACCAGAATGGCACCAAGGATGCAGAACTTCAGTTACGCGGAGAGACTGGAGAAGCTGGGGTTGTTCGCCTTAGGGCAGAGAAGGTTAAGGGGAGTTTTAATGGAGGTGTTCAAATTCAGGGGTACGGTAGCATAGTGGTTATGTTGTTGGACTACTAATCCAGAGCTAATGATCTGGAGACATGAGTTCGAAATCCCAGCTGGGGAATTTGAATTCAGTTAATCTGGAATAAAAAGCGAGTATCAGTAATGGTGACCATGAAACTACCAGATTGTTGTGTAAACCCATTTTGTTCACTAAAGTCGTTTAGGGACCGTCCTTACCTGGTCTGGCCTATATGTGACTCCAGACTCACAGCAATGTGGCTGACACTTAACTGCCCCTCTGAAATGGCCTAGCAAGCCCCTCAGTTGTATAAGGCGGCTAACCACCACCTTCTCAAGGGTAATTAGGAATGGACAATAAATCCTAGCCTTGCCAGCGACGCCCACATCCTGTGAACGAATTTTAAAAAATCATGAATGGTTTTGATAGAGTAAATAAGGAGTAACTGTTTCCAGTGGCAGAGGGGTTGATGACCAGAGGACACAGATTTAAGATAATTGACAAAAGAACCAGAGGCGAGATGAGGAGAATATTTTTTACACACCTCTCCGACAGATTTTCCGTTTTGGATACTGCTGGGGGAGATGCTTTCTCAGGCGAATGCAGCAAGAGCCAAGTCCGTGGCACTACGAGTGGCTCAGCTGCACAGGAGGGGAGGAAAAAGAGTGGGAGAGCAATAGTGATAGGGGATTCTATCGAAAGGGGAACAGATAGACGTTTCTGTGGCCGCAGACGTGACTCCAGGATGGTATGTTGCCTCCCTGATGCCAGGGTCAAGGATGTCACTGAACGGCTGCAGGGCATTCTGAAGGGGGAGGGCGAACAGTCAGAGGTCGTGGTTCACATTGGTACCAACGACATGGGTAGAAAGAGGGATGAGGTCCTGCAACAAGAATTTAGGGAGCTAGGTAGCAGATTAAAAAGCAGGACCTCAAAGGTTGTAATCTCTGGATTACTCCCGATGCCACGTGCTAGTGAGTATAGGAATAGGAGGATAGAGCAGATAAATGCGTGGCTAAAGAGTTTGTGCAGGAGGGAGGGTCTGCTTCTGGGGAAGGTGGGACCTGTACAAGTCGGACGGGTTGCACCTGAACCGGAACGGGACCAACATCCTTGCGGGGAGGTTTGCTAGTACTGTTGGGGGGAGTTTAAACTAACTTGGCAGGGGGATGGGATACCGAGTGGAGCTATAGTAGGGGGTGATGCACAGCCAAATATAGAGGAAAAAACAAGTCAGCCTGGAAGGCAGAGCAAATATGTAATGGCACAAGGGGGTATGGCAAGGCTGGATGGCATTTATTTTAATGCAAGGAGTCTTGCGAGTAAGGCAGATGAATTGAAGGTGTTGATGAACACATGGGAGTATGATATTGTTGCTATCACAGAGACATGGTTGAGGGAGGGGCAGGACTGGCAGCTCAATATTCCGGGGTATAGAATCTTCAGGCGAGACAGAGGTGGGTGTAAAAGAGGAGAGGGTGTTGCAATATTAATCAAGGAGTCAATTACTGCTGTAAGGAGGGATGATATCTTAGCAGGTTCCTCTAATGAGGCCATATGGGTAGAACTTAAAAACAAAAAGGGGGCAAGCACTTTGCTGGGAGAGTACTATAGGCTCCCAAACAGTCAGGGGGAGATAAGGAACAGATATGTAGGCAAATCTCAGGGAAGTGTAGAAATAATAGGGTAATAATAGTAGGGGATTTCAACTTCCCCAATATTAACTGGGATAGTCAGAGTGTGAAAGGCTTAGAGGGTGCAGAATTCTTAAAGTGCATCCAGGAGAGCTTTTTGAGCCAGCATGTAGAAAGTCCGACAAGAGAGGGGGCGGTACTGGACCTAATTCTAGGGAATGTAGCCGGGCAAGTGGTAGAAGTGTTAGTAGGAGAGTATTTTGGTGACAGTGACCATAATTCGGTGAGATTTAAGGTAGTCATGGAAAAGGACAAAGTTGGACCGGAAATAAAGGTTCTAAATTGGGGGAAGGCCGATTTTAATATGATAAGGCAGGATCTGGCCAAAGTGGACTGGGATCAGCTACTTGTAGGAAAATCCACATCAGAACAGTGGGAGTCTTTCAGAAAGGAAATAGAGAGAGTACAACGGCAACATGTTCCCGTAAAGGTCAAGGGTGGGACCAGCAAGCCCAGGGAACCCTGGATGTCAAGGGATATACGAGAATGGATTAGGAAAAAAAGGGAGGCTTTTGGCAGATACAAAGGACTAAAAACAGTGGAAGCCCTAGAGGAGTACAGAAAGTGCAGGGGGGTACTTAAAAAAGAAATTAGGAGAGCGAAGAGGGGGCATGAAATAACACTGGCGGGCAAAATAAAGGAAAATCCCAAGGTGTTTTATAAGTATATTAAGGGCAAGAGGAAAACCAGGGAAAGAGTAGGGCCCATTAGGGACCAAAGTGGCAATCTGTGTGTAGAGCCAGAAGATGTAGGTGGGGTTTTAAATGAATATTTGCATCTGTGTTCACTATGGAGAAGGATGATGTAGGCATAGAAATCAGGCAGGGGGATTGTGATATACTTGAACAAATTAGTATTGAGAGGGAGGAGGTACTAGCGGTTTTAGCGGGCATAAAAGTGGATAAATCCCCAGGCCCAGACGAGATCTATCCCAGGCTGCTGTGTGAGGCAAGGAGGAGATTGCAGGGGCTCTGGCACAAATTTTCAGAACCTCTCTGGCCACAGGGGAGGTGCCAGAGGACTGGAGAACAGCTAACATAGTACCATTATTCAAGAAGGGTAGTAGGGATAGACCAGGGAATTACAGGCCAGTGAGCCCAACATCAGTGGTAGGGAAATTATTGGAAAAAAATTCTGAGGGACAGAATTAGTCTCCACTTGGAGAGGCAAGGATTAATCAAGGATAGTCAGCATGGCTTTGTCAGGGGGAGATCATATCTGACCAATTTGATTGAATTTTTCGAGGGGGTGACTAGGTGTGTGGATGAGGGTAGTGCAGTTGATGTGGTCTACATGGACTTCAGTAAGGCTTTTGACAAAGTCCCGCATGGGAGACTGGTCAAGAAGGTAAGAGCCCATGGGATCCAGGGCAACTTGGCACATTGGATCCAAAATTGGCTTAGTGGCAGGAGGCAGAGGGTGATGGTCGAAGGTTGTTTTTGTGACTGGAAGCCTGTGTCCAGTGGTGTACCGCAGGGATCGGTGCTGGGTCCTTTGCTGTTTGTAGTGTACATTAATGATTTAGCTATGAATGTAGGAGGTATGATCAGTAAGTTTGCAGATGACACGAAAATTGGTGGGGTGGTAAATAGCGAGGAGGGAAGCCTTAGGCTACAGGACGATATAGACGGGTTGGTCAGATGGGCAGAACAGTGGCAAATGGAATTTAACCCTGAAAAGTGTGATGTGATGCATTTTGGGAGGACTAACAAGGCAAGGGAATACACAATGAATGGTAGGACCCTAGGAAGGACAGAGGATCAGAGCAACCTTGGTGTGCATGTACATAGATCCCTGAAGGCAGCAGGACAGGTAGATAAGGTGGTTAAGAAGGCATATGGTCGACTTAACTTCATTAGCCGAGGCATAGAATATAAGAGCAGGGAGGTTATGATGGAGCTATACAAAACGCTAGTTAGGCCACAGCTGGAATACTGTGTGCAGTTCTGGTCGCCACACTATAGGAAGGATGTGATTGCATTGGAGAGGGTGCAGAGGAGATTCACCAGGATGTTACCTGGGCTGCAGCGTTTCAGCTATGAAGAGAGACTGGACAGGCTGGGGTTGTTTTCCTTGGAGCAGAGAAGGCTGAGAGGGGACCTGATTGAGGTGTACAAAATTATGAGGGGCATAGATAGGGTAGATAGAAAGGAACTTTTCCCCTTAGTAGAGGGGTCAATAACCAGGGGGCATAGTTTCAAGGTAAGGGGCACGAAGTTTAGAGGGGATTTGAGGAAAAACTTTTTCACCCAGAGGGTGGTTGGAATCTGGAACTCACTGCCTGAAAGGGTGATAGAGGCAGGAACCCTCACAACATTCAAGAAGCATTTAGATGAGCACTTGAAACGCCATAGCATACAAGGCTATGGACCAAGTGCTGGAAAATGGGATTAAAATAGACAGGGCTTGATGGCCGGTGCGGACACGATGGGCCGAAGGGCCTCTTTCTGTGCTGTATAACTCTGACTCTATGACAGCGAGATGTCAGGATCTGGAATGCGCTGCCTGGAAGGGTGGAGGAAGCAGATTCAATAGTAACTTTCAAAAGGGAATAGGATAAATACTTGAAGGGGAAAACGTTACACGGCTGTGGGGAAAAAGCATGGGAGTGGGACTAATTGGAGAACTCAACCAAAGAGCCGGCACAGGCACGATGGGCCGAATGGGCTCCTTCTGTGCTGTATCATTCTCTGATTCTCGGAGGTGAAGGCGAAAGTCTACCCCACCAAATCTGAAACTCTGGTTGACGCAGGCTGTATGTCAATTGATTGTGTGCCTATGAGCCTCTAGAACAATGCATTCCACATCCTCGCAACTCTCTGTGTGAAGATAGTTTTTCTTTGCACAGTTTTTTTCACTTTTAACTTTATTACAAGGATGATACCAGAACTGAGAGGTTGTAACTATCAGGAAAGATTGAATAGTCTGGGGCTCTTTTCTCTGGAAAAGAGAAGACTGAGGGGTGACCTCATAGTCTTTAAAATTATGAAGGGGGTTAGATAGGGCAGACGTAGAGAAGATGTTTCCACTTGTGTGGGGCCATAAATATAAGATAGTTACTAATAAATCCAATAAGGAATTCGGGAGAAACCTCTTAAGCCAGAGAGTGGTTAGAATGTGGAGTAGTTGAGACGAATAGCATAAATGCATTTCAGGGGAAGCTAGATAAGTACATGAGGAAGAAAGAAATAGAAGGATATTGACCGGGTTAAATGAAGTAGGGTGGGAGGAGGTTCATGTGGAGCATAAACACCGGCACAGACCAGTTGGGCCGAATGGCCTGTTTCTGTGCTGTAAATTCTATGTAATGCTAATTTTGAGATTATGTCCACTAGTTAACAAAATGGTTAGGGTTAGGATTCCCCTACTAGAAGAGTGATTCCCAATCTACAATATAAACTCCCTTCATTATTGTAAATACATCAGTCAGTTCACCCATTATATTCCTATCCCTGGGGCCGTAAAGGAGAGGGAGGGGGATGGGGGAACACAGTGAAACTGGACTAGCAATATTTTGCTGGCAGGGAGTTTGGTAGGGTTGCCAACTCTGGTTGGATGCATTCCTGGAGTTATCAACACATAACCTCCCGCCTCCAACCACGCCACCCAGTCGAACAGCCTTTTTCCCCATCTTCAATACTCTTATAACTAATAAATAAGTGTTCAAAGAAAATTTTTAAAAACACATCATTTTGTTCAATGCCCCTATGATTCCTCTCCGGGGTTGCTCGCAGCAGTGTCCTGGGGATTGAGCTTCAATTCCTGGAGACTCCAGGGCAATCCTGGAGGGTTGGCAACCCTAGATTTGGGCACTCAAAAAATCATAAAATTATTTGCCACCGGTCCACCCGGTAAAACATGGACCTCTTAAACATGAGGGAAAGTTATAAAAAAGCAGAGCTGAAAATAGTTCTGGTTAGTGCTGCAAGAGGTGAGATAAGATGGAAGGCAGTTGGAAGTGAAACTCTTTATCTAGCAGCACAGCACTGGCCTGGTCTCATTTACATCTTGATAAGGATGTAGGATTGGAGGAAAGGCTTTGTGCAAGCTGTGGGAGGGGAGAAGCACGCAGGTGCCTTTTCAACTCCCAGCCCTATCCTGAAGCCAAACAGAGTGACACTCTCAACCACAAGAAAAGATTTACATTCCTTGTGATTGAAAAATAGATTCTCCTTCTTGGATATTGTGGATTGCATTAAAACATTGGAGTCATATTTGCTTCCATGCTAAAAAAAATCTCCAGTGCAAAGCCCAAGCACGGAGATGTGACTCTGCTACAAGCTCTCATGTACTGTACTGGAAATAATTACACTGAGCCAGTCTCTGCTAAAGTGTGCAATTACCATGTCTATATGCAGCTTCAATTAAATAGCTGTGCTTTAATAGTGCACCGTTAATAGATCAACAATTTAGCTTGCAAATTTGCAAGTATTTAACTTTTGAGACCTCCACTGTCCAAAGATCTGAATATAATTATTCATAGACTGCACCTCTAACAATAAATCGACACTATTTACAGGGAAAAATTGTACCAGACTGCAAAGAAATGGGGTGTGAAATTGAGCCTTGCTGTGCCTGTTTCCTGAATGAAAAGCAGGTGCAGAGAGGTCAAATTAAGGGGGCCTGACCAGCGCTCCTTATATGAATCACTGGAGGCTGCCACCAAAAATGTACCTTTTTAAAAAAAAATACTTACCTTAATGTGGCATCAGGAGGAGCAGGAGCTTTCCTCCTGGATCAATATTAAAACTGGGGCTGCTGCCAGCCACCGCTTGCCCCCTCCCCCTCTATCAATTGCTGCCTCCCCACCCCACCCCATGCCACCCACCCGGTCTCACCTTAGGCCCTTGGCCGGTGTCCCACCTGGATGATCTTCCTCCCCACCCCCAATGACCACTGAGCTGCCTCTGAAGCCATGACTGGTGCCCACAGCTCGCCAGTACTACACTAAGAGGCTGGCGGCCCAGTTTGTGTTGGTCCTGTTGCCGGCTTCATTCGGTGCGTGCAATGTGCGCTGCACCCGGGTCACGTCCCGATTTGGACGCAATCCAATTTCTTTGATTCCTAAACTCCTGTTAGGCTGCATATATACTGTATCTAGTTTGAAAGCAGTGTGAGGGAACAAAACCTTTATCAACAGGTAGAACTCAATGTTGTGACCATAGATATAGCCCATCAGCAAAGTTGGTGCACCTGTAGATGCTCAGATAATTTAGTCATAGATGTTTCTCCATGATAGGTTCGTGCTGCCCACTACGCGAGTTAACTAGCTTATAAAGAAAGAATAAAGCATTTATATAATGCCTTTCAGGCGCTCAGGGTGACCTAAAGCCAATAATTCTGACGTGTAGTCACTGTATGTAGGCAAACACATTAATGCACATCAAGGTCATATAGACAGCAAATAAGATACGTGATCAATTCATTTGTTTTGATGGTGTTTGAAGCGTGCTGTGTACCTATTATGCATAACACGGGATAATGCAATGGGGAAGCACCTGTGGCACTTTGGGCCTATGCAGAAGGTAGGCTCCTTAAGGCCTCAAAAATTGTTAATGACCTGAAATCCATTCTTAGTGCCTTTTAGAAAGGGTCGAGTTGTTCAGCCGCCGAATCCACAGAGAGTGCTTGCTGCCCTGCCGCATCAGAACGTACACCACATCCATGGTCGTGACCGCCTTGCACTTGGCATGCTCAGTGTAGCTGACCACATCCCTGATCACATTCTCCAGGAAAACCTTCAGTGCCCCGCAGGTCTCCTCGTAGATCAGACCCGATATCCGGTCGACACCTCCACAACGAGCCTTGCAGCGGATGGCTGGTCTGGCGATGCCTTGGATGTTATTACAAAGCACTTTGCGATGCCACTTGGCTCCACCTTTGCCCAGTCCTTTGCCACCTTTACCTGTGCCAGACATGATGATTCTTGAAAAGCACTGCTGTTGCTGAGCGTCCATATAAAGCAGGCCCCAAAGTCAGCCACGTTGGTTCCTGTTTCTTAAAGCGAAGTCTGCATAAGAAGCTAACATTTTTTTAATTCATTCATGGGATATGGGCGTCGGTGGCAAGGACAGCATTTATTGACCATCCCTAATTGCCCTTGAGAAGGTGATGGTGAGCTGCCTTCTTGAACCGCTACAGTCTGTGAGCTGAAGGTACTCCCACAGTACTGATAGGGAGTAGAGGTCGAGGGTTTGGGAGGTGCTGTCGAAGAAGCCTTGGCGAGTTACTGCAGTGCATCTTGTAGATGGTACACACTGCAGCCACGGTGTGCTGGTGGTGGAGGGAGTGAATGTTTAAGGTGGTGGATGGGGTGCCAATAGACATAAATACTTCCTAAAGGGTTTTGAACGAGTAAATAGGGAGAAACTGTTTCCACTGGCAGGAGGGTCAATAACCAGAGGACACAGATTTAAAATAATTGCCAAAAGAACCAGAAGGGAGATGAGAATATTTTTTACACAGCGAGTTGTTATGATCTGGAATGCACTGCCTGAAAGGGTGGTGGAAGCAGATTCAATAGTAACTTTCAAAAGGAAAGTGGATCTCGACTTAAAAAGGAAAAATTTGCAGGGCTATGGGGAAAGAGCAGGGGAGTGGGACTAATTGGATAGCTCTCTCAAAGAGCCGGCACAGACAGGATGGGCCGAATGGCTTCCTGTGCTGGATAATGTTGTTATGATTCTATAAATGGTGTTGAAAAAGTGGAGGATGAAACTGAAAGAGTTAGTAGTCTCAAGTTTAATGGCAAACATACCCAAGCAATGCAGAGCAGCATCAACAAAACCAATAGAATGCTGAACTACATAAAGAAAAAGCAAAGACTTGCAGTTATACAGCACCTTTCACGACCACCGGATATCCCAAAGCGCATTATAGCCAATGAAGCACTTTTTGAAGTGTAGTCACTGTTGTAATGTAAGATGTGTAGCTAAGAAAATTAAATATAAAAGTAGACATATCAAAAACATTGGAATATAAGTCAGAGGAAGCAATGATCAAACTTTATGGTGCTCTGGCCAGACTGCACCTTAAGTACTACATCCAGTTCTGGTTGCCAAGAAATAAGAGAGAAGTTCAAGCACTGCAGGGAGTGCAGAGAAGAGTTGCAAGGCTGATTCCCAGTGTATACGCTGTGCAGGGTTGGACACTCCAGGCCACCGAGCGGGAGCAGGACCTGGACTTGTAGTTCATGAATCATTGAAGGTCTATGACCAGTATCGTGAGGCAGTTGTGAAATCAGATAGGGTGTTAGGATGTGTAGCTAAGAAAATTAAACATAAAACTAGAAGTACAATACTTACTTTGTACAAGGCCAGATCTAGCCACTCCTAGAATACTGTGCCCACTTTTGATCTTTTGGTGGGGGATATCGAGACCATGGAAAAGGTTCAAAGGAAGTCTACTCGATTGATACCTAGCTTAAGATTCCTTAGTTAGGATAGGCATAGAAAATTGGAGATTTTTACAATGGAAAAGCATAGACTTTGAGTGGATATGAATGAGAATTTAAAAATAATTAAAAGATTAGATTGTGTTCAAATGGACGTTATTTGAGCAAGATAGGCAGGGGAAAACCAGGGAGCATCATTGCATATTGTGAAAACATGTGGTTAGGTTAGATGGCAGGAAATATATCTTTTTGCAGAGAGTTGTTGATCTCCGGAATAGGTTGCCAATATGTGTCACAGATCCATACATTACAACAGTGACTACATTCAAATAGTACTTCGTTGGCTTTGAAGCACATTGGGATGCCCTGAGGCCATGACAGGTGCTATATAAATGTATGATCTCTCTCTTTCAGTTCATCCAGTGAGTAGCTGAGCCATACAGTCCAAACAAGGTCTCGTGTTCAAACCGCAGAGCTGAATTGAAGTTAATTTCAGCTCGGATGGAGATAGAGGTGTTAAAATTAGCCCTGGTGACCCTAGGTTAGAAAAGGGAAATCAGATAGAGATCTCGCACTTGATCCACCATCCAGCTAGCACTGCTGAAAAATGCATATGAGTGGATGTCAGTAGGCATGCAGCCAGGATTGTGGAATGACCGCCACACAGGCATACTGATCACTTACTGCGCAGGTACAATTCGACTCCACAGCAGTTAGTGAGCATATGGGAGAACCTACATGATCTGACTCATTTCATGTTACCTGCTTAGCAAGACCAGACGAATCTAATGCATTCTTGGTGTTGTGTTCTTTCACAGGCCTCTCCTTCAGCATGGGCCCTGATTATGAATGTGCAGGTACTGGCACAGCTTGCCTGACAGGTGAAATGTGAGGAGTGGTAGGTCAGTTGCGATCTCTTGGGCTGCCGATAGTGTAGGGGGTTCTTGCATCCTAGGTAGCTCAGCCAGGTTGGGCTGGGACAGTAAGCAGTGGAGCTGTACCGATACTGGGAATGGGTTGCTGAAGAACTACTGGGTCTCCTGGGAGTGAACTTAGTTCTGTGAGAAGTGAGCTGGATCTGGGTTGAAACTTCATGGGTATTATCTAGAGGATCTTCCCTACAGTACTGGGTCTGGGAGAATGATAGGGACAGTACTGGTGGGATGCCAGGTGTCAGTAACTGAGAGATTGTGGGCAGATCTTGTGCACAGTGGGTATGGGCCTACATATTGGATGAGAGGATCAGGATTATCTGCAATGTCCTCCGTGGTGGAATAATCATGGTGAGACACCAAGAGGCAACCAGCACCTGTGGAACTGGACCCAGTAAGGCGTCACTGCCTTAAAGAGTGGAGTGGAATAGAAAAAATTGACAAAAAAAACTTCAATCTCTTATTTTTAAGGCTGCATACAGTGACACCACAAGTCCCGGCCAGAATGGAGATGATTGGGTAATTCCCCTGTCAATCACTGCTGTAAGTGACTGAGATTAATTTTATGCACATAATTTGTATTATGCAGCTATCCTCCACTCATTGCATTTTGCTGATGAAATAATCCTGCTTTTATCGGGAGACATTGCTATAGTTTTGGTCATGAGTCCTGTTTGTTGTAGTGCATAAAGACTTTGTTTAAATAAACTCTGTTTGCTGAATAAATATACTGTTTGCTATAAGTAGTGCCTTAAATCCTGCCACGCCTCCAACTCATTGGTTGACACAGTATAACTCATTGGCTGACACAGTGCTGTCACTACTTACTCCGTATTTTTAAAGTAGTCCATCAAAATTATATTAGAGTTCTTGTGTGAGAAATCGCACAACACCAGGTTATAGTCCAACAGCTTTATTAGAAATCACAAGCTTTCGGAGCGCTGCTCCTTCGTCAGGTGAAGTGAAGAGATGCATATGGGCACAGCATATATAGTCAGAGAACACTGCCAGATGATTACAGTTAATCTTTCCAACTGCCATTTATCACACCTCGGCAGAGAGATAATCACAGCAATCAAAGGTGTGGATGGTGTCCAAACAGGTCAGTCAGGAAAACATTGCATCAAAGACAATGAGGTGGGGTCACAAGGGGTCAGATGCTGGGGTCTGCATGGAAAACAAAAAACTTTTTTTGCTGGAAATCACAGCAGGTCCGGCCGCATCTGTGTAGAGAGAACAAGCCAACGACAACTCGAGTCTGGATGACCCTACGTCAGGTGGGCTTACATGTAGCATGACATGAACCCAAGATCCTGGTTGAGGCCGTCCTCATGGGTGCGGAACTTGGCTATCAGTTTCTGCTCGACAATTTTGCGTTGTCGTGTGTCTCGAAGGCCGCCTTGGAGAACGCTTACCCAAAGATCGGAGGCTGAATGTCCTTGACTGCTGAAGTGTTCCCCGACTGGGAGGGAACACTCCTGCCTGGCGATTGTTGCGCGGTGTCCGTTCATACGTTGTCGCAGTGTCTGCATGGTCTCGCCGATGTACCATGCTCCGGGGCATCCTTTCCTGCAACGTATAAGGTAGACAACATTGGCCGAGTCACATGAGTATGTACCATGTACCTGGTGGGTAGTGTCCTCACGTGTGATGATGGTATCTGTGTTGATGATCTGGCATGTCTTGCAAAGGTTGCCGTGGCAGGGTTGTGTGGTGTCATGGTCGCTGTTCTCCTGAAAGCTGGGTAATTCGCTGCGAACGATGGTCTGTTTGAGGTTAGGCGGCTGTTTGAAGGCGAGTAGTGGAGGCGTGGGCATGGCCTTAGCGAGGTGTTCGTCGTCATCGATGACATGTTGAAGGCTGCGAAGAACATGGCGTAGTTTCTCCGCTCCGGGGAAGTACTGGATGACGTAGGGTACTCTGTTGGTTGTGTCTTCTGAGGAGGTCTATGTGATTTTTCGCTGTGGCCCGTCGGAACTGTCAATCGACGAGTCGAGCGTCATATCCCGTTCTTACGAGGGCGTCTTTCAGCGTCTGTAGGTGTCCATCGCGTTCCTCCTCGTCTGAGCAGATCCTGTGTATTCGCAGGGCTTGTCCATAGGGGATGGCTTCGTTAACGTGGTTAGGGTGGAAGCTGGAGAAGTGGAGCATCGTGAGGTTGTCCGTGGGCTTGCGGTAGAGTGAAGTGCTGAGGTGTCCGTCTTTGATGGAGATTCGTGTGTCCAAGAATGAAACCAATCTGAGGAGTAGTCCATGGTGAGTTTGATGGTGGGATGGAACTTATTGATGTTATCGTGTAGTCTTTTCAGTGATTCTTCGCCGTGGGTCCATAGGAAAAAAATGTCGTCGATGTATCTGGTGTATAGCGTTGGTTGGAGGTCCTGTGCAGCGAAGAAGTCTTGCTCGAACTTGTGCATGAAGACGTTGGCGTATTGGGGTGCGAATTTGGTCCCCATGGCTGTTCCGTGTGTTTGGGTAAAAAACTGGTTGTCGAAGGTGAAGACATTGTGGTCAAGGATGAAGAGGATGAGTTGTAGGATGGCATCTGGAGATTGGCTGTTGTTGGTGTTGAGTACTGAGGCTGTCGCAGCGATGCCATCATCGTGGGGGATACTGGTGTATCAACAAGTTCCATCCCACCATCAAACTCACCATGGACTACTCCTCAGAATCGGTACGTTTCATGTCTGCTATGTCAAATGAGCTCTAATCCTTCTGAAAGTACTGGATTTTGACAAGCAATGTACCTCTTCATACATTTTCTAATCCCCTTCTGAAAGGTACACAACCAAATTGTCACATAATACTAATATATTATGAAACTATGGGGCCGATAATGCTATCCCAACTCAGTACCTTCTGAAGTGTTACGCATCAGGCCGTGGCCTCGTCTGCGGGGCTACAAACTGACCTTGTCATATTAATATTTAGATGGCGCTTTTAGAATATGACGCAATAGGAGAACGCCAAGGTCACGGGAGCAGGTTCTTGGGTGCCAACAGCTGTCAAAGGGCTGCAGTGTGGCCAGTGGAGGTCATGTTGCAGAAGGTCCTGCAATGAAGGGTGGGCATATGTTGGAGAGGACGTCATTCAGCAAAGCAAACAATTCTTTTTTTTTTTTGCAGGCCTCTTTTGAAATGTCCATTGCAACTGGATGCTGAGCAGAATATGAAGCTTAGCTTTAACGAATCTTGCACACACAATGTGCTCCATGCATTAATCGTGCTTGGGACCCACACTATAGGGCACTGCACAGAGTTAGTAGCTTACATTGCAGAGGCGTTGCTAGAGCTGGTTATGAGTAATGAGGTAACTGAGATAGATGAGCTAAATGTGGGAGTAGTGACCGCAATATGATAATGTTTAAGGTCCAACTACAAAGGGGAAAAGTCAGTCCAAAAACCAGAACACCAGATTGGATTGGAACATATTTTAGAAAGGTGAGGAGCGAGCAAACTGAGGTGAGATGGAAGGAAATATTGGCACACAGGATTGTAGAGCAACAGGGGGATGTTTTATAAAAGTTGTAAAGATACAAAATAAGTTTATCCCATTAAAAAAGGAGGAACTTACCAGTAAATTCAGGATGGTATGGATAAAGAGGTTAGAAACAAATTAAAGTTGAAGAAGAGGGCCTATAAGGACTATAAGAATGATAATAATGATGAAGAAAATAAGAAAAGAGATTTAGAGCAGGATATGGAAAAGCTCAGAAGGAACAGTAGCGTATTTTACCAATAAATCAGTAAAAAGAGAATTATTAAAAAGTGAGGTGGGACCCCTGAGAGAAGAGGATTGTGAATTTAGAGATGATGATCAAAAAATGGTGGAGATAATTAATAAGTACTTTGCATCAGTCTTTACTTAAGAGAAGGATATCAGAAAGGAGGGGAAGTGGTTGAGATCGAGATGAGTGATATTGTGATGGAAAAAAGGAAACATTTTGATAAAGTCAGTTGGGCTGAAGGAAGACTAAGCACCAGAGCCCAATGGGATACATCCAAGGATCCGGACGTAGAAGAGGGAGGAAATATGATCATCTTCATAATGATAAATTGCACCATTCTTACCTTGCCAGTACTAATTCATATCTTTTCTTTCCGCCAGGGCCTTCATGCGTGCAGCAGGAGTCCATGGAACTCGCGGATGACGAATCCTCAGAGGAACTGATTCCTTCTGCAGGTGCACCATCACAGGACTCAAGCTTACCATCCACCAGCTCAACTTTGGTGGGTCCAGTTAGAGAGATAGTTGGGTTTTCACCTGGTGACTCACACTTCACAAGTGAACAAGAGCAGATGGTGGAGATAGTGGAGAGTCTGCGTCAGAGGGTGCAGTCCTCTCCAAGCTCTGCTCAGCTGTCGATGAAGAGGAGAATCATTGAGCAGCAGCAGAGAATGTGTGATGCACTGACAGGCCTTCAAAGTGGAATCACAACAATTGCAGAGAGAATGGAGGAGTCCGCCTCAAGCATGAGTGGGCTGATGTGGCAGGGCATTGCGAGGATGTCTTTTTTCCATGGATAGAGTGGCCAACTTCGCGGAACATCAAACGCGGCCATCAAATGAGTCCATTCACGCCTTCACCATTGCTGTGCACACTCTGGATGCCAACATGTCTGGCACCTTAAATAGGATGACAGACACCTTACCCTTGGCTTTACAACACCCCACTGATTTGTGCCAAGCTCCTCTCCAGCAGAGTGGTAGAAGTGCAGCTGCGCTATGAGAGGGATGATGGCGAAAGGGGAAGTGGGAACTCCACTCAAAGCGCTCCCACGTCTCACTCGTTGCTGCCCACCGCACCCCCCCCCCCCCCTCAGTCAGTACCCAATATGCTGTCTCGTCTCCAGATGGCCGAGTCTGCCCCTGGACAGGTGCAGGTGGAGCAGTCTTTGGCGGGGCCCACACGGGCTCCAACACCCACGGGCCATCAGCCAAGAGCATCTCAGCAGTCAGAGCAGGGATCTGAGCAGCCTGCCTCCACCTCTGCTCAAGCCACAGGGGTGGCACCACACAGGAGCCATAGGCAAAGGAAGAGTAAGGCTTTGCAGTTGCACAAGGCTGTAGGCATGAGAAAATGTTATGTTATTAAGTTTCCGCTCTTTAGTAGGATCACATAAAATGTATTACTTTGCACCACTTTCCCGTGTTGCCCATTCTTGGTTGCTGGGTGGCAACTCGCCTTTTCAGTTGCTTGTTGATGAATGGGAAGACATGAATTGATGGGAACCAATGGGGAGGATGTGCAATGGGTGGTTGGTTGGTTATAGGACTGCTTTGTGTCAGTGGGATTGTGTGGGGGATAAGAGTGACCTTCGGATGTATGGTGGTAACTAACTGAACCATACCCTGGCATCCCGGGCAGCAATGTGAGCAGCTGGTGCTGGGGTCACCATCTTCTTCCTCCTCCTCCTCGGATTCATCTGCAGACGATGTGCACTCAGCACCTTGCTCCTCCTGCAGTTCCAAACCTCGCTGCTGTGCAATGTTGTGCAGAGCGCAGCACACCACGATCATTCTGGAGACCCTGGCTGGTGAGTACTGAAGGGCGCCTCCAGAAGTGTCCAGGCACATGAAGCGCATCTTGAGCATACTGATCGCTTGCTCAAAGACACATCTGGTTGTCACATGGCTTTTGTTGTACTGCTCTTGGGCTTCATTGGTTGGGTTTTTCATGGGTGTCATCAGCCAAGTTTGAATGGGTATCCTTTTGTCTCCTGGCAGCCACTCCTTAGTCTGCTTGCAGTTCCAAAGAGGTCGGGGAGCTTGGACTGCCGCAGAATGAAAGCATCATGGCAGCTCCCCGGGAATCTGGCGCACACCTGCATGAACCTTTCCTTGTGGTTTCACACCAGCTGCACATTGATGGAGTGGAAGCCCTTGCGGTTCACGAATACACCTGGTTTATCTGGGGGTGCCTGGATTGTCAAGTGTGTGCAGTCGATGATGCCCTGCCGCTGTGGGAAGCCAGCCAGAGACACAAACCCGAGCGCCCACTCATTCTGACTGGCATCATCACTGGTAAAGTTCACATAATTGTCGGCCCTGGCAAACAACCCATCAGTCACCTGTCTTATGCATTTGTGGGCAGCCAACTGGGAGATCCTGCATATGTGTGCGGCAGAGCCCTGGAAGGATCTGGAGGCAAAAAAGTTGAGGGCAGTGGTCACTTTGACAGTCACTGGTAACGCATGGCCACCAGGTCCAGCAGGGAGCAGGTCTTCTTCAAGGAGGCTGCAGATGTCTGCCACCACCTGACGTGACAATCTGAGCTTCCTGAAGCACTGCTGTTCCAAGAGATCAAGGAAGCACAGCCTCTGCCTGTACACCCTGTGTCGCAGGTAGTGACTGCTGCGAGCTGCACCTCTGTGCTACTCCTCTCTGTGCTGCTCCTCTCTGTGCTACTCCTCTCTGTGCTGCTCCTCTCTGTGCTGTTCCCGTCTGTGCTGCTCCCCTCTCTGTGCTGTTCCCGTCTGTGCTGCTCCCCTCTCTGTGCTGCTCCCCTCTCTGTGCTGCTCCCCTCTCTGTGCTACTCCTCTCTGTGCTGTTCCCGTCTGTGCTGTTCCCGTCTGTGCTGCTCCCCTTTCTGTGCTACTCCTCTCTGTGCTACTCCTCTCTGTGCTACTCCCCTCTCTGTGCTGCTCCCCTCTCTGTGCTACTCCTCTCTGTGCTACTCCTCTCTGTGCTGCTCCCCTCTCTGTGCTACTCCTCTCTGTGCTACTCCTCTCTGTGCTACTCCTCTCTGTGCTACTCCTCTCTGTGCTGCTCCCCTCTCTGTGCTACTCCTCTCTGTGCTACTCCTCTCTGTGCTACTCCTCTCTGTGCTGCTCCCCTCTCTGTGCTGCTCCCCTCTCTGTGCTACTCCTCTCTGTGCTACTCCTCTCTGTGCTGCTCCCCTCTCTGTGCTACTCCTCTCTGTGCTACTCCTCTCTGTGCTACTCCTCTCTGTGCTACTCCTCTCTGTGCTGCTCCCCTCTCTGTGCTGCTCCCCTCTCTGTGCTACTCCTCTCTGTGCTACTCCTCTCTGTGCTGTTCCCCTCTGTGCTACTCCTCTCTGTGCTACTCCCCTCTCTGTGCTACTCCTCTCTGTGCTACTCCCCTCTCTGTGCTGCTCCCCTCTCTGTGCTGCTCCCCTCTCTGTGCTGCTCCTCTCTGTGCTACTCCTCTCTGTGCTGTTCCTCTCTGTGCTGCTCCCCTCTCTGTGCTGTTCCCCTCTGTGCTGCTCCTTTCTGTGCTGTTCCCCTCTCTGCCCACCACCTGCAGGTCTCTCCACAGCAGGCTGCTGTTGCTGCTCCAAAGTCTAATCTACGGCAGCCAAGGCCTAATCTGAGTCTCAATACCGCCAAAGTGCAGAAATTATCCTCTCGCCAAAGTACTCTCAACAAAGCTTTTCCCAGTGGGAGGTAAGAAAGCAGCTGTGAGCTGTTTATTGCTATATTTGCCTGACACAATTGCCATTGTGTTCTCGCCTTGGTCTCAATGGCGAGTTTCAGGAAGCCCGGGAAACCCATGAAATGCCGGTTAAAATATTGCTACAATTTATGCATTTACATATTCAAATCGCTAACCCGCCTCCCCGGAGGGGCTTGCGCACATACAGCCGGACTCACCCAAGTTAAACTCGGAGGCCGGCGCGTTGGAGCCGGCTTCTGGACGTGATCACATTTTCGACGACTTTAACCCCCCACCCGCACCTAAACCCACCATGTTAAAATTCCCCCATTGAGTTTACAGCACAGAAACAGTCATTCGGCCGAACTGGTCAACGCCGATGTTTATATTCCACACAAGCCTCCTCCTTCCTCCCACTCTAATTACCTCTTCCTCTATTTCCTCTAGTCCTTCCTCCCTCAAGTAGGCGTTAAGCCTCCCTTTAAATGTCAATGCTCTGTGCCTCTACCACACCATGTGACATTCTCATCATTCTGTGTGTAAACAAAGTCCTCCTAAATTCATTATTTGATCTGTTAGTGACTTATCTTATATTTATCCCCCTTATTCTGGACTCACCCACAAGTAGAAACAGTTTACTTCCAGTTTTATATAAATTGAACATTACATTCATGCTTTTGTATTCTATTCCTCTAGAAATGAACACCATTACTTTGTTTTCCCTTTTTATGACCGTATCAACTTGTGTTGCTACTTTTAGTGATTTATGTATCTGTATTCCCAGATCTTTTTGCTCCTCCACCCCATTTACTGTCTTACCTTCCGAGGAATAAATGGCCTCCTTATTCCTCCTCCCAAAATGAACCACCTCACACTTTGCATCCTACGAAGGGCCCATCGAGGCACTCGCCGCTACAACCCCAACTGTCCCATCCTACTCTCTCGCCGACCATCCCACCCAGTGTGCCCACTGGGGGATAATCTTTCCAATCTCCTCCCCATCCAACAAATCCCCCCCAGCGCTGACCCTGTGGACGCTGGCAGTGGGGCAGCCATCACCGACCCTCTCCGCATCTCCCTCCAGAATGTCCGTTCACTTGCGAACAATGTGAGGCAAGGGAATACAGAATTAATGAGGTTTCCGCCCTTGCCTCAGTACCGAAACAGCTCTCATCAAAGTCACAAATTACATCCTTTATGACTGTGACAAAGGTAAACTATCCCTCCTCGTCCTTCTTGACTTGTCTGCAGCCTTTGACATGGTTGACCACTCCATCCTGTTCCAACGCCTCTCCACCGTCGTCCAGCTGGGTGGGACTGCACTCGCCTGGTTCCATTCTTATCTATCTAATCATAGCCAGAGAATCACCTGCAACAGCTTCTCTTCCTGTTCCCGCATCGTTACCTCTGGGGTCCCCCAAGGATCTATCCTTGGCCCCCTCCTATTTCTCATCTACATGCTGCCCCTTGGCGACATCATCTGAAAACAAAGCGTCAGTTTCCACATGTATGCTGACGACACCCAGCTCTACCTCACTACCAGTTTTCTTGACCCCTCCATGGTCTCTAAATTGTCAGACTGCTTGTCCGACATCCAGTTCTGGATGAGCAGAAATGTTCGCCAATTAAATATTGGGAAGACCGAAGCCATTGTTTACGGTCCCCGCCACCAACTCTGTTCCCTAGCTACTGACTCCATCCCTCTCCCCAACATCTGTCTGAGGCTGAACCATACTGTTCGCAACCTTGGTGTCATATTTGACCCTGCAATGAGCTTCCGACCACATATCCGTGGCATAACTAAGACTGCCTATTTCCACCTTCATAACCTTGCCCGTCTCCGCCCCTGCCTCAGCTCATCTGCTGCTGAAACCCTCATCCATGCCTTTTTTACCTCTAGACTTGACTATTCCAACGCACTTCTGGCTGACCTTCCACATTCTACCCTATGTAAACTTGAGGTGATCCAAAACTCAGCTGCCCGTGTCCTAAATTGCCTCCCGGTTAAGCAGCGCCTCAATTTCAAAATTCTTATCCTTGTTTTGAAATCCCTCCATGGCCTCGCCCCTTCCTATCTCTGTAATCTCCTTCAGCCCCACAACCCCCCGAGATATCTGCGCTCCTCTAATTCTGCCCTCTTAAGCATCCCTGATTATAATTGCTCTACCTTTGGTGGCTGTGCCTTCTGTTGCCTGGGCCCTAAGCTCTGGAATTCCCTGCCTAAAACTCTCCGCCTCGCCACCTCTCTTTCCTCCTTTAAGATTCTCCTTAAAACCTACCTCTTTGACCAAGCTTTTGGTCACCTGTCCTAATTTCTCCTTATGTGGCTCAGTGTCAAATTTTTTGTCTTATAATAATCCTGTGAAACGCCATGGGACGTTTTACTATGTTAAAGGCGCTATATAAATACAAGTTGTTGTTGTTGTTGCTAGATTGAATTTCATTTGCCATTTATTCACCCGTTCTGCAAACCTGTTCTTGTATATTGGTGCAGTCTTTCACATTATTAGCTCTACCTGCCCCCCAACCAACCTCCCGCCCCCCCACCCCCCCACCTCCTAACTGTATTAAATGTTCGTTGTAAGACAGAAAACAGAGAGCTGGAATTAAGGGCAGTTTTTCAGAGTGGTTGGAAGTGGGTAACAGTGCCCAAAAAGGTTCCGTCCTGGGCCAGTTCTGTTGACTGCGTGCATCAATGATTTGAAATGTACACCTAGGAGTGGTGTCAACATTTGCAGATGATTCAAAAATAGGAGGTATAGTTAATCTTCCAAGAAGACCAAAGAAATCTGTAAATGGATATCGATAAGATGGGGAAATGAGCTAAAGAGTGGCAGATGGAATTCAATGTCAGTAAGTGTGAGACACCAGGTTATAGTCCAACAGCTTTATTTGAAATCACAAGCTTTCGGAGCGCTGCTCCTTCGTCAGGTGTCCACCCCAGTCCAACACGGCATCTCCACATCATAGTAAGTGTGAGGTGATACATTTTTCTAAACAAGTAACAGCAGTAATTATATTCAGAATGGAAGTAGGCCCAGTGCTATGGGAGAGAAGAAAGGTACAAGTTCACAGGACATTAAAGGCAGCACCTCAGGTTGATAAGAACATAAGACCATAAGAAATAGGAGCAGGAATAGGCCACTTGGCCCCTCGAGCCTGCTCCGCCATTCAATAAGATCATGGCTGATCTTGGGCTCAAAGCCACTTCCCCGCCCACTCCCCATAACCTTTCACTCCCTTATCTTGCAAAAATCTGTCTATCTCCACCTTAAATGTATTTAATGACCCTGCCTCCACAGCTCTCTGCGACAGAGAATTCCACAGGTTTACGACAGATAAAGCTGTTCAAAAAGCTAATGGAATTCTAGGTTTTATCACAAGCGGTATAGAGTACAAAAGTCAAGAGGCAATAATGAGCTGATATAAAACCTTAACTAGATCTGAGTTAGAGTTCTGTGCATAACATCAACAGCCCCACCAGACGATAACGGATTCTGCTTTCTGGATCATTCCTTGGGGAGCTTCTTCTGCCCCTAGAATAAAAATAACTCATTACCACTCTGCCATATTTTTAGTTTAATGGAAAAAGAAGTTACCCACTGCTCTATGTGTGGCATTGCTATTCACAGATCCAGACACAGTCTAGGGTCACTGTAAAGATCACTCTAGTGACAGGAGTGGGCAATTGAGTATCAGGATGGAATCAATTATAGGGGAGTGTCACAATAGGGGACAAAAATTCTGAGAGCCTTTAGAGAGGGCATTACAATCTCTTAATAGCCTTTGCCAAGGCTGAAGGGCCAAGTCTCATTAATATATATGCAGCGGGCTGCCTGAAGTAGCTCGCCTGGCTCCGGGCTGGTGCAGTAACTGGCAGGCTGGAGGCCCAACCCAGCTGGGAAAAAGGTAGGTCCGGGGGGTGGGGGTGGGGGGGGGGGGCGGGGGGAGGCGGCAGTTGCCATCACAGACGGGGGTGAGCCCCACAAAATAATTTAAGCACTTACCTACTCAGGCCACTTCTACTGTATTGCCAAGTTTTACGGTGCAAAGTGGATGATCCGCTCGGTTCACAGTTAAAATGGCCTTTGTACAACATAGATTAGGAAGTCAGCAGGTGCGATCTTGCCAGCCCTGGGGAGGGGGGTATGGAGGCGGGACTGCCACAAAATGGCAGAAGCCCATCCCGTCCCCAACCCGTCTCCGTGCCATCTTCCCAGGAGGCGGGTAGCCGTCCGGCGCCGGGTCCCGTCTCCTGGAGGCGGGAAGGGGATTACAGCCACTTAACTGCCTGTTAACAGGTAGTTAACAGGCAATTAAGAGGATTATCCCCATTTTTCCAGGAGAGGCGCGGGCTTCCCGACGTCGGGAAACCCCGCCAGGGTCACCGAGGCGAGCAGTGGGTCTGCGGGGGTCTGCGGGGTGCAAATGTGCTCTGTGAAGGTAAGTGATGGGTGCAAGTGTGGAGAGGTGGGTACGTGAGGTGAGTGGAAAGTGATAGAAAATGTTTACTTACCTTTGTTTCTTCCTGCAGGCTCCAACAGTTGGGGATGCAGAGAGTCTCACATCTCACCGGCAGAGATGACAGATGGCTGTTGCATTCTCCAATGCAACAACCATCTAATTTCTGCTAAAGAAAGAGGTTTGATGAGTCTTGAATACAAGGACTCATCAAACAACAGAGAATGTCAGTGTTTGACAGCTTCACAGAGCTGTCAAACGATGACAATTCATCTGTCAAAAATTTTTGACAGATGAAACGTCACTCGCTGACGTTCTCTGTAACTGGCTTCCCCTTAATTGGCCTGCTAAGCTCACTGGGCAGGCTTAACAAGGTCAATCAAGGGAAAATAGCGTGGGTTGGCCACAAGTCGATGGAGGCGGGACAACGGCCCGACAAGCAGCAGTCCCACCTCCAACGCGCCCCCATTGACAAAATCGCCCCCATAGACAGAAATGAAGGGGGAGGATTCCCCAGGGGAGATTTTAACTCCCTCTGTCTGGCAGAAAGGTGGGTAAGTGGAGCTAAAATGGAGGTGGTGGGTTTACCACATCATTCTCACTCCACCGCCATCTTTCCCAGGGCCTTCTGCTGGGAATCCCACTTCAGGTGCCCACCTGAACCAGACAGGAGCCTCATTAATCTACAACATGCCAAAGCGAGAACTGGTCACTGGTGCCTGTAGAGAGGGGTGCGTAGGTACTGGTGCAGCCTGACCTACTGCAATCGTCAGTGGCCCTGTCCTTCCCAGCACCCCACATAGTGGGGTGGATTCCCTTTGGGAAACCCATCGATGGCAGTAATGGCTTGAGGACAAAAAGTACTAAAACAATTGGCACAAAGACTAAGTGACAGAAAAAGAATACAAAAAAGTTATGAAAAGCAGGCCAGACATAGCCTCAAAACTCCTAAAAGTGCTTTTTGCATGTTGAAGTCTACTTGCCTTCATTGCTCAGTGGTCAGAAAACTGAACATGTGCTTCCTGTATCAGTCGCCCTTTGATTTTCATTATACTTTTCTTTGATTTCAATTTTCTTAGTTTTATTTGTTCCTTTCCTGTTCTGTTTATCAAACTCCTTTGCCATTTCTGATTTTACCTCTCCTTTTGTGTTTCTCTTTCTGTCTCTCCTGTTTATTTCTATTGTTTTGTTTTAGATATTTCCTCTTTCTGTTCTTTCACATCCCTTTGCAGATTGTCTACCTCCCCCCCACCCCCCATGAATCTATCTTTGATCTCCAGTTTCTAAAAAATGCTGGATGGAGTTGGGAAGAATCACTAAACAGTTTGCTTGGTACACAGTGAAAGCCATGGTCCTCGCTTCATTCTGCTCTGTGGCAGTGGTTACAGCCGCTTATTCCAAAAAGTGCTGTTTCTGGGTATTTCAAGAAGCCATATTGTCAACAGCACTGCCCTGAACTGCAGACATCCCCAAGTGGCAGACCACACCGCAACAAAAAAAACCCAGCAGCGACAAAACTGTAAAACTACCAGCGACTTGCCGAGAATTGTTAATTTTGCAGAAAATTAGGCTAATTAACTGCAGATTGCAATATTTAATAACAAGCTAATGGGCCATCTTTACAGAGTGAAAATGTAACAAAATAAACCTCCACTCTTTTTTTTGTAGCACTCTAACGTTCCTCACTTGAGCAAGTGTCACTGGGGGCAGTGCGGTGTGGGTTGAAAGATAAAAAGTGGGAAATGTGGTTATAGAGAATGAGTATTGTATCTCCGACAGCTGAATCAGCTGCCATTGTTACTCTGAGTATGCACACTAGCATTCTAGAGCATAATCTGCAGCTCAGTGACACCTCCTGCTTTGCATTGCCTTCCAGAAATACTATCCCACAATACAATGCTAAGTTTCTTATTATACAGTAAAATCAGCAAGTGCATATTTTTAATCTCTGCAAGTGCAAACTTGAATAGAATCAGTTTTCAAACTAAATTTTAAACAGTAACTTCAAGGGTGTGTTATAAAACAAGGGTTTTATTTGAGCTCACTTACTATGACCTTTTGCCATGCTCCAAGTATCTGAATTATAACAAACCTAATTACATGCAACAGTCGTTTCAAATCGCTGTATCCGACAAATGTCATCCTTTATAAAACAATACACCTAGCTAACCCTGATTCATTTTATTTTCATCTTAAGGAAATCAGTTGTGCTGACTTTTGACACGATGAGAAGGAAGACAAGTGCAAATCCTACCTCTCACTTTCATGCTTTAATTCTCACCATTCATTTTAGATTTACAAGGAGCAGCATCATCCCTCACCACTTCTCGTAACTTACACGCAGCTCAGAGTCACGAATGGCGAGTCTCACTATTAAAGAGGAAGTCTCAGCATCAGTGCTCCTAAAACTCAAACCATTGTAAGTAATCAGTGTTAACTCATTTTTTCTTCTCTCAGTTGGTATTTAACACTAATTTTTGTTCAACAATACAAGTGCTGATGGTACTTCCATGATACTAATGGGGCTTCTATGTAGGAGTTATTGAGTCCAACACTGTGGACTAACAGCAGTGTCTATTGTTGCTCACCAAGGATGCTTTAGTGAGTCTCGTTACTTCAGCTGTGTATATTAATCCCGAGAGTGCCGACAGAGCCAGGGAAATTCCCGTCTCTCTGGGCAACTGGTTTTGTTTTCAGCTCATGCAGTGTGATGCTGAAAAGAATAGCAATGTAGTTAACCCAGCACATAATCAACATAGAGTTTGCTACGCTAAACAGTTGTTAGATATGGGTGTTTGTTCAAAGTGAGGTTGATTGTATTTGTGAGTACTTTGTTATCTGCCCCTTCCCAAGGTAAAAGAAACTATGTTCCAGTATACTTCAATTTCATATTACTTTTTTTGGTCAGTTTTCTCCTCTTCCAGTTGATGCCAACATCTTTCTGGGATGTGGTTGCACTGGCGTTGGTGCTGACACCCTGCTGGGATGTGGTTGCACTGGCGTTGGTGCTGACACCCTGCTGGGATGTGGTTGCACTGGTGTTGGTGCTGACACCCCACTGGTGCCTGACTCAATTGGCCATCATTCGTGGTAGTGAGTGCCAGTGAATTATTCAGCTATGGAGAACATCGCCAGTGCCAGTGCAATCACGCCCCAGCAATGTCAGCACCAACACTAGTGGAATTATACCCCAGAAAGGAGTCAGCGCCTATCCAATCCTCGCTGCCATCTACTAACATGCTTCTATTACGCGTAGAAGCAAGAACCCAAGTTAACTTTTCTCCCTTGCCCAGGGGACTGCAGATTGATTGTAGTAACCCTGTAGTCCACCTGGTTTTGGCCAGCAAACTCAGCAGACAGAAGAGGACTGAACTGTGGCCTTCCTGTCTGTACAGCTCAGCTATTCATTAGATAAAGTCACCAGGCCATCGTGGAGGTTTTATATTTTACTTTAAAATCTCCCAATCGTTTGTGGGTCTGAATAGGGGAAGAAGGCAGTTCTTGCCATCAGCAGTCCCGAGCAGAGACTGGGAGATGTGAGCTGTATGAAGGGCTGCAGGTGGCACAGTGCAGTTCCATGCTGTGTGTGGCCTCTGCTTTGGACCTGGAGCAATCTTGTCAGCAACCGACTCATTCATCACAGCAGTGCGTCCCTTCACAGAAGCCCCGAGTGGCAATACTTTTGGAGAAAGCTGAAGGTGATGGCAACCAGTCTGTGAAAGAGACCGGTTGAAAATAAGTGACTGGGAATGGAAACAGAAAACCATTTGTTGAGTTTTCAGGGAGATTTTGTTTCAAAAATAATCTTTGGAAATAGGTAACTTGTTCATTACACAGCCGTGATATCATCAAAGTCCATTACATTTAATTCAAACATTACAATGCTTGTTAAAGACAAGGATTTGTTTAAAAACTGCCACAAAGTAAATGGCCCAGCATATTACAACAAAGCTAATCAGACAAAAGCAAAATACTGCGGATGCTGGAAATCTGAAATAAAAACAGAAAATGCTGGAAACACTCAGCAGGTCAGGCAGCATCTGTGGAGAGAGAAAGAAAGTTAACGTTTCAGGTTGATGACCCTTCGTCAGAACTGGAAACAATTAGAGATGTAACAGATTTTTAAGCAAGTGCAGGGGCAGGGAAAGGGTGGAGGGGAGGAAAGAACAAAAGGGAAGGTCTGTGATAGGATGGAAGGTAGGAGAGATTAAAAGACAAAAGGGATGATGGTGCAAGGCAAACGGAAATGGTAATGGGACAAGTTAAGAAACAAAAGATGAGTCTAGATGAGGTGTAAATGGGAATGGCAGAATCATTAGCAGCTGCCATGTGTAAAAATAAATAGGGGCCGAGGTTATGGTCTGAAATTGTTGAACTTGATGTTGAGTCCAGAAGGCTGCAAATTGCCTAATCGAAAGATGAGGTGCTGTTCCTCGAGCTTACGTTGAGCTTCGTGAAATGGTGTAAGAGGCCGAGGACGGAGAGGTCAGAGTGGGAGTGGATTGGAGCGGAGAATTAAAGTGACAGGCGACCAGAAGCTCGGGGTCACGCTTACGGACTGAACGGAGGTGTTCCGCAAAGCGGTCACCCAAAGCTAATCAGACATCAGGAATAGCTTTATTACTGTAAACCGAGAACATAGTTGTAATTAAAACAAATGCAAGTACTTCATTCCTGCCCTTTCCTCCTCCCACTTTCTATTTGTTTTTTGTCCTATTGTAAAAAAAAATACATTTATTTTACTTTTGCCCTGTTTAATCTAACCTGTTCTACCTTTCTTAGCCCTCCCCCCCCCCCCCCCCCACCCCCACCCCCTACCTTGGAAATTAAGTTCAAAAACTTTCTCTTGTCTGTTTTCCCCTTCCCCTGTTTTAGGAGGGAAGAGTAAGTTTTGAAATACTCGTCTTTAATTGTTTGAAAATTGCCTTTAAATGCGGTTTCTTCAGTCAATTAGAAGCCCAAAGTTGGTTCATTGACATGGTCAAATCATAGATGCAATCTTTGACTCTTTTGTATGTGTCAAAACAACAAGAATGCCGTAGAATGAGGATAGCAGTCGTCGGCTTCTGAAGCCAGACAACATCCAGAGAAGGAAACCAGTCAACAGCGCTTGAAATATTTAATTCGTAACAAGATAAATGAGTTGACGGCACAAATAGATACAAATGGGTATGATCTGATCGCCATTACAGAGACATGGTTGCAAGGTGACCAGGGCTGGGAACTGAATATTCCAAGGTATATGATAATTCGGAAGGATAGAAAGAAACAAAAGGGAGGTGGGGTGGCTTTGTTGGTAATAGATGGGATCAGTGCAGTGGTGAGAAGTGATATTGGCTCAGAAGATCAAGATGTAGAATCGGTTTGGGTGGAGATAAAAAATAATAAGGGGAAAAAGTCTCTGGTGGGCGTAGTCTACAGGCCCCCGAACAGTAGCAATGCTGTTGGACAGAGTTTAAATCAACAAATAATGGAGGCCTGTAAAAAAGGTACGGTAATAATCATGGGTGATTTTAATCTCCATATTGATTGGACAAATCAAATTGGCCATGGTAGTCTGGAGGAGGAGTTCATAGAGTGCATCCGGGATGTTTTCCTAGAGCAGTATGTAATGGAACCAACCAGGGAGCAGGCTATCTTGGATCTGGTACTATGTAATGAGACAGAATTAATAAATGATCTCATAGTAAAGGATCCTCTAGGAAAGAGTGATCATAGCATGATTGAATTTCAAATTCAGTTGGAGGGTGAGAAAGTTCCATCCCAAACCAGTGTCCTGATCTTAAACAAAGGCAATTATAATGGCATGAGGGCAGAACTGGCTAAAGTGGACTGGAAAACAAATTAAAGGGTAAGAAAGTTGAAATGCTGTGGCAGACATTTAAGGAGATATTTCATAACTCTCAACAAAAATATATTCCAGTGAGAAAGAAAGATTTTAAGAGAAGGGAGCACCATCCGTGGCTAACTAAGGAAGTAAAGGATGGTATCAAATTGAAAACGAAGGCATACAATGTTGCCAAGATTGGTGGGAGACCAGAGGATTGGGAAATTTTTAAAAACCAGCAAAGGATGACTAAAAAAAAATAAAGAGAGAGAAGATAAATTATGAGAGTAAGCTGGCAAGAAACATTAAAACAGATAGTAAGAGCTTCTACAGGTATATAAAAAGGAAGAGGGTAGCTAAAGTAAATGTTGGCCCCTTAGAGGATGAGACTGGGGAATTAATAATGGGGAACAGGGAAATGGCAGAGACTCTGAACAAATATTTTGCATCTGTCTTCACTGTAGAAGACTCCAACAACATCCCAATAATGGATAATCAAGGGGCCACAGGGAGTGGGGAACTAAAGACAATCACTATCACTAAGGAAATAGCACTCGGTAAAATAATGGGACTAAAAGATGACAAGTCCCCTGGACCAGATGGCCTGCATCCCAGGGTCTTAAAAGAAGTGGCTGCAGAGATAGTGGATGCATTGGTTGTAATATACCAAAATTCCCTGGACTCTGGAGAGGTCCCAGCGGATTGGAAAACCGTTAATGTAACACCCTTATTTATGAAAGGAGGGAGAGAGAAAGCAGGAAACTATAGACCAGTTAGCCTAACATCTGTCATTGGGAAAATGCTGGAGTCCTTCATTAAGGAAGCAGCAGCAGGGCATTTAGAAAAACATACTGCAGTCAAACAGAGTCAGCATGGTTTTAGGAAAGGGAAATCATGTTTAACAAATTTACTGGATGTAACAAGCAGGGTGGACAAGGGTGAGCCAGTGGATGTGGTGTATTTGGATTTCCAGAAGGCATTCGATAAGGTGCCACATAAAAGGTTATTGCATAAGATAAGAGATCACGGAGTTGGGGGTAATATATTAGCATGGATAGAGAATTGGCTAACTAACAGAAAGCAGAGAGTCGGGATAAATGGGTCATTTTCTGGTTGGCAAACAGTAACTAGTGGGGTGCCACAAGGATCGGTGCTGGGGCCCCAACTATTTACAATTTACATTAATGACTTGGATGAAGGGATCGAGTGTAATGTAGCCAAGTTTGCGGATGATACAAAGATGGGTGGGAAAGCAAGTTGTGCAGAGGACTCAAAGAATCTGCAAAGGGATATAGACAGGTTAGGTGAGTGGGCAAACATTTGGCAGATGGAGTATAATGTGGGAAAGTGTGAGGTTATCCACTTTGGCAGGAAAAATAAAAAAACAAACTATTATTTAAATGGAGAGAGATTACAAAATTCTACAGTTCAGAGGGACCTGGGGGTCCTTGTGCATGAAACACAAAAAGTTAGCATGCAGGTATAGCAAGTAATCAAAAAGGCAAATGGAATGTTGGCCTTTATTTCAAGTGGGTTGGAGTATAAAAGCAAGGAAGTCCTGCGATAACTGTACAAGGTATTGGTGAGACCACACCTTGAGTACTGCATACAGTTTTGGTCTCCTTATTTAAGGAAGGATATACTTGCATTGGAGGCAGTTCAGAGACGATTCACTAGGTTAATTCCAGAGAACCAGGGGTTTGACTTATGAGGAAAGGTTGAGCAGGTTGGGCCTATACTCATTGGAATTTAGAAGAATGAGAGGTGATCTTATTGAAACATATAAGATACTGAGAGTGCGTGACAGGGTAGATGCAGAGAGGATGTTTCCCCTCATGGGGAAATCTTGAACTCGGGGGCACAGTCTCAGAATAAAGGGTCGCCCTTTTAGAACTGAGATGAGGAGGAACTTCTTCTCTGAGGGTCATAAATTTGTGGAATTCTCTGCCCCAGAGAACTGTGGAGGCTGGGTCATTAAATACATTTAAAATGGAGATAGACAAATTTTTGCAAGATAAGGGAGTGAAGGGTTATGGGGAGCGGGTTGGGAAGTGGCTTTGAGCCCAAGATCAGCCATGATCTTATTGAATGGCAGAGCAGGCTCGAGGGGCCAAGTGGCCTATTCCTGCTCCTATTTCTTATGTTCTTACGTTCTTAATTCAATTCTCTCACACTGAAGGACTGAGTAATTCCTCCAATACTGCTCCCTGGGTTATGTCATTGGCTTTCAACAATTAAACAAAAGTATGCAGAAAAAGAACAAAATGCAGTATTGGGTTCCTTATACTCATTTTGAATGGCTGGATTTTTATCAAGGGACTCCCATTTGAAATGTAATTTAGTAGAAAGTAGATAGGAATAGGAGGAGGTCACTCAGCCCCTCGAGCCTCTTCCGCCATTCAATGAGATCATGGCTGATCCGTATCTTAACTACCCGTCTTGGATCCATAACCCTTAATACCTTCGCCTAACAAAAAGTCAGGAACATAAGAAGGCCAGAGAGCTGCCAAGCTCACCAGAAAAGTGATCCTGACATTAAAATTTTATGTTTGACATCTATGCTATTTCCTGATAATAAACAGGTTAATTTTCAGTAAACTTTCTGTATTGTCCTCACAGTTTTTAATCCTTTAGGAAGCACAGTATAGTGCATCAAGTACAATCTGTTCTGTTTTAATTGTGTCAGCGAAAATCAGCTGCTGTTTCGGTTCTGCAGAATATTGTGCTCCCATGCCAGATGTTGACCCAAATTCCATCCTTCGGGAGGTATGATCATTCCAGCTGTAAATAACAAAGAGTGAAACCAAATGAAAACTGCCGCTACCAACTCCAAATTGTATAGTATAGAAAATACTGAAGACACAATTCTGGCTACTAGGCAATAACCTCTTCTCAGAATTCAGATGATGGGTTATCATATCATCTGAACTTTCTGTTTATAGCATTGGATACTCAAGAAGGGAAAACCCAAAATTAAAATTTCACGAAGATGGCACGATTACGACCTGATTTTGATCAGCACAGAAAGGGTTGGTGAGTATGAATTTATTCAAAGTTTACCATTGTGATTCAGTGCCCTTTAAAAAAAACCAATCCATTTATCTGATCAGTCTTAGCATTCAATACACCTTTCACATGTTTCTCGAGTACAGAATAAGAAATTAACCCAAAAATGGCTCTACATTTAAATTAAATAATCGAAACACAATTAGGAAAGATAGAACATGCAATATATTTCCTTAATCTCTAATGCAGCGGTTATAAAATGCACTGGGTAGATGACACTTCTGGAATACTGGCCTAGATTTTGGGGGTGATCCCTGCGCTGGAATGGTAGACCCAAGGCCCACCTGGTATTGGGCCTTGTTTGCAACAGACTGGCGAGCTGCAGACACATGCTGGGCATTCCTAGGCAGCTCACTGGTAAAGGCGGTTTGAATTTCAGTCATCGTTCTCTCAGGTAGCTCTTGGAAGAGGGGGTAAGTGATCAGGAGGGAGGGAGAGGCACCTATCGAGGGGCGGGGTGGGGGGCGGGCGGGGACGGTGAGGACAGGCGGCGACCAGGAGAGGGAAGGAGGCAACGATTGTGAGGAGGGTAAGTGGTTGGCCCAGGATTTAATGTGGAGCTGGGAGGAGCACTCCACATCCAACAACAACAACAACAACAACGTGCATTTATACAGTGCCTTTAACATAGTAAAACATCCGAGGGCGCTTCACAGGAGCGTAATCAGACAAAAGTTGACACCGAGCCACATAGGTGATATTGGGGCAGAAGCTTGGTCAAAGAGATAGGTTTTAAGGAGCGTCTTGAAGGAAGCGCGAGAGGTAAGTATTTTTAAAAATCTTACCATTTTGGTGGCGGCCTGTAGTGGTCACTTTAAGGACTGCTGGTTAGGCCACTGATAGACCTAATTTTTCTGAAAGCAGCCAGCCCGACGTTGGCTGGGCTCAGGGCAAAGGGCCGAATGGCTGTTTCAATCAGGGGCCCTGGGCGCTTCTTTTGATGCCTATACCAATGCAGCGGGCGGCGCACCTCCAGTTCACAATGTGACCACCCACCCACCAGATTGACCACTTTTGCTCCCGTTTTACGCCTGTAAAACAGGCACAGTGCCATCAAATTTCTAGGTCACTGTGTGTAATTCTGGTTACCACACTTCAAAAGGAACATCCATGCAGTGAATAGGGTGAACATCAGAGCAGCAAGGTTGATTGCCATTGGAAAGGGAATGAGTTCCAAGGAATGTTTAAGGGGGCTATTTTGGTGAAAGGGTGAAAACGGGCACTAAATGGGTGCTTTGCTAATAAGACACGTCTGTTTGAAAGTGTGGATTTAGCACACAGTTTTGGTGCTAATTGATGATTACCATGATTTAAACATGTCTGCAGGCACTAAAACGGAAACCTGCACGTTTACCGCTCAAGTGTTGATTAGAAGCACTTTTCCTGGAGCTGTATATGTGGCCTTCCCTCACCCTCTTTCACTGAAGGTGTGGAGTGCGCTGTCTGGGAGAGAAACGAACGTTGAAGGTTGGCTCAGGGACCGAGGGAGAGGGTGCCCAGGTTCTCGGACGCGGCACTGGAGGTCCTGGTGGAGGAGGTCCTGAGGAGGAGGGATGTCCTGTACCCGCAGGGGGGTGAAGGCGTCCACAGGCAGCTAATGCAGTGCATGTGGGAGGAGATCGCCCGGGAGGTGACAGCCAAGAGCCCTGGCCCCAGCACATGGCTCGAGTTCCACAAGAAATTTAACGATTTGACACAAGTGGTCAAGGTAAGATTCCATCTCACAACCACACTGCTCAATAACTGCACCACCACCACCAACTCAACACACTCCATCCACCATCTCATTATACACTGACATTCACACACCCCAGTCTATTACATCCTTCACAGGCTCTACTCACACCTCAGATGCATCTCGCAGCTATTCAACCATGTGAGGCATCACACACACACACATACACAAACACACCTGTCAATACACTCATTCGCAATCACAACTCTTTCACTTCCAGGAAAAAATATCACATAACCGGCGGCAGCAGGACCTGAACGGTGGAGGGGAAGCACGACTTTGTGATATTGCTCCCCTTGAGGAGGCAGTGCTGGCCGTGATCGGGAGGGGAGTGGGAGATGCTGTGACCACAGGCAGAGCAGCGGCATTTCGCCTCGAGGTATGTGGCCACTACAGCTTCCTTACAGATGCACAACTATTCCTGATCCCTAATCCCCCAAACCTATCCTCACTCACGAGCTCCATATGGTCTCGTCACACACATCCTCCTACAGTGGCCACACGCGCTGCACTCTAACCCTTCTAGCTTTATCATTGCAGGCTCCCAGGAGCAAGATCCACCTCGCCATCCCCCCCCCCCCACCCCGGAGGAAGAGGAGGAGGAGGAGAGTGAGGAAGAATGCACTGCGTCAATTGCTACCACTGTCATAGAGGCTAGAAATAGGGCTAGAAATTCGTGACCTTAGAGTCACTCCATAGCGCCATTAAATGGCGCTAAAACGGCGGCCACCGCTCTTTCGCCAACTGCCGGCGGGTCCAGTGGCGGCCGCTGTTTTCGTCCTTACTGGCAGCGCAATCTTGGACAAAATGGCGGCGTTGTGACATAAATCGGTGTGCAACACTGACTTAACGTCACAAGCGGAAACTTCAACCCTAGCGCTGAGTCCTAAGCACACCAGGTTAACCTGGCACGCAAGCAGGCTGACAGTGGTGATGGCTGCACCTCTTAAAGGGACACACACATCGTTCAGGTAAGTTTGGATTTAAGGTTTTGGACTGGATTTTTTTGATTTTATTGAAGTGGCTTGCTGTAATAGATGTGAAAAGTTTTTTAAGTGTGTAGGGAGTGCTGCTGGATGCTTGCAAGGGCTCAGATGGTAAATGAAGGCTTTTGAGAAGACAGAACATGGCTGCAAATACTCAGCAGGTCACACAACATCCGTGGAGAGAAAAACAGAGTTCACGCCTCAGGTCGAGATGCTGCCGGACCAGCTGAGTATTTCCAGCATTTTATGCTGTCATTTCATAGTTACAGCATTAGCTTGCAGAGGGAAGAGGAAGACACAGAAGAGGAGGAAGCAGAAGGAAGGATGCATCCCAGACAGCCCCTTTGTGGCCAGGATATCTGGGATGGTATCATCCACCTCCGGTCCCAGTGACCACAACCCCAATTCCCTTTCAACATTAGACCCACATCTTACCTTCCAACTGTTACTGATCATCACAAAATCCTCTTGGCCATGATGCTGAAATAAAAGCCACCACAAAGCAAACTTTCCAATCCACCTATATATGTCTATCCATCCAATGTGACATCAAGAAATCAACTAATCACACTTATGCATTCTCTTAGTGACTGTCTTGTGTGTGCCTTTGCCTATCCTACTGATGTCACGCAGTGCTACCCCAGTGGCTGCAGCATGGCTGGTGGAAGGCTGCTGACTTTCAGTGAGGGACACTGCAAATATTCTTACTGGTTGACCTTGAGGAGCTGGTGGCTGGGAGTGTCAAATCAATCATCTTCTTCTTGTTCTTTTTCACTCTCCTCTCCCTCTTCTTGGTCACCCACTGACTGAGTAGGCTGCATTTCTTGGGTGTGTGAAATGAGGAAGGCATAAGGGTGGAGTTGTGATGATGGGAAGGCAGGAAAGCATGAGGTGCATGTCAGAAGGAGGATAATGTATGAGGATACCATCATCTTGTAGCCTTCCAGCCCCGCCACTGGCCAAGGGCCCAGCCATGATCCAAGAATGACCTGCACCGTCTCCTCCAAGGAGGTGAGGTGAGGCTATGAATGGGAGATGTGCCTCGTGATTGGTGCAGATTGTTGGCAGGTGAGTGATTAGGGGTGGGGGTTGTGCATTGCGCAGTGTGTGAGGCTAGTGATGCAGTTGGTAGGAGACGGCTTTTGAAAATGCATTTACTGACCCTGACCAGTAGTCTAAGGTCATGAAGCTTCTTTGGGCACTGGAGCCAGGTGGTGGGGGGCGACACTGCTGGTAGTGACAGCCTCAGTGAGGTGCTCCCACATCGTTCTTTCTGGAGGGCCTCCTGGCCCCTGTGGGTAGAGGTGATCTCTTGCAGTGTTGACCCCCTGCACAAAAATGGAGTGCTGCTTACGAGGCCCATTTGTGTTAGTGCTGTGGCATTTTGCCTATTTTTTGAGATTATGAAGGGCATTCAGCTTTAAGAGCTGAATAGTCACATTTGGGACTTCTTTTTAATGTTAAATATTTTTTTAAAAGGCAGAAAGGGCTGAAAACTGCATTGTTTCACTTCATTTTAATTTGTATTGCTTCACTGTGCATGGGCCCTTTAATTCTCAGACCTCTTCATTGCCCACAATTCCTTACAAGCTCCACAGCCTCGATTCCAGAGGCTGTAGGAAGCTGCAATGCCGGACATGGACAGAAACTTCAGGTCAAATGCCTCCGCTAACACCACCAGGACAGTGTTGCATGGCAGGTAAGTGCTGCACCAACAATCTCCATCCCCCCAGATGAATTTTGCTCCGTTAGCGTTGCGGCCATTAACTCCATACTGGCTAAAACTAATTTCTCCCCCATAGAGTCATAGAAATTTACGGCACAGATGGAGGCCATTCGGGCCATCATTTCTGTGCCGGTTGAAAGAGCTCTCCAACCAAATCTAACTTTCCAGCTCTTGGTCCGTAGCCCTGTAGGTTTTGGCACTGCAAGTGCATATCCAAGTACTTTTTAAATGTGATGAGGGTTTCTGCCTCTACCACTCTTTCAGGCAGTGAATTCCAGACCCCCACCACCCTCTGGGTGAAAAAGTTTCTCAACTCCCCTCTAATCCTAGCAATTATTTTAAATCTATACCCCCTGGTTGTTGACCTCTCTGCTAAGGGAAATAGGGCCTTCCTATCCATTCTATCTAGGCCCCTCATAATTTTATACACCTCAATTAAATCTCCCCTCAGCCTCCTCTGTTCCAAAAAAACCAAACCCAGCCTATCTAATCTTTCCTCATAGCTAAAATTCTCCAGTCCTGGCAACATCCCCATAAATCTCCTCTGTATCCTCTCTAGTACAATCACGTTTTTCCTGTAATGTGGTGACCAGAATTGTACTCTAGCTGTGGCCTAACTAGTGTTTTATATAGTTCTAGCATAACCTCTCTGCTCTTATATTCTATGCCTCGGCTAATAAAGGAAAGTGTCCTGTGTGCCTTCTTAACCGTCTTATCTACCTGTCCTGCTACCTTCAGGGATCTGTGGACATGCACTCCAAGGTCCCTCTGTTCCTCTACATTTCTCAGTATCCTACCATTTATGGTGTATTCCCTTGCCGTGTTAGCCCTCCCTAAATGCATTACCTCACACTTCTCCGGATTGAATTCCACTTTTGCCACTTTTCTGCCCACCTGACCAGTCCATTGATATCTTCCTGCAGTCTACAGCCATCTTCCTCACTGTCAACCACACGGCCAATTTTTGTACCATCTGCAAACTTCTTAATCATGCCCCCTACTTTGAAGTCTAAATCATTGATATATACCACAAAAAGCAAGGGACCTAGTACTGAGCCCTGCGGAACCCCACTGTCGCAGCCACCAGCTCAGAGACCGGCACCACGTGTAACTTAGAGGCTAGGTTAGAAGAGGGATTTTCACAATGGGATGCACCGGACACTAGTTGGCAGTAGCCATGCGTGGAGAGGCTGGTGACTTCCATCCAGCGACCTGTGGAGCCCCACATCATGCAGCATCTGATGACTGAGGTCACAGCTTCCAATGCAGTTATTGCAGCTTCCATGGAATGACAAAGTGCGGTAATAGAAGCCCAAACAGCTTCCATTGCACTACTAACATCTTCCATGGAACGGCAAAGTGCTGCAATGGCAGCTCAGGCAGCTGCCATGGCAGCTCCGGGCTCCTCGGTTGAAAGCGGCTTGCAGAGTGTCTCTGATGCCCAGAGATCTGTCCTCCAGCAGATCACTGGGTTGGCTGAACAAAGGCCCTGAGGTAGAGGCGTGGGAATCTCTCCGTATGCCAGCATTGCTGCTTCCTCCCCCACCACTCCACCATTGCACTTGCCGTTGCCTGTCAGTCAGGCGGCCCAGAGTGCTGAAGCCCATGCTGAGATGGTGCAGTCTGAGGCGGGGCCATCACGACCCACAGCCTCTCGAGGGCGTCGCAGGAGGACATCTGGACTGCCCTCTTCAGATTCTCAGCAACCATCCACCTGGCCTGCTGCTGCCACCAGGGTTGCACTTCGTAGAAGCACCAGATTAGGCAAGAGCACTAATAGGATAGCCACTAAGGGTAAGCACCAGGGTGAATAGTCCAATATTTGTTAGTTGTGTCATGTTACCATTGTTTGATTGTGCTGCAGGTAAAGATTGATTATGGTAATTGGGTAGTGGTGTAATGATGGAATCCGTGGTCTTTTTTATTGTGGTCTTCATGGGGAAGGGGTCGAAAGGATTGAGTGCAGATGATGGACACTTAATCGTGGAAGGTCAATCATGTGGCAACAGTGCTCTGGAGTCTGATGGTGGAGCACGTCTTTCAAAAGCGTTCCTCAATTAGACGGCAGCGAGCGTTCCTTCCAGGTGTGGCCTGTCTACCTAGAACCCTCTGGAGCTCCCCCTGGCCCCCCTCCTTTTTCCTTCTCCTTTTCCTCCTCCTCTTATGGCTCTGAGCTTGACCCTCTGGCACAATTGCTGATGGTAATGGTTGGTCTCACGATCACCAGATTGTGGAGCATGCAACAAATCACCACGGATCTGGAGACCTTCTCGGTCGAGTACTGCAGGGCACCTCGTGACCGGTCAAGGCATTTAAACCTCTGCTTGAGGACCCCAATGGTCTGCTCAATGATATTCCTGGTGACTGAGTGGCTCTCATTGTATGAGTGCTCAGCTGGTGTCTGGGGGTTTCTCAGGGGAGTCATGAGCCATGGCATCAGAGGGTATCCCTTGTCACCTAGCAGCCAGCCATGCACATTGTGTTGGGGCTCAAAGATCAGTGGGATGGATGACTGCCTCATTATAAATGCATCGTGGCAGTTCCTTGGATAGCAGGCATTCACCTGCATGCTGCCAGTGGTCGCACACGAGCTGCACACTGAGAGAATGGAATCCCTTCCTGTTCCTGAACATCTCCGAGTTTAAATGAGGGGCTAGCATGGCCACATGTGTGCAGTCAATGGCTCCCTGGACCATGTGGAATTCCACAATCCTGTCGAATCCTAGAGCTCTCTGCCTCTGGTCTTCTCTGGCAATAGGGAATGATATATAATAATTCCTCAGAGCGTATAGAGCTGCAGAGACCTCCCACAAAGATAGGTGGGGAAGCAAATTCTGTGGAGGACGCAAAGAATCTCCAAAGGGATATAGATAGGCTAAGTGAGTGGGCAAAAATCTGGCAGATGGAGTTTAATGTGGGAAAATGCGAGGTTATCCACTTTGGTAGGAAAAATAAAAAAGCAAATTATTATTTAAATGGAGAGAGATTACAAAATGCTGAGGTACAGAGGGATCTGGGGGTCCTTGTACATGAATCACAAAAAGTTAGCATGCAGGTACAGCAAGTAATTAGGAAGGCAATTGGAATGTTGGCCTTTATTGCAAAGGGAATGAAGTATAAAAGCAGGGAAGTCCTGTTACAACTGTACAGGGCGTTGGTGAGACCACACCTGGAGTACTGCGCACAGTTTTGGTCTTCTTATTTAAGGAAGGAGATACTTGCATTGGAGGCAGTTCAGCGAAGGTTCACAAGGTTGATGCCGGAGATGAAGGGGTTGTCTTATGAAGAAAGGTTGAGCAGGTTGGGCCTATACTTATTGGAGTTTAGAAGAATGAGAGGTGATCTTATTGAAACATATAAGATTCTGAAGGGGCTTAACAGGGTAGATGCTGAGAGGATGGGCTGGATTTTCTCAGCCCCGAGGAGGCGGGTATGGAGGCGGGACTGCCAGGAAAGTTACAGAATTTGGGGGCAGGTGGCAAACCCGCCCCCAACCTGCCTCTGTGCCCTCTTGCCAGGAGGCGGGAAGCCGTTCCGCCCTGGGACCCGTCTCCTTGGAGGCGGGAAGGGATTAAAGCCTATTAACTGCCTGTTAACAGGTAGTTAACAGGCAGAAAATAGAATTATCCCCATTTTTCATGCTGAAATGCGGGCTTCCCGACCTGGGGGAACCCCGCCGGGGTGTAGGAGGTGAGTAGGAGGTCTGCTGGGGTCGGAGGGGTCTGAAAGTGCAAAGTAGAGGTGAGTGATGGGTGCAAGTGTGGAGTGGTAAGTATGTGAGGTGAGTGTAAAGTGTTAGAAAATGTTCACTTACCTTTGTTTCTACCTACTGCCTTCAGCCGCTGTGGAGCCGGAGTCCCCGACATCTCCATTGTAGAGATCACAGACTGGCTGTTGCATCCTCCGATCCAACAGCCAGCTGATTTCTGCAAAGTGGAAAGGTTTGATGAGTCCTGAACACAAGGGCTCATCAAACTACACAGAATGTCAGCGTTTGACAGCTTCACAAAGCTGTCAAACGATGACATTTCTTCTTTCAAAAGTTCTTGACAGATGACATGTCATACGTTGACGTGCTCTGTCACTGACTTCCCCCTAATTGGCCTGCTGAGTCCGCCGAGCGGGCTTAACAAGGTCAATCAGGGGAAATTCCCGCTGGTTGGCCAGAAGCTGATGGAGGCGGGACTGAAACCTGGCAAGCAGCAGTCCCACCTCCCAAAGCTTCCCATTCAGAAAATCCAGCCCGATGTTTCCCCTCGTGGGGGAATCTAGAACTAGGGGGTATAATTTCAGAATAAGGGGGCACCCTTTTAATTCGGAAATTAGGAGGAATTTCTTCTCTCAGAGGGTTGTGAATCTTTGGAATTCTCTTCCCCAAAGAGCTGTGGAGGCTGCGTCATTGAATATATTTAAGGTGGAGATAGACAGATTTTTGAAAGGTAAGCGAGTCGAGGGTTATGGGGAGCAGGCAGGGAAGTGGAGTTGAAGCCAAGATCAGATCAGCCATGATCTTATTGACTGGCGGAGCAGACTCGAGGGGCCAAATGACCTACTCCTACTCCTACATCTTATGTTCTTATGCAGAAGTGCACAGAAGATTGTGAGATGTGACTTATATCACTTGTGGCAGCCTGGAAGGTTCCAGTAGCATAAACATTAAGTGCTACTGTGACCTTGCCTGCCACAGGCAATGCAGTCCTGGTTGTGCTGCAACGTCTGAGTCTTCGTTCCACGAGGCCATAATTGTCTGTGATGACCTCCTTGGTAAAATGCAGCCTCCTCATGCACTGGTCTTGGGTCATGTGGTCTCCTACTGAGAGCCCTCCTGTCCCTCTCTCCTGCAGCCGCTGGTGCTGCTCTGCCTGGTCTCAGGTCTTCCTCCTATTCCTCCTGCAGACCAAGGGGGATCCCTATCAAGATGCCCATGGCCAAGCACACCCTTTCTCCTGGTGACTCCTATAAGGTGTCCAATAAGGTAGAGTAGCACAACACTTACTTTTTTTAGGTGAAGTACTGAGTGAATATCTGGGAAAAATGTTGATAGAGTGTTGATGAAGTTTTGACAAAGTGTCCCAGAAAGTGTCTCAAAAGTCCTCTTCAATCGCAGTGTGGCCAGTTGCTCTCAATCAGCAAGTGAACAGTGAAAGCTGAGCATGGCTTTAAGTAGCGCTAAAAATCCTCAGTAACGACTTGTTTACTCCTGTTCAGCTGGTCGCTGTTAGGAGAGGTCGTTAATTGAAGCGCTACGCACCGAAATGGCGTGTAGCCTCTTTAATGAGCGCTAGCAGGCAATTTAATTGGCAATCAGCCCCATAACAATTCTCTGGGTGGCCGTTCCTAGTGTACACTTCAACTCCTTTCGTTTTGTGCTAAACGCGGGCCAAACTGGCATTGCAGTTTAAGACCCCAACTTGCCCTCCTCGGAGGCTCTTTAGCGCCTAAAGTATCTGGGGAAAATCGCCCCCCATAGGTCTAGAGTGAAGAAGGTTAAGAGGGGACCTCACTAAGTTAGATAATATATTTGAATGGCATAGATAAGGCAAAGCCAGTATATTAAGTTAGGGCTGTCCCAAGTTGCTTCAATAGGAGCGAACAGGCCAAACTGTCATAAAAGAATTAAAAGAATTGTCTGAAAGCATGAGTCAACAGATAGACTTTGAGGAGCCTTTATAAAGGCAGGAAAAGGAGTCCTAGAGGGTAGGACATAGATGGCTGAAAAAACAGAAGGAGAATTCAATACAAGGTTGGATGCTGGGCTGGTTGAGTTGAGTTGAATACAAGAGGGATGAGCTTGTTGGGCCAAATGGCTGTTCCACATCCATGACTTTTTCTCAGTTCTTAACTCACTGTATATGCAAAAAAAAAAATAATTTAGAATGATTGCTGTATATTGACAAAGTAACCATCACAACCCAAAACAACATAGACATTTGTGTGGTCTGAAAACTGCTGAGATAAGCATCCATATTTCCCATGTTGTCAGCCAATACCATTCACTCAATGGGTTATCTAGCTGGGGAGAGAAGGTATGAAAACTGCTCGTCAATCTGCATTATGACAGAATTAGCATTCTCTGGTGTCAGCCTTGGATCAGTGGTAGCACTCTCACCTCTGGGTCGGAAGATAGTGGGTTCAAGTCCCCACTCTAGAGATTTGAGCACAAAATCTAGACTGACACTCCAGTGCAGTACTGAGGGAGTGCTGCACTGTCGGCGGTGCCGTCTGTCCGATGAGAAGTTAAACCGAGGCCTGGCCTCTTAGGTGGACACACAAGATTCCATGATACTATTCAAATCAGGGGGCAGACTCTCCAGTGGCTTGAATCATACCTAGCACAAAGGAAGATGGTTGTGGTTACTGGAGGTCAATCATCTCAGCCCCAGGACATCGCTGCAGGAGTTCCTCAGGGAAGTGTCCTAGGCCCAATCATCTTCAGCTGCTTCATCAATGACCTTTCCTCCATCATAAGGTCAGAAATGGGGGATGTTTGCTGATGTTTGCACAGTGTTCAGTGCCATTTGCAACTCCTCAGATAATGAAGCAGTCCATGCCCGCATGCAGCAAGATCTGGATGCTATTCAGGCTTGGGCTGATAAGTGGCAAGTAACATTTGCACCACACAAGTGCCAGGCAATGACTTTTTCCAACAAGCGAGAGTCTAACCACCGCCCCTTGACATTCAACGGCATTACCATTGCCGATTCCCCACCATCAATATCTTGGGGGTCATCATTGACCAGAAACTTAACTGGACCAGCCACATAAATACTGTGGGAACAAGAGCAGGTCAGAGGCTAGGTATTCTGCGGTGAGTGTCTCACCTCCTGACTCCCCAAAGCCTTTCCACCATCTACAAGGCACATGTCAGGAGTGTGATGGAATACTCTCCACTTGCCTGGATGAGTGCAGTTCCAACAACACTCAAGAAGCTCGACATCATCCAGGACAAAGCAGCCCGCTTGATTGGCACCCCATCCACCACCTTTAACATTTACTCCCTCCGCCACCGACGTACCGTGGCTGCAGTGTGTACCATCTACAAGATGCACTGCAGCAATTCGCCAAGGCTTCTTCGGCAGCACCTCCCAATCCCGCGACCTCTTCCACCTAGAAAGACAAGGGCAACAGGTGCATGGGAACACCATCACCTGCAAGTTCCCCTCCAAGTCACACTCCATCCTGACTTGGAAATATATCACCGTTCCTTCATCGTCTCTGGGTCAAAATCCTGGAACTCCCTCCCTAACAGCACAGTGGGAGTACCTTCACCAGACGGACTGCGGCGGTTCAAGAAGGCGGCCCACCACCTTTGCAAGGGCAATTAGGGATGGGCAAGAAATGCTGGCCTTGCCAGTGATGCCCACATCCCAGGAATGAGTTTTAAAAAGCAGGGGAGTTCTCCTGGTTTCCTGACCAATACTTATCCCTTGGCTAACACCAGATTAAGCTCATTTATCTTATTATGGTATTTGGGATCTTGCTGTGTGCAAATTGGCTGCAGTGTTTGCCTACATTACAACATTGACTACACTTCAAAAGTGTACATCCCGAGTACGTGAAACGCACTGTATAAATGGAAATTATTTTTCTTTTCTCTTACTTTACGCGCAGTAGTAACAGTCACTTTCCTTTCTCTTATAATGACTGGCAATGAATTAATGAAAGTTTTTTTTGGTGTCTACATTGAAAAAGAGGGCTGAAAATTCATAGTAACTCTTTGAGTCACTGGTGAAATATTTAGTAACTGGGGCCGGGCCAAGGCCACTCAATGATATATATCTGGTTTGGTAATTTTTGAAATGAATGATAGCCAGCCACCAGTATCGAGAGGCAAACTGCATCTCATGTCACAGTGAGACATATGAAAGTGTGCTCCGTGCTAGTACCAGACTGCCTTAAAATTAACATTAAATATATAAGTCTAGGGGACACAGATTTAAGGTTTTGGACAAGAAATACAGGGGCGATGTGAGGAAAAACTGTTTTACGCAGCGAGTGATGATGACCTAGAATTCGCTGCCGACGGAAGTGGTGAAAGCGGAGACACTCAATGTTTTCAAGGGGAGACTGGATAGGCACTTGAGGGAAATAAACTTGCAGGGCTACGGGGATAGAGCGGGGGAATGGGACTGACTGGATTGCTCTACAGAGAGCTGACACGGACTCGATGGGCCGAATGGCCTCCTTCTGTGCCGTTATGACTCATATATTTATTTTTCTACCTTCTGTAAGGTATCTTTCATTTTCATTTCTTTCTCTGTTTTGCTATCACTTCCAGAGTTAAGTGGTTGAGACAGAAACTATGTCAACAGTCAAGATTAGTTTGGATAGGTGGATGAAAGAAAAGGTGTTGAAGAGATTTGGGAACAGGGTGGATATACGTGATTATGACTATTTGCTCGTGTTAAGGGTGAATGCTGACATGGACTGGTTGAGCCAAATGGCCTGTTTCCATGTTGTATCATATATATTTCTATCAGTTACAATGTAATAATGCATTTTTTCATGTGAGGTATCAATTCAGTACTTGCAGGTGTATCTTCAAGGGGCAGTAACATGAAAAAGTGTCTGGGAAACCTTTTTTTTGCTTTGTTTAAAGTATTTGTCACAATAACATTTTTAATTCCATCAATTGCAAGTCATTAGAATAAAACAAAATGATGCATCTTTTCTCCACACTCAAACATAAATTGTATTTCAAGATACTACGTGTCAACCGTAGCTCAATGGTAGTAAACTTGCCTCTGAGTCAGAAGGTTGTTGGTTCAAGTCCCACTCCAGAGACATAATTTAGGCTCCACTTCAGTGCAGTACTGAGGGAGTGCTGCATTGTCGGAGGCGCTGCCTTTTGGATAAGACATTAAACCGAGGCCCTGTCTGTCCTCTCAGGAGGATGTAAAAGATCCCATGGCACTATTCGAAGAAGAGTTCTCCCCGATGTCCTGGCCAATATTTATTCCTCAACCAACATAATTAAAACAGATTATCTGGTCATTATCTAATTGCTGTTTGTGGGACCATGCTGTGTGCAAATAGGCTGCCATGTTTCTCACATTTTAACAGTGACTACACTTCAAAAGCACTTCATCAGCTGCAAAGCGCGTGGGATGTCCTATGGTTGCGGAAGGCGCTATATTTTTTCTTATGGTTCACAAAGGTTACGAGTTACATTTTGAGAAGAGCCTCGTATCCCATTTACATTGATGGGCCTCTTTCTCTAAAGATGCAGTAGCTTCTGTTACAAATTTGCTTTGTTTACACCACTGCAAGGTAGGTTTAGAGACTGACAATGTCAGAAATTGGGTGATTGTACAAAAGTTGCAAATGTAACTTTAAAGCAAGCGCCTAAGTCAGACCTTGTGTACGTACAGCAACTCGAAGGTTGTGTTCGTAACTTCACGCTTCTGGCCGCTGGAATTCTCCGATGTTGAAGAACAGTTCACAAAAGTGAGCAAAGTGAAAATCTGTACTGCTCCACTGCTTGAATAGGCTGAGAGCTTAGCTTGGCCTGACCAAAATGGCTGCACTGACGGCAAGCTCTGGTGGACATTTATATTTGCTGCCACTGGAGCTTTACCTGGGAACAAAAGCAACTTGCGAGGTCGTGGTCACTGCCACCAGCGACCTGTACATCTCCTAACTTATACTGTAATGTTATCTCCGGAAGCATTGCCGCAACATAAAAGTATTAAAAAAGAGGTGTGTTTACATGAGGTTCAGCTAAATGCGTCTAATTATATAATTAGCAGTGGATGGGATGCCAAATTGCTTCCCATTAGTTTGGCAACCGATTGCGGTGAAACTACACCTTGGCAGGGAGTCTATGCCTCCAGGAGAGAAGGGGAGCAAATCTGCCAGATAATGATCCCCAGGTAATTCCTACCTCATACTCAATCACCTTAGATACAAGAACACAGGTTATAGATTCAAGGATTTAGTTTGCTTTACAATTTAGCATTGCAAGGACAAATTATACTTGTGATTCTTAAATGCTTGTATGACACTTTCTTTTGTGGATAATGAATAAGAAAATTTTTAGATTCATGTATCTGTATAAAGCCTCACTAAGTTGTATCTTTCATGTGAAGTTTCATAATGGTACGGAGAGTGAAACAACTGGACGCACACAGAGTTCATTCCTGAGGTTCCCTAAATTTATTTCAGTATTTGTGCACTCAGACAGTACAAACCTTACAGTAGTTTTCCCTAAAAAAATATTAACAAAGATTCTGCAACTTTTTTTTACAAGCCATGTTATTTAGGTCACAGTAACAGGGGTTTTCAACACAGTCTTAAGAATCAGTTAATGTATTTCAAAAACATTTTACATAAACTATTTCCTAAATTGAGAAAATACATTATACAGTCCAAGAAAAAAAAAGGAGTATTGCACTTGAAAACTGCATTCACCTGTATAGTATAACCGGTTCAAGTTTGGAGAGTCTGTTGCGGACTCTTGTGATGCTTATACCACTGAGTGACAAGAACTTAAGAGGAAAAGTCATTAGAATTAAACTTCGGCTACAAACAGCTGCTGCCAACGCCCGACATCGGAATAAAGTAGTTTTATTTAAAATTTTTAATTAAAGCATTTTAAAAGATTTAAAACATACTATAGTTGTCGATGCTGAAACTTTCTAATTAATTGCATAAAAGTTTACAGTTTCAGTCTTCTTACAAAGGTATGTTATAAGGAAAATGTACATCCAGAGTTTTACGCAAAAAAATAATAGCATATGTTGCCACCATTAAACAAACCAAGGAAGAGGTTCCAGTTACCCGATTCCAGTAGCAAATGCACTACAAAGCTAATGTACCTTTTATTTTTCAAGCATTTTCATGTATAAAACTACACTTTAGTACAAAAATATGTAAACAGCTTATACCTAATGCTTCAGCAACAAAAAAGCCCGAGGATTTAGGACAGGGACATTTGTCCCAGATTAGAAAATGCTACATGAAACAGGAAGTGAGTCTGGTTAAGAACTGACAGTGCTTCACAATCAGTTGAATGATCACAGTTTCAGAGTTTTAATACATCCTTCCCTTGTTGCTATATGTTCAGAAATTAACAATAGTCTCCAGTACTTTATGAAAATTTCCAGTAAGTGCATAGTTTGGGTCCTAATTTTGTTCCCCTCTTCAACAAGCAATCTAACTGTGAGAGGTAATCTTTATCCAAGGAGCAAGTGCCACGAAACAGGTTGTCAGGCATGTCATCTGATTGGCACTGAATCATTCATCTCTTGCTTGTAAGAACATGTAGTTAAGGACTCAACAGGTTAAGACTGTGATAGTCAAAAAAGGGAGCACCATTACTGGGCTAATACTGAGCCTGTGATTAAATGTGTTTTATCTCATAACCAAGTAGTGATGACCACACCTAACGATTCCGGGTTTTTTTCCTCCAAATTTACACAAGTTTGAAGACTTAAAGATGTGACATTCCTTTTCAATTATTTTGGTCAACTTTGCAAAGTCTAAAAATTAACCAACAAGTGCTTGCTTTTATTCTGGTGGGCCTTATCTTGGTTGATTTGTGTGTCTGAAACGGACAAAGATATTAACTCTGAAAGACTGCTGCCCGCAAGAGAGTATTAATCTTTTACTCCTACTCCATTTATAAGTTAAGGAAGTGCAGTACTTTGTTTAAGACATAGTTCACCCTTGACCCTACATCATTCTTTTCATCTTCACTGTAATTCTACATATGAGTCGTTCACTAGCTTGTCACAGCTGCACCTACGCAAGGACCGAGTTGAATGATACAACATTCTGAAGATGACATGACTGACAGCTCATTTTCATAAACTAAGGGCTAATTTTAATTCCCACAATGTCATATGAGTGAAAAATCAAATTACTGCAAATGAGTGGAATATACTCACTGCAGTATATTCTTGGTCCATGGATAGTAAAAACAAGGCAAATCTTCTGTCACCAGGCCACTTCTGCCTTTCAGTTATGTCAATGTGGGAGTCCAAATACAGTTCTTCATCACTGTCCTAGAGCTCAAGGCCTAGTGGAATGTGTGTTCTCCACGAACAATGTGCGATGAGAATTCATAGCGATCCTGGCTTCTGTAGCCACAGATGTTGCACTCAAATGGGTCTCTGAAACCATGGCAGCCCATGTGAATGGTGTACATGACATGGTCTAGAAACAGCACACGACAGTGCTCACACTTGAAAGCCCTAATCTGCTCACCCTCTCCACTGAAGACCCTGTATATCTCTTTAGAGGTATGAGACAAAACCTTTGTTGGTTCCAGAGCCTTTGATTCCTCCTTTGTGTAGGCAGGACTTTGCTTGTTCCGAGGAGTTAAGGCTGGGATTCCAGGGTATTGTTGACCACTTCGATCATCATGGCTGCTTTCTGTGTCAGTAGAATCTAAACAGCTGTTACTAGGAGACATTCCTCTTTCTGCTGTCTGATCTTTTGCTCTTATAAGAGAAATGGGGCCATCCACTGTATTTTCGTGGCTTTCTGCTATTTCCCTGCTGCTTGGCCTTTCAAGCCTGCTTGGATGGTATACCTGAGAATAGACAGAATTCATAACTGGAACTGCTTCTGCCATTGTGCTGGGTTGATGCTGCATCAGAGGCCTGAGGGATTCAGCCCCAAGGTATGTAATTGCATTGTTGATGGCTTGATCCATCATGTGCGAATGCATGAACTCAGCCTCTTTCTCGTAGTTCAAGCTCATGTTAAAATTGATGTCTGGATAATTCAAACGCATGAATTTTTCACCTAGAAAAAGACATTGCAAGTAAGTGAGCTAATCCTTACATATGACACACTCAACCATTCAGTAGGTTTGTTTTTCACATATTCTATCAGAGTGCAACTTTAAAATATTTATTACTGGTTTAGCCAGAGAACAATTAGGAATTACGAAGTTCAATGTTGGGCTACACTTCTAAAATTCAAAATCACAAGCAACACCCTAACATCTCAAATGTGACTTACATGGATCATTTGGATGTAAATGGAGTAAAGATACAGACCAACCATAATCTAACTGGATGGCAGAACAGACTTGATGGTGGCATTATGATCTGTCTTTTTCCTTTTGCACAAGAAAAGGATTCGGCTGGGACTTCTGCCCACCAATCCCAACCCCTCATGATGTATGTCATGATGGGCTCCACCATCCTCAATGATGGTGGAGTCCAGCACGTGAGTGAAAAAGACAAAGCTGAAGCATTTGCAACCATCTTCAGCCAGAAGTGCTGAGTGGATGATCCATATCGGCCTCCTCCTGAGGTCCCCACCACCACAGAAGCCAGTCTTCAGCCAATTCCATTCACTCCATGTGATATCAAGAAACGGCTGAGCGCACTGGATACAGTAAAGGCTGTGGGCCCCGACAACATCCTGGCTGTCGTGCTGAAGACTTGTGCTCCAGAACTAGCCATGCCTCTAGCCAAGCTGTTCCAGTACAGCTACAACACTGGCATCTATCCGACAATGTGGAAAACTGCCCAGGTATGTCCTGTCCACAAAAAAGCAGGACAAATCCAATCCGGCCAATTATCGCCCCATCAGTCTACTCTCAATCATCAGCAAAGTGATGGAAGGTGTCGTCGACAGTGCTATTAAGCAGCACTTACTCACCAATAACCTGCTCACTGATGCCTAGTTTGGGTTCCGCCAGGACCACTCAGCTCCAGACCTCATTGCAGCCTTTGTCCAAATATGAACAAAAGAGCTGAATTCCAGAGGTGAGGTGAGAGTGATTGCCCTTGCCATCAAGGCAGCATTTGACCGAGTGTGGCATCAAAGAGCCCTAGTAAAACTGAATTCATTGGGAATCAAGGGGAAAACTCTCCACTGGCTGGAGCCATACCTAGCACAAAGGAAGATGGTTGCGGTGGTTGGAGGTCAATCATCTCAGCCCCAGGACATCGCTGCAGGAGTTCCTCAGGGCAGTGTCCTAGGCCCAACCATCTTCAGCTGCTTCATCAATGACCTTCCCTCCATCATAAGGACAGTCTGTGATAGGGTGGAAGGCAGGAGTGAAGAAGCGGAGAGCCCTCAGGCCGTCCTCCGCCTCTTGCACGGTTCCAATGAAGCTCAACATAAGCTCGATGAACAGCACCTCGTCTTTCTATTAGGCACTTTACAGCCTTCTGGACTCAACATTGAGTTCAACAATTTCAGACCATAACCTCCGCCCCTATTTTTTCAGGCGGCAGGTGTTGATGATTCTGCCATCCCCATTTGCAACATTTAACCACTCCTGCCTTCCACCCTATCACAGACCGTCCCTTTTGTTCTTCCATCCTCTCCTCCTTTTCCGTGCTTTTGCACCTGCTTAAAACCTGTTACATCTCTAACTTTTTCCAGTTCTGATGAAGGGTCACAGACCTGAAACGTTAACTCTGTTTCTCTCTCCATGGATGCTGCCTGACCTGCTGAGTGTTTCCAGCATTTGCTGTTGTTATTTCAGATTTCCAGCATCCGCAGTATTTTGCTATTGTCTTAAGAAAGTGAATCCTTTTTACTCTTCTACTGCCGACTGTCCTAACATCTGCACTTTCCAAAGTTATGGAAATCTATGGTTAATTCTCAAATTATCCATCACCTTGAGAGATCTGATTAAATCCATGATCACCAGTAAGACTTTCTGAATGACCATTCCACTGGTGAACACCTTTATTACTCATCTGTCATTGGCTCATAAATCTCCAAAGCCTCTGACATAGTCTGGCACCATGCTCTTCAAAACAAATTCCCATCATATAGTCTCTCACAAAACTTATGTCCGTGGCTATCTAGTTTCCTCTCAAATCACTCTATTTCAGTTGAAGTTGATGGCTCACCCTGTGACTGTTTCCCCAGAGGTCTATTCTCTCTCTCGTTCTGTTTCTTCTTCACAACAATATGGTAACCATATCAACTCTTCCATTCTATTTGCATCAACTTTCTTCAGATCACATACCCTCAATTTTCACAAAGTCCTCTCACAGTATGATGCATAAATCACTGCACTATAATCTCCTCCATTTTCTTCAATGGAAAAATGGAAGCCTTGTTCTTTTCAATGCTTCAAAGGCACGGGGGCCTAAATTCATTAGCGCCCAAAACCGGGCGCGATTCGTGCAGCGTGCAGCCAAGGTGTGCCAGAACAGAGAAGCCCCAGGATGGTCCTAAATTGGTCCCTGGGCTTTATCGTCATAATTCCAGCAAGCTGCGGTCACCCTGATGCAGATGGCTGGCCGGGGCCTGACCAATTCGTCCACCGGCGAGTCTGGGGAGGAGGTGATCGGAGGGGGTGAGCTATGTAGGCTAGCACTGTTGTGTACACAAGGCTACATAAACAGCAAATGAGATAAGTGACCAATTAATTTGTGGTGTTGCTTAAGAGATGAATATTGGACAAGAAACCAGGAGAACTCCCTGCTCTTCTTCAAATAGTGCCATGGGATTTTTTATGTCCACATGAACATTCTGATGGGGCCTCAGTTTAACTTCTCACCTGAAAGACAGCACCTTCGACAATGCAACACTCCCTCAATACTGCACTGAAGTGTCAGCCTACATAATGTGGTCCAGTCCTGGAATGCTGCTTGAACCCACAACTTCCCAACTGAGCGGCAAGAGTGCGATCAGTGAGCCAGAATGATAGAATAAAAAGCTTAATTGTTTTAGTGAGGGAATGTTGCACATTGAAATTTTTAGATTACTAACTGGTTTTCTTTCTGTTTCTTTTATAAGATTCTTTTACATTTGCAATAGAGTGTGGTATGTGTGAGATGGCCACATGCTATTTGCAAGACATACATATCCAAGGCACATATATATGAGTGTGTGTATATGTGTGAACATGTGTTGTATTTCAGCCAAAAAAACTTAATTTTAAAAGAGACAGAAAGCCAGTCAATTGCTGCTCGTTTTTCTGACTTTGATAACCTGGCCTCTCTCCAGGGGTAGGACTGGGGAATTTACAAACATTGGTCAATCTACAAAAACTTCCCTCAGCATTGAGCCTCTAACTGACCTTAAGGGATGCCCAGTTAAACTACTTCCCCACAGGTAGTATCTGAACAGTGGCTTTCAGGATACAGGCCAAGTTAGCAGCCAAACATCACAACCGTGCTCCAAATCCCAGATTACCTGTCAGTAAAACCATGGCAGATCCACTAGTTTATTTTTACGTAATAGTGAAGAATGCCAATTACATGAATAAAGTGCTAATATTTGTTCAAATACTTGCATTCAGCAAACAATACAGTCCAAACAGTTAGCAAGTTGGGACAAGACATTTATTCCCTTCTCAAATCCCCTTTCACGTGTCCTTCTTTTGGAATGTGGTTAACTTTGGAAAAAATAGCTGGTTATTAACAATAATGTAATACCCATTAACAAAGAAAGATGGCAAACCTCACCAACAAATTTTTGAGGTGTTGAGCTTTTACGCTTTCCCACATTGCTTGCCAGCCTTTCTATGATTGCTGGTCTCTCAAACGGCATAAGAGGAATGTGGTCTACCACTGGATCCTGCTCCTTGTACTCATCTGCTGCAGAGAACAGAGAACATTCAAATGTGAACACATCATTCCACAGGACTTCTCATTTTCAAATATCACTTTTACACCATAACATATTCTGTTAAAATTAACATATAAGGTACAGAATATTTTAGAAACCCAGGGATTAGTTTATCAGGTAATAAAGTGTTCTTACAAAAGATTTCATTTCTAGTATATGAGCTGTATTTGAAATGAACAGAGACTCAAATTCCAGGAGCATTGAAAATGTAACTTTTCAATGACACAATGTTTTAATTATAAATGTGTGTTCTTTGAAACATTACAAAGAGTAAAAATTGTGTTTTCTGCTTGGCTGTATTGAAGCTTGACAAAAATTCTACATGTAAACTAAGATTTGGAAATTTAGGGCAACGCTAAATGATTAATTATGCCCCCTCACCATAAAAAATGAAAATATATTATTACTGGAAAAGTCAATGAAACTTAGTTTGTTGGCTGAAATTTAATTTTCTGTCAGACATGCCCACAATTTTTGCAGATTTAACTGGAATTGTATTCTACATTTTATCTGACAAAGCATAAGAATCAACTATTGCTGCCTCCTTAAGACAGCCAAAACTTTTATATTTTACTTTCTGCTTACTTCATTATATTTCTCAGATGAATATATATTTTAATCCCTGATTGGAAAAAAAAACAATCAATGCTCTAAGTCTAAACTAGTAAAGGACACTGTTGGCCCCAAACAATTAAGCGTTGGCAGAATCAATGTGGTAATCATGTAAAATTTCATTTCAGCAAAAATAAATTGACACATAATGCTATCTTGTATATGAGCTTGGCATCTATGTGTTTTAATAATTGGTGTTACTTTGTGCAAATGAAACATTATGATAAGGATTGGAAAATAAAGAAAATAAATGAATTGTGCATCAAAGAGGGAAGAAAAAAATCAGAGTACAGAACTGATCCTTAATAAGCAACAGATTTGGAAACAACTGCAAATTAGAAAGTGCAATACTCTACTGCTAATTATTTCCTTAAGGGTCATTTGGAGCTGGTATCACAGCAGTTCATTTATATTAGATACAATTATTATATTTACAGACTTGGATTTTTCTTTTTGCTTCCCAGTGCAGGGAGACCTAAAATGGTTTGATATTAGCTATAGAAGTGTTTTACTTGTTGCTTTAAAAAAAAAGTGAGAACACCTTATAATGGTAGAGAGGTCCCAGTTGCTTTATGGCTTAAAAAAGGTAGTGTGTAAAAAAAGTAGGAAATAATACCAGTGTTGATGCAGGAAGGGAGTCCTTCTGTGAGAGTTAAGGGTACATAAACCATGCGTGATTACATATGGAAGTGAGTTAGGTCTTTTACTGTGAGGGGAGAACGTAACTCATTTAATGGGTTCACTTATACATGCATTTGAAACACAATTAACCGAGTGGCAATTGTTTTTATTTATGTTAGTTTATCATTATCAACCGCTTTCTCACACAATATTGTGCATTTCGCCCTTTTTCTCCTATTATTAAGCTTCTCAGCCTGAAAAGTGGGCAAATGGAACTGGGGGCTCTCCCATAGCTCCAAATCCAAATGGTGCTTTGTGAGTCAGGTGGTTATGAGTCCAACTGAAGGTGAATATAGGTCAGCTGGACTCTTCTGTAAATGTTGGGGCACTCCTCTTCGCATAGTCTGGCTGAGAAATGACAGCACTAATTTTTGTAATGGCAAGCAGCTTGGAGCGATCTATCCAAACTCAAATCGCCAACAGCAGACATAAAACTTCCCCTCTGCTTTTTTTAATGAATTGTTCGATTAATGTCATTATTTTTTTGCTGATTAAAGTAATAAAGAATATTTCTGACGAAAGGTTCCATTATTTCTATTACAGTAGTTGTATATCAGGGTTTTTCTGAAATATAAATATCAAAGGTTTGCAATTCTGATTGAGGCCAAACCAGTGAGGAAAATGCTAAGCACAGGCTTAGTGTCTCCTGACAGGAAGGGATAGAAAAATCTGAAGGTGTCACCTGGGCCACTGTCGTATCTCCTAGCAACTCTCTCTCTCTTTCTCGAGTGACATTTCCAGATGCAAGAGAGAAGCTTGCTTGCCCAATCCTCTTTTCCAGCAATGCAATGCGTCACAGAGAAGGAAAAAAGTAAAGTATACTAAAAAAAGGTGGGAGAAGGGAAAATTAAAAGAAAAACTTTGGTCCAGGATCTTTACTGTGCATGGGTGAAACGGTGGCCTAAATACCAATGGCCTAGTCTCACCACTTTTCTTAGGGCAGGGCGGGGTGGGGGGCGGGGTGCATTTTGTGACTGAATTTATTGTGAAAATTGTGAAGTGAGGTACCTGGAGCAGTCATTGACCCTGCAGCTATACTGGCACTGAAAGGCGAACAAAAGTATAACTTGGCATTGAAGTGGGTTAAAAAAAATCTCATTGGAAAATGAATCCCAAATCACCTTTTAAAAAAAACTCTCTAAATTTTAAACCTACCTCAACTGTCTCTAGTCTATAATCTAATAATTTTACATAGAATTACATGGGATGTACAGTACAGAAACAGGCCATTCGGCCCAACTGGTCTATGCCGATGTTTATGCTCCACACGAGCCTCCTCCCACTCTACTTCATCTAACCCTATCGGCATATCCTTCTATTCCTTTCTCCCTCATGTACTTATCTGATTTGCTTTCTTAAAAGATTTGACGTGCAAAGCACATGTGCTGTAATAATTTTTACAATATTTGTGACTGTTTAAAATGCAAGTTATGTGAAAATACTGCATAATTAAAAAAAAAGAACTTTTCAGAAGATTTGACTAAAAAGGTTTAACTAAATTTAATATTGGCCAAACAATAAAAGATGAATTGTCCCTCTCTTAAGTTTTCCTGGAAGCTGGCTACTAACTGTGACCTATAAACTGATTACTAATACTTTGCAAAATAAGATTCCTCAAGAAACTTAACTGTAATTGATTTAGTGAATCAGTAACTTGAAGGAAAGAAAATCCAGAAGCAGCTAATTGCCAGCTGTTTTAATATTTTGATTAAATTTGATCATATTGTGGATTCTTATTTTAATGCATTTCCTATTTTCAGGTTTTCCATTTAGTAAGTGTGACACCAATTCAAAAAAAGCATTCAGCCTGTTACTGTAAACACAAGCTTTTGCCAGCTGGATAAAAGTTATCGATAAGAAGTCATTTTAAAGAACACAGTCTTTTCCTGTGATTTTTGTCTAATATTGAATTTATCTCCATTTTGGAATAACACAAACAGTAACTGTCAGTAATCAGTTACTGGAATTGAATATTTCTTTTGGAAAAAGTCTGAATAAACATTATTGCCAGAATGGAAATGGTTGGGTGAGAAAGCACTAATAGGAAACTCTGAAAAGATAATACAGTCACTTTTTCACATTAATATTCAATCATAACACTACGTGTAGTAGGAAAATATAGTATGTGAAGTAACACTATGCCCACGTCAGGATGCCTCGGTTTTACTATTTCCTTTTAATAGTAGTAGTCTTGATAATAAAAACTAATTGCGTTGGCTGGCCGTTCTGAGTATTACAGAAAGCATACTTAGTAATATCAAAAACTGTATACACTATCAAGATAGAAAAGATAGAGCTTCAAGGTAAAACCATTGAGGAGTCACTACAAACTGGAACTCCTTCACGTCATCCCACCCACCCTGGTGATTCATGGGCTGTGCAGCCTCCACGCCGGCATTCTGCAGGTAGTTGTGACAGCGCTCTTTATGCTCCTCCAGTGAACTGCGCTGTTTGTAGCTTCTACCACAGTAGTTGCACTTGTGAGGCTTGCCCACTGTGGAAGGAATTGTACTCAAGTTACATCATCGTTATTTATATCAATCATTTTCAATAAGCAGTAAAGGTGTTTAAAAGGAAACTGTGCACCATAAGTTTCATAAGGCGTGATTCAGCGGCAACACGTAGGTTTAACCTATAGTTATCAGCAAAGTATATACAGAAACAGTTGAGTGCTACTGACTCATCTTTTTTTGAAACCATTACATAAACACATGCAATGGGAAAGCCACCAAAATTAAATTTTATTATATGTCATTACTGAGAACTTACCTGATTAACTTTGTCCATATGTCATCAGTTAACTTCTTACTATGCTGTGCTCGGGTGGGGGGGGGGGGGGGCGGGGTGGGTGGATGGCGGGGATGAAAAGCTATGGAACTGTCTGGTTTCATTACAGGTACAGACACAGAATAAGGATTTCCTATTGACTGCACCACATTATTTTGCAGTAATGAACCCATGGTGTGTTCATTGTTCCTGGAACTACGTGGAAGTTGGCCTAATGAAGCTTTTTCAAAAAATAGATACTTTGGAATGGTTAAAAATGCAGTCCTCTTCCATTTCAAAACATTTTTTTATTACAGAAACAAATCATGCAAGTCTGGTTTATCGACATTTTAAATATTTGTATTTTTTTTTAAACATAATAGCAATTACAAATAATTTTAAGGAGGTTCCATTGTTTCATGAACAAAAGTTTTCTTATGCATTCTCTAAACCTTTTAGTATTAAAATATGTACAACAATTTCATATTCTTTTCTCTACTAGTAAGGGCACTGATGTGTCCAGAGCTCAACACTCAGTTTTACTTTATTAGATGAGAGAATGGTTTTTGGGCAGGGCCACAGATTTATGGTGACTGAATAAGTCAATTTCTGTTTTTATTTTGTAGCATTCTAGAATTTTTACCAGTAGTTTAGGGACAGTTTTATAATTAAAGTTTAACTATTATAATTTAATATTTAAAGTGTCTCTTTATAATTAAGACCACTTGCTTATGGTGACTGAATAAGTCAAAATCTGTTTTTTACTGCAGAGAATGCTGAGATTTTTACCAATGTTTTAGAGATTACATTCCACTATTCTGTCCATTTTCCCTGCAAAAGCTGAAAATCAGGGGTCTTGCTTATAGGCACTTGTAAGAAATAAATGCATGGTGATTATACAACTGTGTCAGGGGCAAATCCAGTTTCCTGAATGCCCCTACCATATTTGTACAGATTGTGACATCTGAGATTTTCTTGGTTGAAGTGTGTGAGTTTTTCAGTTCTTATTTGATGATATATTAAAATATTTTAAATAATCTATTAGGCTACTTTCCATGAAATAGTTAGCAAATCTGTAAAAACAATTTAATTTTATTGGCTTCTGCATTAAAAACACTATTTTGTCCTACAGGGAGGGTAGGGACATTTAACAAGATTATGGCAACATCTTGCACCAGCCCAAACGGTCATCATTGTGAAACATGACTGCTCAATATAAAGTGAAAATATGCACTTTGAGTTTGGGTTTATTCACTCTTCCATCAACAGTCTGGAATATGTGAAAGTTTGCATATGCACTCTCAATATTGCTCTGTATTGACAGACACAGTGCAGAACAAGACAGATCTCCCTCCCACTGTTTTACTCCCCACCTGTCTAAAAGTAGACCAATCATTCACTGAGACTTTTTACATTTATGTGGACAAGAACCAGTGTAACACATTGAAGGAGAGTAACAATAATAATGGGTAAGGCTGGGATTGGGATTTGGGCGTGGACCTTATCCATGGGAGTTTTACTGCCAAAGCTACCCAGCTGTCCTGGAGAAACCTTTTGGCTCCCCAGGACAAAATGTTTGAAAGTGCAGAAATGTTTAACGACATCAGAAAACTCAGGAATACATGTTTAATGGAGTTTGTTGTGAATAAAGGTGCATGTTTCTCATTGGTTTTAGTGTAGGAACAATGGTTTTAACACTGAGTTTCCCTTCATGCCAAAACAGATACTAATGTGTCTAAACTCATGATAAATGAACACCTACTCATTTATTATTTCCTATATGACATAAAAGAGTTAAATTCTGCAAATAGTAACAGCCTGGATTAACTGCAGGTCAACAGAATGTCAACTCAGTGCTTTATAACTGATACATAGTTTATGAGGTCTGGGACAATGTAAATTTAAAATTAAAAACCATTTACTGTTGTGAGCTGTGCTTGCATGAATAAAAATGACTTAAATATCACAAAATATAAAAGCTACAAACTAATGTAAATTTCAATTCGGGATATGTTTGCTTCTGATATAAAGGATATTATACTAGACAAAACAAAATATTAGCATCAAAATAGTGCTGAAATTAATGCAACCATGCACTTTAGGAAAGAAATACATTAAAATTACCTTTAGGTTTGGTGCAACAAAGTTGAGAAGGAAACCATCAAACCTGGTTCTACAAAGCAAATGTCAACAAAACTAACAATAAAAGAATTTGGAACAAATAAAATGGCTTTAGAATATTAGAAGCATTTTTTTAAATTATGATATAGTGCTATGCCTACACTTAGCTATAAATGCATAAATATGTATCTACTGTGACCTGATTATAGGGTCAGTCCTCAAACTTGTATTTTGGAAGCTGGCTGAGACAGAATACAAACTGGATGCTAACTTGTCAACTTTACTTTAATAAGGCTCAACTCACACCATAATATTATATAATTATAGATTGTATCATCAAATAAGTTTAGGCCAAGGACGCCCAAGTTTTTAGTCCTCGTGGGCTGCATAGATGTGTATTGCAGAGCCTCGAAGCCTCGTATAAAGTTTATATTCATGTTTTCATTAATCTACATTTATCTCAAGTTGCTGATACAAACAGATTAATGATTTATCCACCAATGAGACAACATTCCTAAAAACACCCTTTGTAAACCTCCAGACTCACTAAATTCAATCACCGAATTGGACCAAGTTTGACAGCCAGGTTGATTGTATTTGGGAGGCTGCAAGTGCAGCGGTTAAGTGCAACAAAATACACTGTGCCCGTACACAGACATAGGGATCAATGTCTATTCATGATTTGCCCCTTCAACACTGAAAGTTATGGTTAGTTCTGTTTAAACCAATGTTAAAGCAACAATTTCTATGTTACCAAACCTAGAGAATGGCTATTTGCTATAATCAAATGACCAGTATACAGATATAGCATAAATAAGGAAAGCCAATCTACAGGTAAACATATGAGAAAGAGATAGAGAAACAGACAGACAGAGAGGAAGAAGCAGGTTAAAGTAATTTTAGAATGACAACGTTACAGAATATTTATGAGAAAACAGGTGGGGCATATGCATCCTCTTTGGGTTACTGCAATAAACTATCAATAAGTATCAATAAACTAGCAATATTCAGTGCACAGGGTCTCTTTACGGTAGCATGATTTGTAGGTTAACTCTTACAGCACCAGGATCACTAGGGAATTCTGTACCCACTGAACCCATCATTTTAGCATTTCACATCACACACCATGAGGAACAAAATCATTCAATACAGTAATAATGCAGTAATTTATTTGGAATAGTTTTTATTATTGAAATATTAGAATAATTAATAAAGTAGTGGTTCGTTGATATTCAGTAGTGTTGCATATGGACACAATTTTATAATAAATGGGAAGAATTGTTGAAATATTCCCCCTCAATTTACATTCTATTTATGATCCTGCAAGATATTTTTGAAGGGAATTTTTTTTGTCATCCAAGATATACCAGTTGAAACTGCTTCATAGAAAGAAGAGTTGCATTTATGTAGCACTTTTCATGACCAACGAACGTCCCAAAGTGCTTTACAGCCAATTAAGTACTTTTTGAAGTGTAGTCAATGTTGTAATGTTGGAAACGCAGCAGCCAAATATGCACACAGCAAGCTCCCAATGTGATAATGACCAGATAATCTGTTTTAGTGATGTTGATTCCTTTGTCATTGGGTCTGTCATTATATTGTCATTCTTTGCTATGGTCACAAAGTTATGAGGAACCAATAAGCAACACGTACCACAGACCAACCACAAACAAGATGTTTCTGTCACTGTCCCCACAAACCAATGACAGCACAGTACTCAAAACCAATGAGCAGCAGTCATGTGGTTACCTGGTACCAACAAACTATCAATCTAGAAATTGAAATAGGCAGAGTACCAATTTGGTCTGCCTTTACCAGCATTGGTCCAAACCTATTGATCAAGTACAGAACAATTAGGTAGGTCACATGATTAGCTCCAGCCAATGGCACTGCTAGAAAGCAACAAATAGAACAATCACATGATCACTACTGGACCACGTTGAAAGATCATGTGATCACTATTGGCTAATACGAAAATGACGGACAGGAAAAGACCAAGTGGCCCATCGAGCATGTCCTATACGATCATGGTGCAGCTTAACACCAACCCCCATTGCTCCAGCAGCCGCATAATCTCCTGGGAGAGGCATAGAAACCAAAGAAAAAACACAAGGCAAATTCAGGGGGAAAAAAACTTGGAATTTCCTCTCTCATCCCCCCCAAAGGTGATGAACCACATTCCAGGAGACCACAATGAGCAGGCGACACATCGCCCAGTACCCCACCTACCTTTTGTATGCTATGATGTAAGCCTCAGTTAGGAACTTGTTCAGCTCCCTTTTGAACGCTTGCAGTGAAGCCAGCAACTTGTTCCAAAGGTCGACAACCCTCTGTGAAAAGAGAAACCTCCCTAGTTCTATGTTTACGTAACTTATGCTCATGTCCCCTGGTCCTCCCTAACTAGCTAACTCAAATAGTGATCCACACGGACCAAATCTAATCCTTTCATTATTTTAAGGACCTCAATCAAATATCCTCAAATCTACACTTTTCTAGAGTAAAAAGACCCAGCTCCCTAAGCCTATAATATGCATTTAAATTAGGCATCAATCCAGTGGTTCTCCTCTGAATCTTTAACAGTATCTCTATATAATCCATCATGTGAGGGAACCAAAAATAAACACACTATTCTAGATGAGGCCTAACCAAGGTTTTATACAAGGACAATAGCGTTTTTTGCTTTGTATTACATTGTCCTAGCAGTATATATAGCTTTGACTATAGCCTCACGGCACTGGTCATGAACCTTAAAAGATTCATGCACTATAGCAAAAAACTCTTGCTTTCACTGTCTATTTTATCATCTAAGGTCCTAAATCCCACACAAATCTTTGCATCATCCAAACACTTGCGGACAGTTCCCCTGACCCCTTCATCTGGATCATTAATAAAGATTGTGAAGAGCAACAGCCTCAACATCGATCCCTGTGGGACTCCACGAGCAACTGATCCTCACGCAGAACCACTGCTATTAAAAAGAAAGACTTGCATTTAAATAGCACTTTTCGCAACCTCAGGATGTCCCAAAGTGCTTTATAGCAATTAAGGACTTTTAAAGGGTAGTCACTTTTATAATTATGTAATATAACAACAACCTTCTGCCTACAGGGATGCAACAAATTCTTCATCCAACCCAGGATCTTTCCACAAATCCCACAGAACTCTATCTTAATAACTAGCCTATTTTGTGGAACTTTGTCAATGTGGCTGTTCAAAAGGGAGAGCAATTTTTTTCAGTACATATTGCTGCATAGATACATTTAAAAAATAATTAATTATAACATTAATTATATCCCTTTTTCTATACTTGGTCAACTTATTTTCAGAAAAAAATATCTACTGTCCTTTGCCTCTTTTGACCAAGCAGCTATTTTTGAAGCCCTATTGCAAATCCATCGGTAATTCATCAAAAAATGGCATAAATGTCCAATTTTTTTTTAGCCCATCAAGAAACAGACTATGAAGGTTTAGCCTGATTGTGTCCTTAAAACAACTGGTCAGATTTTTACCATGTTTTTTAGCCAATCTCGCCATAAGCAGAAAGCACACAAAACTTGCCACCATTACTTGTAAGTGATGTGAAACAATTCATTGATATGGACCCAATAACGTCAAAACAAAAATGGCAAGGATTTCAAGCTAATTATACGATAGTGGTACAAAACTGTTTTGGGGAGTGTATTTATTTTTTCCCTTCTTTACCCAATCTTGTTCTTCCTGTGTTACAATTCACACTGTGCTGAGAAGGTACACAAGCATCTGGTTCCCAGGCTTTTACAAAAGTGACTTTTGACTCAGCCAGTAGGAGGTGTGCAAGAGTGACCTGGGGTGACTCAACGACTCAGGCTACACAGCCTCGCTGTGGCAAACTATGTAGCCTCTCTTGCTACTTCTCCGTCATTACACAATCGAGACTGGAAACTTGTCTTTAAGCGCAAAATCATATTCTGCTGCTGCAATGACATGAATATTCTGTTGCATAGACAAGAAGGTGGGCAGAAAGCTGCCATTACTCTTTATCCACCCATACAAAGGTGCACAACAGCAGTAGGGAACAAAAATAGTACTTTATCTACTGCAGTAATTAATGATGTTTAGGTACACCAGCCATTTATTTTTGTGCAACAGCAGTAATCTCAGAGAAAGCAAATGTCAATATAAAAAGCCAACAACAGTGATTTCCTAAGTTACTATACTAAAACAGGCAGGCCAGCTAACAATTGACTCTGGCAGCTGAAGTGTCCTCAGTAATGCTTTGTGGGAAATGTTAGTTCTACTTAGGGGAAATGTTGCTCGAATTTTAATGCAACCCCCAGAATGCCATGCAATGTCAGTGACACATGAAAAATAATTCTTTGTTTATATATATATATATATATATAATGACAACAGATTACTTACTATATAACCATTAAAATTGATGAATTGGTAGGTTCTACTGTGTACAGGTATGTTTGGAGAATTTTTGTTAACATACAAAATTGAAGGGCAGGAAAAGACCAGTTGGTCCATCTAGCCTGCCCCACACAACCGCGATGCATGGAGCATCACAATTAGGCAGCCATAACCACCAGCACACTTATCCACCTGACCACCATTGGTCATGTAATCTCCAGGGAGAGGCAACAAACCAGAAAAAAACTCAAGTCCAATCAGGAGAAAAAAATCTGGGAAATTTCTCTTCGACCCCCTTAGGCGATTGAAACTAGTCCAGGAGACCATACTGATCATGCAAGTAGCACTTGGTATTTATCTACCTTTTATAATACGTGATTTTCTTCCCAATCAGGAACTGGCCCAGCGCTCTCTTGAAGGCATGCGGAGAGTTTGCAATCACCACATGAGCCGTTACCTCGTTCCATAAGAACAACTACTGCAATAATTTATATAGTGCCTTTAATGTAGAAAAAACATCACAAGGTGTGAACATTACAACAGTGTAATTCCTACATTACAGCCAATGGAGTACTTTAAGTGTAGTCACTGTTGTAAAGTGCTTTGGGACATCCCAAGGTCATGAAAGGGGCTATATAAATGTACGTTGTTATGCTTATACCTGATTTGGTAGTACTTGATGGAAACACTGGTTAATAATTCTCCATTTTAACACTGATCACTGAAGTGCCACAATTATGCTGCACTGGAGGACCAATATGTTGAATTAACAGGAGAGAAAAGTTGAACAGCAAGTCATTGTAGGACAGTATTATAAACTTTGTCCGAAGAACAACCTAGGTTAAGGCTAGGAGCAAGTTGTCACCCAGGGAATAATAAGCAATTTGTGTATGTGTGTTGGGAGGTAGAGGAAATTAAGTCTATGCAATTAGATATCTATCATCAGACACAAGCTCAGACCAGATTTCAAAAGGCAATCTAACAGTAAGTAGAACATGGCCCCATGGTATGCAAGCTCTTTCATTTGTAGGATAGACCATAAAGAGTCACTCATGCCCTAACTTGTGAAAGAACATAAAAAAAGTTCAGGCCATTTACCCATTAAAGCTCACCCCTTTAGCACCCTAACTCTACCAAAAGTAAAACATGAGAGAGGCACTTCAGTTATGAGGAGAGGTTGGAAAAGTTAGGACTGTTCTTCTTGGAACAGACAAGGTTAAGAGGTGACATAATAGAGGTTTTCAAGATGATGAGAGGTTTTGATAGAGTAGAGAGAGAAAAACTATTCCCTCTGGTGAGTGGGTCAATAACCAGAGGTCACAGATTCAAAATCATTGGCAAAAGATCTAGAGGGGAGATGAGGAGAAATTTTTCTACTCAGAGTTGTCGGGATCTGGAATGCTCTACCTGAAAAGGTGGTGGAAGTTGATTCCATAAATAATTTTAAAAGGGAATTGGACGTGAAACTAAATCAGGGTACTCATTTCATATGCCAACTATAGTCCCGTGCAAAGGCCCCACTCTCTGTGTGATAGCTTAGATGTAATACTTGACAGGAATACCAGAAACCGTCTGAAAATTTAACAAATTCACCAGTATTCTCAAATGAACTCCATATGGCTGAGATTGGTGGGACTATTTTTTTCTGTGAGGCATCGTGCTGATCTTTCCCTAGCTAAGAGGGAAGCCCAATCAATCTGGACTGAACTTTTCATTATGAACTGGCAGATGAGTGATAATACAAGAAACCATAGCTTACGGGTTGCAACAGTTACAACTCAATAGAAGTTGTTAAAGAACAAAGCAGGTTGCTTTCTTCTCCTTCCTCCTGCACTCACGTTTAACTGAGTCGATAGCAACAAAGTTAGCAGATGTGAAGACGGTTTTTACCCTTAGTGGTTTGGATGTAAACAGTTTCAGTGTTTCAATTCACCACGTTGTCTGTTCTATCTCTATTATATATTGTTTTATTTTTTGTCCACTGTCAGTTTTCGGTCTTATCTGAGGTAACTTTTTATACCTTTCAGGCACGTAATTTTTAAAATACAACGAGAGCAACAAAAACAATAAAACAAGCCACAATGTCTTTAGTATTGAAGGAAATGGGGCACTGCGAGAGAACATGCATCTCCCTGCTGTAGCATTTCCTTCATAACCTCAATGGAGCGCTTTGCTCCACTCGGCTACTCAACTGCTCTTTTAAGACAAAATGGATCCTGCAAACTGTGTTTCTGTGGGCAATGTATCTGCCGCAGAGGAGAAACAACAACAATAACTTACACTTATATAGTGTAAGTAAAGTTAAAAAAAAATCCCCACGGTGCTTCATAGAAGACAAAAGGTAGGGTTAGGAGAGGTAGCCAAAAGTGTGGTCAGAGAGAGGTGTTTTGCAAATGGTGTTAATGGTGGGGAAGGAGATGGGGAAATAGAAGGGTTTAAGGAGAAAGTTCTGAAGAGTAGTGGAGTGGACCAAGAGGAAAATGAACAGCAGACCAGACGCAGAGGATGGTTGTGGGGTGGGGTGGATCTCCAAGGCTGGAAAAGGTTGTAGAAATAGGGTGGGGCAAAGTCATGTAGATATTTGTAGGTGAGGATCCATTGGGGGATGGGTAGTCAATGTGGAGCACTGAAGGAGAGACTGTTCATGTACATCTAGTATAGCATTATCTATACTTAACGGTGGTAATAAATGTACATATATTTATCCAAACTTTACATAAATTACATATTTACAGGATCTTTGGTCTAGTTAGGATGGATATATGTACATCCGTAACATATTAAAAGTTTTATGTATAGCACGCACATCCTGCAAGTGTCACAACTATTTCCTGTGGTGCTAGCACATAACAAAATTCTTTTACCATTTTGGCTAAAGCATCTTCACAAAATTAAAAAGAACCACAGATGAGCTCAACCAAAATCACTGTTGACTGTGTAATAACAATTCATTCAAAACAAACATTTATTTATTTTTCATACAAATGTAGTTCGAAGATACATTTTTCAATTCAGTACAATTTAATATTCCTAAAACTGGAACAAGCAAGCAAGCAAAATTCCCGAGAACAGGGGATTAAAAACTATGTCCATGGTCCACATGCATCCAGAAAGCCCTAGCAATTGAGCCCCCAAAGCCCAGGCAACTCAGTTTCTATTTGCATTTATATTTCTTACTTCCAGGTATATCCTGTTTGAATTTCATGAGTTTGCAGGACTGCAAAGGACTGTTTTTAGTGTTATTAGTACCCACAGCTTGACTCCATAAAATTGATGGGAGCATTGATTTAAACTTTATATGTGGTTCATGAGGATCCATGGTATGCACCTAACTGGGCCTAGAAGACAAAAACCTTGGACAGTTCTGTATTAAAGGGATAATAATTCCAAATCTGAATAATATTTTAAAAAATTGGTGCATGTCCCTTTTGAACAATCTTATTGGCCAATGGAGATCATGTGACTGTTCTATTTGTGTTGCCTTCTAGCATTCTCCTTGGCTGCACATGACCGATCTGATCATCGTCTTTGGCTGGCAGGTGTCTGGACTAATGTCTGCAAACACAGGTCACCTGATGGCAAGTATTTGGTGGATTTCCTTTTAGTCCATGGTAACCATATGACCATTGTCATGCTAACGGTTTTATCTTTTTGAGTGTTGTGATTAGTCTGTGGAAACAATGTAACTAAAAAATGTCATCTGTCATTGGTCTATGCTAACTGTTCCTCATTAGTAACCACATGACTGTAAAAATAATTTGTATCACAGTGACAAAGTTGCTTCTGGGAGTATTTTTAATGGATTTTTCTGGGGTACAAAAGTATTTCCTTAAAAATGCATTACCAAGGTCATTATCAGAATATAAATTAGAATATAATGGAGATGTGTAGTATAGGCAGGTGCTACAGCAATGACTCAATGGTCGTCTGGTAACCACATGACCATTTCCACAGTAACAGCTGCTCACCTTTTTTGGTCGCCATAGATCAATGACAGACGGGATTTTTCAGTCACATTGTTCCCACGGAGTGATCATTGTTCTAATTGGTTCTTGAATACCACGTGATTATGACAAGAAATCATATCAGAATACCAAAGTGACAATAGTTTCAAGTGATATTTTGTGGGCTCCAAAAAATATGCGTCACTGCGGTGATAGGTAAAATATAAAGTGGGAGGGGAAGGTCAGCATTTATTCCCATTGTAAAATTAATGGAGAAATATAGCATAGGCTGGGGAGCAATGGCACAATACCTATAAAGGGCAGGCTTTTTCGAGTTCTTGCCTGTGAGGTACCTGACCCAGCCACCATGAGCAAAGATTGGATAACTGTAGATGCACTGGCCAAAACTCTCTGTCTATTGAAGGCAATGAATGAAAACGTGTGGCTAGTGTGCCTGCAATTTTCTGAGCGGCACTTGTGGCAGGCCAGGGACCTGGATTTGAAAAATCTACCCTATAATGTACTAGATGTGCTTTTTAAAAAACTATATGAGAAATACCACCATAGATCAATGAGGGGTTTAATTTGCTCCGGAAGGGCACTATTTAAAGTATTTCAATGCATTCATTTAGAATAAACAGTTTAACAGCAGAGTTAAAATAGTACACATAGGAATTTCATGCAAATATATTAGTTGGTGTGCTACCAGATAAAATTACCCCCTTCCCGCGCATCTCCCCCATTTAGTTAATACTTTTCTTGCCTTCTTACTGTAAACAAACAATTCATTTGAATGGACCAATAGATTTATGGATTTTCAAACAGTACAATTCTGCTAATCTGCCTAACTGTGTACAAAATTAAAATGTACCTGTTAACAGTCCTAAAGGCCATCAAAATCATGTGCAGTCCTTAATTAATAAATAAAAATGACTGAAATCTGAAGGCTCATTAAAATAGCATGGGAGTGCCATCTGCAGCATTGTAGAATGCCTGAATGGTTCCCAAAAAAACTTTTCACAAATGGCCAGATGCAAATAAGTTGAATCAAGCATAATATTGGGGGACTTTTTTTTTAATGGAACTGTCATTTGAAAAGAGGAACTCTGATATTAAAAATTACAGAGTTGCTGTTTGACAGGTGCAAAACCATCCAACGGTCTCATTACCACAGGTTGTAACATTTAGAATAACAGTTCCATATGCATGTAGATAGGTTGTTAATTCTCAAGGTGCCCTTTTAACATCCACAAATTCCCAATGTAATATATGTGCACATAAAATGTAGAAATTGGCAATACACATTAGGCCTGCAATTTCCTAAAGGCTATTAGAAGGCGAGTACTAGCAAACAGTTATTCCCTTTTGAAGCTCACCAGATGCAGAGCTGATCCAGCAATCTGCATCACTCTGCTTTGCCAGCGCTTGCATTCATGAAAGATCAATTGATAACAGTTTCACGGCTGGAACTGAAAACACACACATACTGCTCTGCTGTACATCAACACCTGTGCTTCTGCCTATATGCTCTGCTCTCTTCAAACCATGCACCGCTAACTAGGGTTATCTGGATTACAACCATGGTCAACTTAACACCATTTAACCTCAAACTTGCTGCCCACACAGAATCCAGCAACCATGTAAATAAATGCGTAATGAAAAGACTCATTTTAGATCTGAAATTAGCAGCCTATCGCATATTTTTTCCCCTCAAACTGATGTTTAGTGTATGTCTGTCTTTGAACAGATCAGTAAAGTCAAGAGAGTATTCTGTGAGAGCGTTTCATTAAATGTGACAGATACAAGTTGGTTTGCTAAGACTTTCACACATTTAAGAAGAGTGATGAATGGGATTCTACCAGTTATTTGAATATATAGTAGACTAAAATATGCAATATATACTAACTAGTGTTTCCTCATAATAAACTGCTATTCATCACACAATAAATTTGCAGCGATTGAATCACAAATCATGTAGAAGTCATCACACATCAGCCACATAGAATGTCCTAGCATTCAATGTCTATACTAGCATTAAGCTATCATTAGGTTTAGAGTAGTTATGGAAAAGGACAAGGAAAAATCTAGGGTGAAAATACTCAACTGGAGGAGAGCTAATTTCAGTGAGTTGAAAAGGGATCTGGGTTCAGGTGGATTGGAATCAAAAATTGTCAGGTAAAACAGTAAGTAAGCACTGGGAGGCCTTCAAAGGGGAGATAGTTCAGGTACAGACAAGACACATTCCCATGAGGGGGGAAGGAAGGGCATCCAAAGCTAGATCTCCCTAGATGACTAAAGATATAGAGATTAAAATGAAAAGGTGGACCTTGTGGTGCAACGGTAGCGCGTCTGACTTCCAATCAGAAGGCTGCGGGTTCGAATCACGTCGGGGTCACGTTTTCACAGTGGCTTAGAGTCCTGCAAGCTTGTTTGGGGTGCATGAACAGAGAGACCTGGGGGTATATGTGTGCAAATCGTTGAAGGTGGCAGGGCAGGTTGAGAAAGCAGTTAAAAAAGCATACGGGATCCAGGGCTTCATAAATAGAGGCATAGAGTACAAAAGCAAGGAAGTTATGATGAACCTTTATAAAACACTGGTTCGGCCTCAACTGGAGTATTGTGTCCAATTCTGGGCACCGCACTTTAGGAAGGATGTGAAGGCCTTGGAGAGGGTGCAGAAAAGATTTACGAGAATGATTCCAGGAATGAGGGACTTCAGTTACGTTGGTAGACTGGAGAAGCTGGGGTTGTTTTCCTTAGAGCAGAGAAGGTTGAGAGGAGATTTGATAATCAGTTCAATCTGTTAACTGAAGTGAACACACAGTCCTAATGGTCTCCTTCTCTTTCCATCCCAGGGAAGAGGTGGGCCTTTGAATTCATTATGCCATGTATGAAGCTAATTCCTCCCTCATGCTGCAACAAATTTCTGTCGTAAAAATGCACAGGAAATACATTCAAATAGTTGGTTTTTTTTGATGTAGTAAAACAGCACTTGTTGGAAGCACATGCTAAATAAATAGTATAGCAGAGCACTGAGGCACTTAATATGCCAATTCATCCCTTGAGAGTAAAATTCACCGTCAGCTTTTGAATATTCTAATTATGGGAACAATGAAGAATGTTGGATTGTTTTCCTCCAATTTTTACTACTTCTTTGCCCATATCTCTGCTTTCCTGAATGTGGAGGTTCATGCTGGGATGGGATTTTAAGGTAACTGCCCAAGTGGCTAGTCTTCATGTATAAGCCTGAATGATGATTGCTGGTGTACTCTTTGTCTGGAGGGAGGGGAGGGAAGGGGAGGGAAACAAGCAGGCCACCACAGATAAGACCAATCCTGTCCTTACTACACGCATTAACTTCCAAAAGTAAATGCTGGATAGTGATCAAGAATGGGAACCCTGACTTCGCCACCCCACCCACCCCCTCAACCCATCCCTAATCTCAGTGATGACAAGACCAATTAAAGCTGATCTGTTTAGTTTGTAGGTAGTCCTGTACATGACCATTCCCTGTGGCATGACATTGACAATTAGTTAGTATGTCATCTCTCAGGTTAAGTTTTTTCCCCTCTGTTTATTAGAAAGTAATAGATACCAGGGGAATGATTACAAGACTGTAATCTCATTGAGGGGTTCAGATTACAACATAAACCATGAATCCCAAGAGGAGTTTACAGCTTTGAAACATTCCCATGTATCAGTTGTTTTTTATAATACAGCACATTTATAGGGAGAATTTTACTTGATTTTTCCCATTTCCTTGGCCTCGAATCATAGAATGATTACAACACAGAAGGAGGCCATTTGGCCCATCGAGCCCATGCCGGCTCTCTGCAAGAGCACTTTAGTTAGTCCCACTCCCCCGCCTTTCCTCATAGCCCTGCAAATGTTTTTCCTTCAGGTACTTATCTAATTAGTTTTGAAAGCCACAGTTGAATATGCCTCCACCACCCTTTCAGGCAGTGAATTCCAGATCCTAACCACTCGCTGCGTAAAAAAGTTTTCCCTCATGTTGCCTTTGGTTCTTCTGCCAATCAATCTGTGCCCTCTGGTTCTTGACCCTTCCACCAATGGGAACAGTTTCTCTCTATCTACTCTGTCTAGACCCATCATGATTTTGAACACCTCTATCAGTGGATAAACCCAGTGTGTCACTGAGCCACAAAAGATACATGTTTTCATATCAATTGAGAACTGGCCTTATCTGTAATGCCCCTGTGATTAAATGACCAACCAACACTCACTGTCCAGGCTCATGAATAAGCAATGGCCAATGGAGCAGCAGGGGTCAATGCCTGTAGGAGGCTGCAGGCAGGTCACCTAAATAGTAATAATATAAAATAATAGACAACTCAAGGAATGCATTAGCATAGTCTCTGATTCCCCTTTGCAGTTCACTGCTAAAAAGTATTCCATGGCAAATGGGAGGGTGACCATAACAGCAACAACAAAATGTATCAAACATATCTTTGAATTCAATAGAATTCAACAACAATCTGGCGTTCCATCTGAAATTAGACAACTGGAACCTTATTCATAATAAAATTAGGCAGTACTTAAACATACAAGTAGTGGAGACCACTAATGCATGCTATATTGTAATAGCACGATTTCAAGCAGGAGAAGACCTTTGATCCATTTTGCCCACCTATACACAGTATTCCCTTGGTGCATTTCTAATTCCATTTGTTGACATGAACCTATCTCGTTCCTTCTTGAACCCCATTAAGGTTTCTTGTTCTACCACCTGTTCCACAAACTTGGTTAAAAAAAGTTTTTCTTGCATTCCCTATTTTCTTTTGTGGTCTTTAATGTGTAAATATGACCACCTGTGCTTAAATTTTATAAATGGCAGGAAAGCTTACTTGGATCCAATCTGTCCAAATATTTTAACATTTTAAACACTTTGATCATATCCCCTCTCAGTCTTCTGCTTTCAAGCAAGAATAAACCAGGGTAGTTAATCTTTCCTCATACATCATTCCCTTAAGTTCTTGGATCAACTGTGTAGCCCTTCTCTGTACACCCTTCAATAACTGAATATCCTTTTGAAATAAGGACACCAAAACTGCATGCAGATGTGGTCTCACCAGGGCCATAATGCGGTTTTAAAGTGCTCTCTCTGGACTTTATATGTTAGACCCTTTGCTATGTATCCCAACATTACATAACATAAGAACATAAGAAATAGGAGCAGGAGTAGGCCATTCAGTCCCTCGAGCCTGCTCCGCCATTCAATAAGATCATGGCTGATCTTCTACCTCAACTCCAACTTCCCGCCCGATCCCCATATATCCCTTGATTCCCTGAATATCCAAAAATCTATCGATCTCTGTCTTGAATATACTCAATCACTGAGCATCCACAGTCCTCTGGGGTAGAGAATTCCAAAGATTCACCACCCTCTGAGTGAAGAAATTTCTCCTCATCTCAGTCCTAAATGGCCGACCCCTTATTCTGAGACTGTGACCCCTGGTTCTAGACTCCCCAGCCAGGTGAAACATCCTCCCTGCATCTACCCTGTCAAGCCCTGTAAGAACTTTGTATGTTTCAACGAGATCACCTCACATTCTTCTAAACTCTAGAGAATATAGGCCTAGTCTACTCAATCTCTCCTCATAGGACAATCCCCCCATCCCAGGAATCAGTCTGGTGAACCTTTGTTGCACTCTATGGCAAGTATATCCTTCCTTAGGTAAGGAGATCAAAACTGTACACAATACTCCAGGTGTGGTCTCACCAGTGCCCTATATAATCGCAGTAAGACGTCTTTACTCTTAAACTCAAATCCTTTTGTAATAAAGGCCAATGTACCATTTGCTTTCTTAATTGCTTGCTGTACCTGCATGTTAACTTTCAGTGATTCGTGTACAAGGACACCCAGGTCCCTCTGAACACCAACATTTCCCAATCTCTCACCATTTAAAAAATACTCTGCTTTTCTATTTTTCCTACCAAAGTGGATAACTTCACATTTCTCCACATTATATGCCATTTGCCATGTTCTTGCTCACTCACCTAGCTTGTCTATATCCCCCTGCAGCCTCTTTGCATCCTCCTCACAACTTACATTCCCACCTAGCCTTGTATCATCAGCAAACTTGGATATATTACATTTGGTCCCCTCATCCAAATCATTGATATAGATTGTGAATAGCTGAGGCCCAAGCACTGATCCTTGCGGTACCCCACTAGTTACAGCCTGCCAACCCGAAAATGACCCGCTTATTCCCACTCTCTGTTTTCTGTCCATCAACCAATCCTCAATCCATGCTAGTATATTACCCCTAATCCCATGAGCCCTAATTTTGTTTAATAACCTCTTGTCTGGCACTTTATCGAATGCCTTCTGAAAATCCAAATACACCACATCCACTGGTTCCCCGTTATCTCTTCTGCTCGTTACAACCTCAAAATCTTTAACAGATTCGTCAAACATGATTTCCCTTTCATAAATCCGTGTTGACTCTGCCCAATCCTATTATTATTTTCTAAGTGCCCTGTTACCACGTCCTTAATAATAGATTCTAGCATTTTCCCTACTACTGATGTCAGGCTAACTGGCCTGTAGTTCCCCATTTTCTCTCTACCTCCTTTCTTAAATAGTGGGGTTACATTTGCTACCTTCCAATCTGCAGGAACCGTTCTAGAATCTATGGAATTTTGGAAGATGACAACCAATGCATCCACTATCTCTATAACCACCTCTTTCAAAACCCTAGGATGTAGGCCATCAGGTCCAGGGGATTTATTGGCTTTCAGTCCCATTAATTTCTCCAGTACTTTTTTTTTTACTAATACTAGTTTCTTTCAGTTCATCATTCTCACTAGACCCTTGGTTCTCCACTATTTCCAGGAGGTTTTTTGCGTCTTCTTCCGTGAAGACAGACACAAAGGCCGCGATTTTGCCGGCGCTCAGAGTGCGGTTTTGGAGGCGGGTCCGCAGTCAAAATTAAAACCCGCTCCGAACCTGCCTCCATGTAAGGTTCCAAAGTGTCGGGTCTGCGATTTCAGAACAGACCCGACACCAAGCAGCAGGGGAGGCATTTAAGCTAGTTAAATGCTTGTTAACTACTATTTTGCCAGCCTATTTCTATTTTACCACATTTTTAACGGGGTTCACGTCATTCGGGGATCACGTCAGGTAAGTATGTCGGTTTCTCTATCTCTCCCCATTGCTATGAATAGGTGACAGCTGCAAAAGTGGTATGAGAGCTACCATTTCACAGCTGTTCACTTTCCATTGTCAGAAGCTTGAGCCTTCAGGACTTAGAAGACACTTTTGAGCTTCAAGCAGTTTGGAAGTGTTTGGAGTAAACTCTCTCTCCACTCTCACCTCCTTGGAGCAAGCTCTCTTGCCATTGACAGATCGCTTCTGTCATCTCAACTTCGGCTGCCATCTATTCCAGCAACATCGGTGCCCTTGGAAAAATCTTACCTTGGTCCTCTGAATCGCTCCACGATCAGCCCTAGCACCAACATCACCAGGCACACCAACATCACCAGCAACAATACCAACATTCTCGGCAATCATGTGATGCTGCACAGGACACAGGGCATCAGCACCTGACAACATTGCTGCCCAGGAGGCCAGTGATGGCATCACCATGGCCAGATTTACTTCACTTGACGCTGTACACCCTGGCTGCCACATGATGCGCCAGGTTGACACCACCCCACACCAGTACCATAAAGCATCCCTACAATGTCCAAGCCATTCCTGTCACACTCATCACAATTGAGGAGGAGGGTGGTGGGGGGGGGGGGGCGGAGTTATGTCTCAGCATTCACTGGAACTTACTAAGACACTTCCAAAGGTGAGCACAGATCTGTCAAATAAGGTAAAGTGTTGAAAATATAGATTTCAATGTTTGACAACACATTAACAGAAACTTCACATGAACATTGGCTAAACCACCCAGGTGCCTACCCTTGTGTGTCATTATTTCGTATGCTTGTAGTAGGTTGAGGGTGAGTGTGAGGGCTGGCTAGTGAGATGAGGAAGTGATAATGTAGATAGAGAGGGATGGGTGGAGGTGCAAGGTAAGTTGGTGTGAGTAAAGATGTGCAGGAGTAGGGTAAGGAAGGCAGAGTGATGTGGATGTGATGAGTGGCACAGCAGGATGAGGTTGAGTGTGGCTTGGCAGTAACGTTTCGTGATCTGCTCAGATCATTGAAAGGCTTGCGCCACTGCAGCCTGGTCCTCCTGACGACATCCCTGCTTCTGCCCTTCTCTGCAATGTGCAACCAGGCTACGTTGATCTCCTGGGGAGGTCTCTTCTGCCCATGGGAAGGGAACAGAACCTCCCTGCGTGCTGTGACTCCCTCCATATGCATATGGAGGGAGTCATGGGAGAGCCTGGGTGCATCCGTGCACGTCAGTGTTTGCAGCACCTCAATACTGTAGAATACTGATGGTAGAACTGTCAAGATCAATTTGGACATGGCCCCTTTAAGGAAACCGGCTGATGTCGCGTCATCAAATGACGTCATCAGACCCTCTTCCTATTAATTGGCCGGGAACCTCGCAGGACGGGCTTAACAAGCTCAATCAATGAAAAATCGCTTGGAGAGTGCAAGCTGCAGTAGGCAGCAGGCTGGGACCGCGACACTGACCCCGGCCCCGCCTCGGTTGGCGAAATCGCGGCCAAAGTATTTGTTTAATTTCTCTCTGTTTCCTTATTCCCCATTTTAATTTCTCCTGTCTCAGCCTGTACTTTCACTAATCTTTTCCTTTTTACATACCTATAGAAGCTTTTACAGTCTGTTTTTATATCCCTTGCTAGTTTACTCTCATTCTATTTTCCCTTTCTTTATCAATTTCTTGGCCCTATTTTGATGAATTCTAAAGTTCTCCGAATCCTCAGGCTTACTACTCTTTTTGGCAACATTATAAGCCTCTTCCTTTGATCTAATACTATCTTTAACTTCTCTTGTTAGCCATGGATGGACCACTTTTCCTGTGGGGGTTTTTGTGCCTTAAAGGAATGTATATTTGTTGTAAATTATGTATTAATTCTTTAAATGCTAGCAATTGCTTGTCTACTGTCATACCTTTTAATGTAGTTTCCCAATCTACCTTAGCCAACTCACCCCTCATACCTACGTAGTTTGCTTTGTTTAGATTTAAGACCCTAGTTTCGGATTTAACTAAGTCACTTTCAAACTCAATATAAAATTCTATCATATTATGGTCACTCTTCCCTAAAGTCCCCTTTACTACAAGGTTATTAATTAACCCTGTCTCGTTGCACAATACTAGATCTAAAATAGCCTGTTCCCTAGTTAGTTCCTCAACATACTGATCGAGAAAACTATCTTACATACATTCCATGAATTCATCCTCCACACTATTACTGCAAATTTGGTTTGCCCAGTCTATATGTAGATTAAAGTCCCCCATGATTACTGTATTACCCTTGTTACATGCGCCTCTAATTTCCTGATTTATACCCTGCTACATTACAACTACTGTTTGGGGCCTATAAACAAATCCCACCAATGTTTTCTGCTCCTTGCTGTTTCTTAGCTCCACCCAAACTGATTCTACTTCCTGATTTTCGGGGTTCGGATCCTTTCCCTCTACTGTCTTTATCCCATCCTTTATTATCAGGGCTACCCCTCCTCCTTTTCCATTTTGCCTATCTCTTCTAAAAGTTAAGTATCCTGGAATATTAAGTTCCCAACCTTGGTCACTTTGCAACCACATCTCCGTAATGGCTAATAGATCAAACCTATTAATTTCTATCTGAGCTATTAATTCATCTATTTTGTTGCAAATACTTCACGCATTGAGATATAGTGCCTTTAGCTTTGACTTTTTTCTATTTTTCCCTGATGTCACCTTAGTCACTGATGTCCTATTACCTTTGTTACTCTCTCTGTCCCTTCCTGGCCCACTCTGCTTACCAAAACTCTGCTTTGCTCTAGAACCTTGACATTTCTCTTGCTGCTTTTAAATTTACTCTTTCCTGAATCCTCCCACATCCTCCCCCCCCCCCTGCCACTTCATTAGTTTAAAGCCCTGTCTAGTGCCCTAGTTATTCGATTTGCCAGGACACTGGTTCCAGCCCGGTTTAAGTGGAGTCCGTCCCAATGGAACAGCTCCTTCTTTCCCCAGTACTGGTGCCAGTGCCCCATGAAGCAAAACCCCTGCCTCCCACACCACTCTTTGAGCCACGCATTTAACCTTCTAATCAGCTTATCCCTATGCCAATTGGCGCGTGGCTCAGGTAACAATCTAGAGATTATTACCTTTGAGGTTCTGCGTTTTAATTTGGACCCCTACTCCTCAAACTCTCTCAGCAGAACCTCATTCTTAGTTCTACCTATGTCGTTGGTTCCTACGTGGACCATGGCAACTGGATCCTCCCCTTCCCACTCCAAGTTCTTCTCCAACCGCAAGGAGATGTCTTTAACCCTGGCATCAAGCAGGCAACATAACTTTCGGAACTCCCGGTCACAGCTGCAGAGAACAGTATCTATCCCTCTGACTATACTGTCCCCTACCACAACTACATTCCCTTTCACTCCCCCCACTTGAATGGTCTCCTGCACCATGGTGCCATGGTCATTGCTCATCCATCCTATTTGCTTTACGATTATAATCATAACTATAAGTTGCTGTGGCATTTGTCTTTTTTTTTACAAAGTTTTAAATTTATCTTTCTCATTAGATTTTTGTGTGTTACTTCACTGTGGCAAAAATGAAGTTATTAACTCTTCTGGGCTCTTTCCCTTCCCAAAACAACCACAATTCTCCTTTTAACAAAATTGAAAACAAATACAATAGCTGCAGTTAACAAATCCTTCAAATAAGCTGCATCATAACATATTTAGTCATACAACAAATTGGTCTCAAGCTATTGACTCAAGAGAGTTCTTTCACAGTATGAAAGGCCATTAAAACTTGTTTATGTATATGGCAATCATGACTTATGACATTTTTTGTGCTGAGATAATGCAGGTAATCTACTATCAACAGCAACATTCTGCACTCTATGGGGGTAATTTTAACTCTGGGTGATGGTGTAAAATAGGCTATATCGAATTGACCGCCCACATCAATGGAAAGGAAAATTGGGCATAGTGTATAACAAGCAGCTAATTTCGTATCGCCCATTTTACACCATCAGCCAAAATAAAATTACCCCCTGCATTTCCTAGCTCTAGCCTACCTCAACTCTGTATTGGGGATCCTACATTTCTGAATTTAAACCTATGAAATTGCTCTTCCACCCAGCTCCAAAATTACTTTATAGCCTGCTGGACGATTGAAACAGTGATTTAAAAGAACACTCATACTTATATGCCATATTTAATATCCAAAGGGCAGGTGACAAGTCTATTTATAACAGAATTAAATTGGGAACATTTTTTAACTCAGAGGACCCAATTTTGCATTGAGTACTGCTGTAGGGAAAAAAAGGTTTCTGAGACAGTGCCAAAAATGCACACTGCAGCACTAAATAGAGGATGTGTCAGGGCTGTTAATGGCACATTGAGCTTTTTGTGTTCTTAACCACCACAAAAGTGTTTCAGCGACAGCTCAGATAAAGCTTCTTTACTTGCTACCACCAATATGACATTATAGCCTCAGAATTACTATTGGCGATCTTAGCTCAACAACGCTTCACACATTCACATGACACTTTGCTGTCCATATTTTAACAGAGACATTAGCCCATTTATTTTAAGAGCATGTAATAACAATGCGGTACCCATATGGAGTAGGGTGCTTATGTGCTCATACTGTCCCATCTGGTCTCTTTACACATTGAGAAAAACACAATTGCCCTCCAGCTGAATCTGAAAAGCACCTCTCACTTTAGCACCAACCGTTATTTAAGCAGGTACCAAATTAGGTACAAACATTTTAGGAAAAGGAAATCGTGATGCTACTAAAAAAGCATGGGGTGAGGCACAGAGCAACTGGGAGGGATGGGTAGCAGTGGTAGTGGTTGATGAGAGGCACAGAGAAGGGGCCCAACATGCTGAATGCTCCTACTGAGCTGTATGGGATATGCAGATAATAGAGGCTGGTGCGACAGTACAGTAAAGGAGTTATTTGCCACCTACCCACAACAGTGGAAAGTGGTCTAGGGTGTGGCAGAGTCCAATACACAGATCTGTACTGCCATCTTCCACGAATGATGTCATGGAGCAACAGTCTTCTGCACTGAAGTCTGTCATTTAGCAGGTGACAACATCAGTGGCATCTGCAGTGGAGATCTCAGATATGCAATGCTACAGGCATAGTAAGAACAACTGCCATGAATGCTCCCACAGCTGCTGAAGAGACATTAGGATCCAAACTTCAGGATACACTCAAAGTCTCCTTCAACTTGACTAGACTAAAGTTAGAGACTACCATGATAGAAGGATTCTGAGACACCACAGGCATCTACATTTTTATGCTCAGTTACATCAATGGGCATCATGATGAAATGCCCTCCAGCAGTACCATGTGCACTATTCACAACTGCTCTGATGATTCTCTGAAATGTTGCTGTTTGGTAAGCTCACTATTGCTAGGTTTGAACTGGAATAAAATACTCACTCCAACTCGTCCCTGCCTTTTCCACTCCTACATTTCCATCTTTAAAAAGAAAGATGTGCAGTTTTATAGCGCCTCTCACGACATCTCAAAGCACTTTACAGCCAATGAAGTACTTTTGAAGTCTAGTCACTCTTGTAATGTAGGAAATGCAGCAGCTAATTTGCGCACAGCAAGCTTTCACAAACAGCAATGTGATAATGACCAGATAATCTGTTTTAGTGATATTGGTTGAGGGATAAATATTGGCCAGGACACTGGAGAGAATACCCCTGCTCGTCTTCGAATAGTGGCATGAGAGCTTTTATGTCCACCTGAGAGGGCAGATGGGGCCTCAGTTCAACGTCTCATCTGAAAGACGGCACCTCCGACAGTGCAGCGCTCCCTCAGTACTGCACTTGAGTGTCAGCCTAGATTTTATGCTCATGTCTCTGGAGTGGGACTTGAACCCATAACCTTCTGACTCAGAATCAAGAGAGATAGCAACTGAGCAATGAATACACCCTACTTTGTCCTCCTACCATACTCTAAACGAGCTCAATGCAAACCTTCAGGAGTAGCACTCTGATCTGAGGAATATCAGCAACTTCAGACTTCAAGGCTGGAATGTTAATCTGGAGACGAGTAAGGAGCGGTGCGGCGAGGCGGTTAGAAAGTGGTCGGGAAACCCGGGAGAATGGGTTTCCCACAGGCCCTGCTGAATTTAACACAGGGCCTGATTAACATTTTAAAGCTCTGCTTGGTGCCCGCAGCCAGCCAGATGGAGCGTCTGGCTGGCTGTCGGGTGGGTAGGCCTGCGGTACTAGGCTGCAGGGAGGAGGGAGGGAGTGTGAATTGGGGCCAGAGGAGGATCAGGGGTGGGGGGGATGAATCGGGGCCCGAGGAGGATCGGGGTGAATTTCTCCCATACACATTTCACTTTTCTCCCTTCCATTCTGGAACTGCTTTGCTCACCTTTTGTTTTTCTCATGCCTTTTCAGGACTTGGCTGAGATGACCTTTGTATATCATTTACCATTTTTCACTTCTTTCCAGTTTTGTTTTAAATACTATTTTCAGACTATGAAAGCCTATTTTGTTCTTGCATTTAACATATTTAACCAGTGACCTTGACTGTTGTCCTCTCCTCCTCTCTTTAGTTTCATCAGTCCTATAAAGGGACTCACATGTCTTCCTTTTTAAGTTCTGATGAAGGGTCTCTACCTGTAACAACGAATTTGCTGAAAACTTACACTATAGTAATGGCACATCTACGGCATACATCATTATTATGGTGCAGAAGTTCCAGGAAATGATGGTGTAAGTGACTTATGCCATTACATAGGCCAAGACATAGTTGCATGGGACTTTTGTGCTGCTCCACAGAGACCTTTGCCGAAAAAGTTGAACAGCTAATCATCATAGCCCTGCACCCCCCATTAAAATCAATGGCGAGATTGAGTTTGCTGAACTAACACCACTGTGATCACCACAGCCACTTAAACCATTGCAGAATGGCACTGGAGGGTTCAATATGTTTGGAGCAATCACAGGAATCATAGTTTACTGTTTAATTTCAGTGGTTAAGTTAGGTGCTTTTTTTTATTATTCAGTGCGGCGGTTCCAACAGTGTCTAGGGTCACTGGTACAAAGTGAAAAGCAACAGAAATTATATATACAATAGCAAAATACTGCGGATGCTGGAAATCCGAAATAACAACAGAAAACGCTGGAAAAACTCAGCAGGCCAGGCAGCATCCGTGGAGAGAGAAACAGAGTTAATGTTTCAGGTTGAAGACCTTTCGTCAGAACTGGAAAAAAGCAGGAAATTATATATAATCTGGCGGGAGTTGCCGGTTCCTAACCTTAAACTACCATCCAAATGTGACTGTTTTAATAGGTAATTGGAATTGTTAATCCTATGCATTGTGAATGTGGTCGTTAGTGATTACAATTTGCCCATTTACACCTTATTACAATCCAAGTAGCAAATCAGAAATAGCACAGGGATTACAGACTGCTTGAGCAACTGAAGACTAAAAGCCTCTGGTTTCCGTGTTGTTTGTACAATCTCAATGGGAAAGGAGGGTCACTAACTAGACAGATATAAAAACAGTTCTTAAGGTGAATCAGCTCTCTATAATTTGAATTTGTGCGTGTGTCCGCCCATCAGTTCAATCTTTAAACATCTATTTTAAACACTGAGAAGCATTACATCGCAATTGGATTTTACTTTGCCATTGGCCACGCCGCTCCTGATCTGCCTCTATTCTCGCTGCATGGTATTCTAATTACTTTTCCAGCAAATTGTGGTGTAAATTCCCCATCGGATCAGGGAGCACATGTTATGGCGCTCATTGCCAATATTGCCCTTGCAACGAATTCTGGGCCATTAACTTATATTTTCTCTTTTCAGATACTGACAAGATCCATTGTGTATTTCCAACATTTTCTGCTATTATTTCATATTTTTAGCTTTTGCTTTTTACTGCAAAATAATTTGGATTTGATTGTGAAGCTGCAGAAAGAAGCTGAACTTTAAGATTAATGACCAACTTAACAAGGTCTTAACCAAATCACAAAACTTTTTAAACTAATTTTTCACTAATGTTCACTGATACATTTTTGGAGGGATAGGAATTCTCGGTGTAATGCTAAGTAATTATTTCCTGACTCAAATTATTTTCCTTTCCAGATTCTGGACAAGCAGGTGGACCAGGGAACCCAAATTGTATTTTTTAGGGATTTTTTAGTGGCTTCATTTATCCAAAGAATACCTTAGGAAAAAAAACAATTTAACTAGGCAAAGCAGTAACAGGAAAATTAAACAAGTGCAATCAATAAGGGGCTTTTAATTTACTTTTTAAAATACCTTATTTAATGCTAGTGATTCGTTCTCTTATGCTTAAAATTTTTTAGCAAAACTTTTACATTATGCAGCATTTTACAAAATCCCAATAGCAGAAAGAATTGTGCAAAGGGTATGACTTTTCACATACACAATCCAAGTATTTTTATGCTGATCGCGCACTGGTGCACATTCAAGAGATTGATGCTAGAGCACTTAACTATCTACTTTAGAGAAAAAATGCAAAACAGCTTCAGTGAAAGGATCCATGTATAATATCACCAGATAAAATCAAGTACAAAATGTTCAGTCTGACAAAGGAAATAAGCCAATCTATTTGGTACTTTCTGTTTGATTATCTAATTGTTTTTATTGGATATGGCAAACAAGCTGTAAAAACTGACTAGTGACCTCTAGCAAGAGATTGAAAACTTTAAAGCATTACACTTTTTGCCTAAGATTTTATGCAGGCCAGGCCTAAAAGAAGCAAGTATTTGGCATTTTCAAACTTTTGGGATTTTGTAAGAATGAGTGTACATCTCTAGCCCATGATTTAGTATCCTGGGACCATTTTGATGCCATGTAAAACACGGCCAACAATTATGAAAAATCACTAACATAATAATTACTAATACAAACCAAGAAAGTCCGTGGGCTATTATTTTTAATTTCCTCTCTAAAACGGAAGAACTAATGCATCCATCACACAAAAGTAGCCATTTACGACAGAAAGTCACAACCTGTATAAGTTTTTCATAAGGATCTCCCAAAATTTACTTACAAATATGCACATGTCTTAGATACGCCATTTCTGAAAGCTCTGGCTTGTCTGACAAACCACTTCACTAAAAGAATGTTCAACCTTTGAGAGATGATTCATTTCTCCCTAAACAACATGCCTATCCACTGTGGAAACCAAAACATAACAACTCAATTGTCCCATTATGAACACATATCAAGTAATCGAATTGGTATTGACGGGCTACCCCCTCACCACTCCATGTTGAGTGTACCTTTATTTGTCAACATGGCTTTTCACCTGTCCTATAAGGTGAACATGAGATGTAAAGTTGATCCATGTGAATGTATTTGATCACATTCCGGCTACGAAAAATACTCAGTGAATTTGTTTCTAGCTGCACTTTGTTATCTCATCTTTTACTTTCTTTTATGGAACAAATCTTTTCAATGTCATTTATTTAAACAAATGCACGTTTAAAGAAAGAAAGATTTGCATTCATACAGCGCCTTTCATGACCAAAGGAAGTCCCAAAGCGCTTTCCAACCAATGAAGTAGTTTTTAAGTGTAGTTACTGTTGTAATGTAGGAAACAAGGCAGCCAATTTGTGCACAGCAAGTCCCACAAACAGAAATGTGATATTGACAAGATAATCTGTTTTAGTGATGTTGGTTGAGGGATACATATTGGCCAGAACACCAGGGAGAACTCCCCTGCTCTTCTTCAAAAGAGTGCCATGGGATCTTTTACGTCCACCTGAGAGAGCAGATGGGACCTCGGTTTAACATCTCAACCGAAAGATGGCAACTCCAACAGTGCAGCACTCCCTCATGTCTGCACTGGAGTGTCAACCAAGATTTTGTGCTCAAGTCTCTGGAGTGTGACTTGAACCCATAACCTTCTGACTCAGAGGCGAGAGTGCTACTAACTGAGCCACTGCTAACACCTTTAATAAGTAGAGAGACCATACTGACTATCAGATGATTCACAGCCTCAAGACTTCCTCCTTATAGGACTGCTAATCCCATAAGCTGCCTACACTGGGCTTTTTTATGGTCTGTCATAGAGATTCTCCACTTAGTTGTTTCTACAAATATATGAGTATTACATGAACAATTACCTAACATAGAATAATCTTACATAATACAATCAATTGACATTACATCAAGAGAGCCTCAGGTGGGCAGAGGAAACGCTTCAAGGACACCTTCAAAGCCTCCTTGGAAAAGTGCAACATTCCCACCGACACCTGGGAATCCCTGGCCCAAGACCGCACAAAGTGGAGGAGAACCACCCGGGAAGGCGGCGAACACCTTGAGTCTCTTCGCCGGGAGCAAGCGAAAGCCAAGCGCAAACAGCGAAAGGAGCGCATGTCAACCCAAGCACCCCACCCACCTGCCCCTTCAACCACCTTTCTGCCCCACCTGTGACAGAGACTGTAGGTCCCGCATTGGACTCATCAGTCACCTGAGAACTCATTTTTAATGTGGAAGCAAGTCATCCTCGGTTCCGAGGGACCACCTAAGAAGAGAAGACATCATACCATTTTCTTAATACAGCTCAGGGGGAATTTCCATTCTCAAAAATTACACTCAAGAAGCCCTTGTTTCTTGGAAAAAAACAAATATAAGGCTATAAATTTAAAAAAAATCCTGAATCTGAAGCAAATAACCAGCCAGTTTTAAAACATAGCAGCTAGTTTATCCCAACTCAATAAACATGAGGTGAAACTCCTTTTTAAAAAAAAAGCATGATAAATGTTTTTGTTGAAATTAATTAACTGCTAAAATGATCATTAGCACAATATTATCCGAAAGGAAGTTTCAATCTTCATTGGGCCTACAGGCTTAGGCCTTATGTCTCTTTGCATGCCAGCACTCCCATGGACCATTTGAGCTCCTCAGAGGTATTTTTGTAAACCTGCTATATTCCAGTCCTCAGCATTTCCTGGCCTGCCCAACCCCACCCAGTCCAACCTTGAGTGTACCAGTTTTGATCTGAGTGTCGCTGCCAGGTCTGGCCTGACAAGTATGTGGCCCAACCATTCTGCCCTTCTTTCCTAGTAGCAAATCTTGGCCCCAGATTGCCACTTTACTCACCCATGGAGACCTGCCTACCATGCTCCAAAATTTCTCCAGCCTGCCACTCATCATGAGAATCATCATGGGAGATCCATTTGTATACATTATCGTTTTAGCCTGGATCAGACCACCAAAAATTTGTTGGAGGCATGTCCTTTTATAACCTCCTAGAAAACTCCCAAATTGGCTGCTTTTAAAGTGGAATAGAATAACCATCAACTAATTTTTTTTTACTGATGTAGAATATGCACCAGGCCTTATTTGTGGCAAATAGTGGTGGTTCTTTGAAATCTTCACTAAGCTCACAAGTGTCAGAACTGGTTTGAAATTAAATACTTTATTTTTGGCTTGACTGCAGCTTTGATCTTAGCAAAGAAACATAACTTTATTTTAATATGCTGTAACTTCACTAATATTCATTAATCCATATTTGGATTAAACCACAGCACGGATGAATAGTATGTTAATGTGTTCTTTTGGTATTATACCCCTATTTACACATGTCTACATTTTATTACTAATATTAGTGGAGGCAGGAATTTTAGCCCAATAAGGTTACAATAAGTTTTCCAAAAATGGCTTCGAAATGAAATAAATTGATTTAAATTAGCACACTATTTAAATAAAAATTTTCCAGTGATCAGTGAGGTTGGTAGTTAAGCATCAGCCTGTCATTACAGTTGTATGTTCTAAATGAGTTGTGCAGAGTGTAAAAAATTCTGCTAAGTCATGGGAATCTCATGAAATTCTTCAATATTTCCTACAGTCAGTGTAAAGCACTATAAAATGAATTGATGGATTTCATTAGGTCTTCATGACTTCAAGGTGTCCCTGCTGCCCATGGGGAAAAAAATCCTACATCATGGTTTGGTGGAGCAGCATATGTAATGATAGCAGTGTGCTAGTGACAGTTATCAGAAGATGAAAAATGCAGTGAAGAATATTAGAGAGAAGTGACGTAAGAAAACTACTAGGCACTTGGTCTAAGCATTAAACAAAGCTTTAATCAACTGTTTTCCAACATGGAGATCTAGTTGTAGCCTTCACTAGTTCCTGTTGAGGAATGTCCTAAGCAAGCTGGGCCCATGCCCGAGTATTTATACTCTCCCTGGACAGCGCCACCAGCAGGCCGCCCAGTATTACTTCATACAAGATTCATGTCAAGAAGTGTTACATTTTGTAATGTTGCTGTCCTTGTGGGAAAAATATAAACCATTATTAACGGTTTCTCAGTTAAATGAAATACAAGCTCAAATATATTATTCAATATGTACTTGGTTGCAAAATACTATCAGTAGGTATTTACTCTACTGGGCATAATCTGGATGATGCATTCCACTTGGGGCGAATTCAGCAGGGAAATGTAACCATTGCTACAGGAAGACAGGGGAACCCTGCTACTCACACAGAGAATGTGCAAGAGGCCTAGATTTCTCCACAACACTGTAGTTTATGGCTAAATAATTTTTTTTAGCAGAGGGCTATAATTGTAGCCTTAGAGATGCTAAATTGAAATAAAGAGTTAACTATTATGAATTTTTAGAATGTAAATGAAAGTATATACTGCAAAATAATAGCTTTGCAAGAAACGCATCCTTATTATTGTACACTAAACAGAACAGACTCCTATAGATGAACCTTGAAATAAATTTAAGTTTTTAAAAAGCATATCGGGTACGGTAGCATAGTGGTTATGTCACTAGACTAGTAATCCAGAGGCCTGGACGGAGACATGATTTCAAATCCCACTGGGGAATTTAAATTCAGTTAATAAATCTGGAATAAAAAGCTAGTATCAATAATGGTGACCATGAAACTACCGGATTTTCGTAAAAACCCATCTGGTTCAGTAATGTCCTTTAGGGAAGGAAATCTGCCGTTCTTGCCTATATGTGACAGCAATGATAGAGACAGAAGGAGGCCATGCGGCCCATCGAGTCCGTGCTGTGTGGTTGACTCTTAATTGCCTTCTGAAATAGCCTAGCAAGCCAGTTGTATAAGGTGGCTCACCAACACCCTCTCAATAAATGCCAGCCTTGTTGGCGACACCCACATCCCGTGAACGAATAAATAAAAAAAAAATCCGAATGCTGTTGCACTAAGACATTTAGGGGGAAATTTTAACCTAACCCGCCTGAGGGGAAACTGGTTTTACACCCACCCGATTTTACTCTCCACTGAACTCACTTGAGATTGAGTGTGCTGTAAAACCGGCGTTCCATCCGGTCCCGTGGGTTTCCCGACAGGCCCCTTAGTAGTTAATATTACAGTAATAAAGCTATTTGAGTAGCTTTATTACTGCAATATTCTTTATTTCAATGTCACAGTGTGTGCACTGAAAAACAAACAAACCCAGCCAGCCCGGAGAGGCAGGAATTACCCTGAACCTGCCAGCAGTCCAAAGGTTAGGTATAACTGCTTACAGAAATTCCCACCACTGAACACATCATATTACTTCCTACCACAAGAGCAAACAAACTGAAAAAGCCCATTCCCTCACCATGCTGATATTTAACATTTGAATAACAACATAAGGTGACAGTCACTGCAAACAAAATAAACTTAGTGATTTTTTAAAATTACACAGACTACTGAAAAACCTACCGATTCTTACTTCAGAACTGCTACAGAAAGCATGGGTACCATAAGACATGCACCTTCAGCCATGCAATACATCAAGCAGGACCGTTCCTATAAAACGGCAAGGTTCTGCACTGTTAAGACACAGGAAATGTCAAACACAACTAATAGAGAAAGAAAAACCAGAATTGGTTACAATACATTATGTTCACTTTGGGGGATTTCGCAGCAGGTTGTTACAATGATAGTGGCACTTAAAAAAAATTAAAGTAGCTCTTTTTGCATACTGCTTCACTCTCCTTTTTACTTATTGAAAGCAGGATAAATCCAGTTATTATGGGTACACCATACTTCATAGTAATTTGGGTCATTTGTATGTTGTATATAGATATGTTGGGTAACATTACTTGTGTTTGATCAGTCAGGGAAACACGGGGGTTTCTATTCCTGGTAAGATTTGAAACTGTGGATAGCGACCTAGGATGACCAAAGGTAGGTGGAAAGGCACTTGCTCATATACAGTAGTCGTCTGAACTCACCAGAATGTGTCCTGAGGTGACCAGTCAGTGCATCTCGCCGCCTGCAGGCATAGCTACAGAAAGGGCATTTGAAAGGTTTCTCTCCTGTATGCAGCTTGATGTGCCTCAGTAGGTTTCCTTTTTGGGTAAATGAAGCACCGCATTGGTTGCAGTGGAAGGGACGTTCACCTGTAACACACAAAGCCAAGATAGCACACCTGCAATCAAAAGCAGACTTCAAGGGGACCAGGTGCTGAAAATATTACCACGGCGCATATTGTTTCCATGGTAGCAGCTTTCAAGACTTACCATCAGTACATCTCCCACAAAAGAAACTATCACTGGAAGAAGTGGCTTGAAGGAGTTGTTGAGCCAATTGGCGTGAGGGGATCGATCTAAAATGCATAGTTTAAATGACATGGGGAGTAGTTTTCCTCTGAGTTTTATGTGCAGTAGAATCCTAAACGAGTTGTTTACAAACAGGCTTACATATAGCACACAGAAAAAAAATTGCCCCCATGATCACTGAAACACACTAGGATGATGATTGTATCTCTGCTTATATTAATTCAGTTGTCAATTTCACCTATACAGTTGCACTGATGGTGTCATCAGTATTGTTTAAAGCAGAGATGTCTAAATTTCCATTTTCATGGGCCATTTATTGCATACCATAGGGCCATGTGAGCTACATATAAAGAAATACAATACAAAACTTCAAAGTCAAGGAATGCATATAAAGTGCACACACCCGAGCTAAATTACACACATCAATTAAAAATTAGTTTGCTATAATTAAAAAGTGTTTGCGGGATAGATATGGCCAACAGATAGCTTAGGTTTAAACAATATATATTTTTTAAATAATGAAAGACAGAAACAAAACTATATTAATGATAGTTCTTTATAATGTGATGCTTTTCACTGTGCACTGATGTTGGCACTTCAAACCTTTACTTGGAATATAATTTATTGATTCAGACTAACTGCAATTTACAATGCTGTCAGGCTACTGCAGTGATCATTTATACAATCTGTGTGGATCCAGTAGCCACTGTAATCGGTGATTGTGACAACAGGTTTCACTGCTGAAACTACTGCCATTGATGTTTGTGATGATCAATTTAAAAATTCAAAGCAATTTAGAAAAACATGTTGCATAAGTAAAAAGCACAATGATACAGCACTTGATTATATCAAATGAACCTTCCAAATGTAAAGCAACACATTGTGGACATGACTTAATAGTTTACTGTTCGTAACCCATTGCTGCCCATGAACAAAAATGTTGAATTCTGACATGCCCCTGGAAGTTTAATTTTCAAATCATTGTAGCATCTTCATCCAGTCAAAAATTGCCATTTAATTACAATGCATCAAATTAAATATTTAGAAACCTACAATAGAACCAGTAAAACAGTATTTCTTTCAAGTTCATTTTAAAGTTATGTTATGTTTGACCCCAGTCCCAGCACTTTAAAATGATTCATCTTCCTTTATTTAGGGTCACCTTACACCACTGACACACTCTTCTCCCAATTCCCTAATTACTACTGTTATTCCACAAATACTGTTTTTCTGTGTCGAGTAGGTGCCTGGCAGCAGACTGAGGTTACTCGCCCTACAGGGATTATCCCTCCCTCTGGGGAAGAGCATCGTCTCCACTTGGTACTTTCTGTTGATGGCACAGCAGAAACTGGGAATGCACTTTGTGGAGAATCCAGGGATCTAGGGGCATAGATTTGCAAATCATTAAAAGTAGCAACGCAGGTTAAGAAGCCCATTAAAATGCAAACAAAGCCTTGGAGTTCATTTCTAGAGGAATAGAATTGAGAAGCAGAAAGGTTATGTTAAATTTGTATGGAACCTTGGTTAGACCACACTTAGAGTACTATGCACAGTTCTGGTCTCCAAATTATAAAAAGGATATAGAGGCACTGAAGAAGGTGCAGAAAAGATTTACAAGGATGATTCCAGAAATGGGAGGTTATAACTATTGGAAAAACTGAACAGGCTGGGGCTCTTTTCTCTAGAAAAAAGACTGAGAGGCAACCCAATAGAAGTCTTTAAAAATCTGAAGCAGTTTGATAGGGTAGACATAGAAAATATGTTTCAACTTGTGGGGATCCAAAACTAGGGGTTATAACTATAAGCTAGTCACTAATAAATCCAATAGGGAATTCAAGAGAAACTTTTTACGCGAAGAGTGGTAATTATGTGGAAGTCGCTACCGTGTGGAGTAGTTGAGGCGAATAGCAGAGATGCATTTAAGGGGAAGCTAGATAAGTACATGAGGGAGAAAGGAATAGAAGGATATGCTGATAAGGTGAGATGAAGTAGGGTGGGGGTTGGCCTGTGTGGAGCATAAACACAAACCAGTTGGGCTGGTTGGCCTGTTTCTGTGTTGTAAATTCTATGGGCCAGATTTTGCTGTAGTGGGGCATCTCATTGCATGCTCCATTAGTTATACTTGTTTGTGCATGTTTAGATTTGAAACATTTTTGCCACAAAGTTTCTGGAAGTGCGAGCTGATAACGGCGCAGCGAGGGCAAAAGGGCATTTGGGACCTTGGTGAACAATGTGATCAACAGTGTATCTCCTTAACCAATGAGATGTAAGAAGTGAGAAAGAAACAGAGGAAGGGCTAAGAAGGTGAATTAGAGTGGGTGAATTAGAGTCAAATCAGGTACAGAAAGAGCAATAAAGAGAGGGAAAGGAAGACTGAATTAACAGGGGGGAAAAAACAAAGAAAAAGGTAAGAATTTTTTTGCATTAAATTTTTAAAATCTCCTAAAACAATTTACAACCTGAAGTAATGAGACTCCACACTTATAATTGTTCACTTTCTGGGCGAGAAGTTGATTGGCAGTCACTAACAATTATGTCATTAAAAGGGTACTTACGCTGTTAATTACTAGAATTAACTTCCTGTGGTGAGTTTAACAGGAAATTAATGTGCAAATGTAGCAACTTCATGAAAATCACGGGGAGGTTAAGCGTGAGATGCCGTTTTTGCGAAGCAAATGGCGGAGTAGCATAAATCGGTCAGCAAATTGTGGCAATTCACAATTCACAGGGTACCTCATCCTCGCTACAAGTTGCTGGCCGATTTACACATTAATAACGGCGTGCCTCATTCAGATGCCATTATTTTTCAGCAAAATCTGGCTCTATATAATTCTATGTAATATATGTAATCACAGACAAGCCTGTGCCCTACCATCCTAATGGCACAGCTGAAACACCAATGTAATAGTTAGTGATTCTTTAAAGAGAAATTTTTTTTATGGTGAAAACATTTGAAACTCCACATTCATAGCACCTGAACATTCTAGTCACAGGCCTTTGAGGCCTATAATCCTATTGCATAGGACCTGCTTATGTGGGTATTTTAATTGCAATACATAATTCCTTGGTGTTAATGAATAGTCACTTCATTGCCTGGAGATGTAGTAATTTGCGGAAGAGATATCCCATCCTAACTCACTCATATCTGCACCACTTAGAGGTTATCCAGCTTTCACACTTGTGAAACATCCTAGGTACTGCAACATACTCTGTGCCAATAACCTACACTAAGGACGTGATTTCGCCAGTGGAGGCGGGATTGCGGCGGGAGAGGTGGTTGGCGGGTTACGGTCTTGCTCCCTGCTGCAGCCGCTCTGTAAAAAGGATTTTCCGTTAATAGGGCTTGTTAAGCCCGCCCTACGGGATTCCCGGTCAGATAAAAGGAAGCGGGTCTGATGACGTCATTTGATGACGCGACATCAGCCGGTTTCCTTAAAGGGACCATGGCCGCATTCATTTTGACAGTTGTGCTGTCGGTGTTCTGCAGCATGGAGGTGCTGCAAACACTGACAAGCACTGCACAAAGGTGCACAGCTGCACCCAGGCTCTCGCATGACAGCACGCAGGGAGGTTCTCTTCCTTTCCAATGGGCGGAAGAGACCTCCCCCAAGACACCCAACGCAGCCTGGTTGCACATTGCGCAGGAGGGCAAAAGCAGGTATGTCGTCAGGAGTACCTGGCTGCAGTGGCGCAAACCTTTCTATGATCTCAGTAGATCATGAAACGTTACTGCCAAGCCACACGCAACCTCATCCTGCTGTGCCACTCATAACATCCCCATCACTCTGCCTTCCCTACTCTACTCCTGCACATCCTTACTCACACCAACTTACCTTGCACCTCCACCCATCCCTCTCTATCTACATTATCACTTCCCCATCACACTAGCCACCCCTCGCACTCATTCTCATCCTAGTGCAATCATACCAATTAACAACACACAAGGAGGCCACTTGGGTGTTTTATGCAATGTTCATGTAAATTTTCTGTTAATGTGATGTCAAACATTAAAATATTTATTTTCAACACTTTGCCTTATTGTACAGATCTGTGCTCACCTTTGGAAGTGTCTTACTGAGTTGCAGTAAATGGTGAGACATAACGGTTTCCCCCGCAATGGTGATGAGTGTGAAAGGAATGGCTTAGTCATTGTAGGAATGCTTTATGGTGCTCGTGTGGGGTGGTGTTAACCTGGCGCAACATGTTGCAGCCATTGTGTACAGCGTCAAGTGAAGTATATCTGGCCATAGTGATGTCATCGCTGGCCTCCTGGGCAGCAATGTTGTCGGGTGCTGATGCCCTGTGTCCTGTGCAGCATCAGCAGACCCGACACTTTGGAAACTTACATGGAGGCGGGTTCGCAGCGGGTTCCCAACCCGCTGTCAATCATTTTGATTTTGACAGCGGACCCGCCTCCAAACCCTCACTCTGAGCGCCGGCAAAATTCAGCCCTTACTGTATGTAGCTTTTATTGATGTTTCATTCTGAGTTGGCATCGTTCCGAGGAATTTGGGAAATTTACTGGAAATTTTGGAATGTAATTTGGTGAATCTTTCTACAAAAGTAGATTTTACTATACATTTTACATCAACGGTCCTGGAAAAATTAAGCTTTAAGCAAAATACTGCATGTGATGGAAATCTGAAACAAGAACAGAAAATGCTTTTTTCATTCCAACGAGAAGTCATCAACCTGGAATGTTTCTCTCTCCACAAATGCTGCCTGACCCACTGAGTGTTTACAACATTAAGCTTTTGTATGCTAAGGTTTTTTTTCGAAAGCTTGTCATGGTTAAACATAAAAATGTATTGCTGAACAACTTTCAATCTAAAGTCAGTGCAATCAGAAACTACCAAGTGACACCGGGTGCAAAACTGATAAGGCCAAAGGTAGTTTTAGGATATTGGAGAGTTCACTGAGTTGGTCGACTGGCTTGTGTGCAGACCATGGAGTTACAAAACATAGTGAACATAAGTTTTTTTGTATTGTAGATATTTCCATAGCATGTTTTAAAATTACTTTCTGTGGTTCCTAAATAATGGCTTTGGAAAGGTTTGTATTGCAGTTCTTAAGTATGAAAGCTCTGTACTTTTGGACTCAATTTATTTTGCAATTAATACACCAAATGCTCACCCAGTGACCAGTGCAGACAGTTCAAAAAAGTGTCATGACTGCATGTAAACACATGTGTGCAGGTGTGTGTATATGTGTGTTGCAATGACTTTTCAATTTCAAGAGTCAAAAAATTGCCACTGCAAGTACACCATCAATATTCACTCCATACGTATCTTGTACAATAAAAAGGTACAGTACTGACTGTGGATTTGTGGTCAGCTCATAGAAGGTCATGCATTTTTTGCAAAAAAAGGTCTCAAGTGTTAGAAATAACTGAAACAAGGGTTATAACCATTATGTGGGTGAGGGTAAAGTTTAAGCTGTGCGCAACGATCCAATGGCTTCTTTGAAGCGTGGTACCAATTATTTGAAATTAAAACCGATTTTGTGACTAATAACATTGTTGTATTTTTTGCATCCATTAGATATGTTCAATTTGGTAGAAAACATTGAGGTGGATTATGCACAATAATTTGAGACTCTAGTTCTACTTGAATAGCTGAATCAAGGTTTGAAGACCTAGAAATTTGATCGCACTGTACACCCATTTTACAGGCGAAAAACGGGCAGCTAAGGTCCACATGATGGGTGGTTTGCACATGCTCATTCCACACTAGAAGTGCGCCACTCGCCATATTGGATCGGGCTCCTCATTAGACGTCCAGGGCGTGCACCAGAAGTATGAAAAAACCTCATTATAATATTTAAATAAGGTCCCTATGCTTGTTGTAGGACCCTTTTGTGATATTGGTCTGCTCCAGCAGCTGACTCGCCACGTGATAAACTCGCTCAGCAACTCGTGGCACTAACAGGCAGGAAAGACCTTTTAGCAGCTTTTTCTAAAGGGCTCATCCATGCCATACAGGTTAGTTGCTGGTTTGTCCTTTTCTGGGTATTTTTTTGCCTATTTTCTGCCTTTACAACTGAATTCTGACTTCTGCTATCAAGTTTTTGCTGGTGCTAGACTGCTTTTGTCCGCCTTCAAAATAGTTTTTATTGCAGTTATGGGTGGTCTGGTAAGTCTACCTTTGGGGCTGGAGGATGAGGAAAAGCAAGGAAGAATACAGGAGAGCGCAGGAGCTTCTGGGGGTAGAGGAAGGAGGACACTGTGCAGGAGGCCTTACCTACAGCGGGTCTTCAAGGAGAACTTCTCATATCTCAACTTCACTGAGGAGCAATATCTCAGGCACCTTCACTTCACCAAGGAGGCTGTCACTGAGCTATATCACCTGCTGCAGCCACAACTAGAGCCTCAAACCAAAGCATAGACAGCACTGCCTGTGGTTGTCAAGGTCACCGTGGCTCCTTCCAGGCCGCTACAGGTTACATCAGCCACAATGCACTGCTGTATCCGGGAGGTCACAGAGACTCTCTATGCCAGGAGGAACAGCTACATTAATTTTCCCATGGACAGAGCAAAGCAAGACGATTGCAGGTGCCATAAACTACACACATTGCATTGCGTGTTTCCCATCACAATCCTGGCATCTTTCTGTATAGAAAGGGATTCTACTATCTCAATGTCCATCTTGTTTACGACCACAGGCAGCGCATCATGCAGGTCTGTGTCTGGTTTCCTGCAGCAGTCATGATTCATTCATCCTGTGCCAGTCATCTGTGCCACCTTTATTCCAACCAGGCTGGCTACTGGGAAACAAGGGTTATCCCCCTCAGACATGGTTCTTGATTCCTATCAGAGACCTGGGCACAGCTGCAGAGCAGGCCTACAAGGAGAGCCATACTGCCTCCAGAAACATCATCAACCAGACAGTTGACGTGCTCAAGCAACATTTCTGCTGCCTGGACCGTTCAGAGGTGCTTTGCAGTACAGCCCTGAGCAGGTATCTATAATTGTGGTCATGTGCTGCATGCTGCATAACTTTGCGATAATGAGGAAGCAGCCCTTACTGCCACCTAGGCAACAAAAAGTGTAGCAGGAGGAGGAGGAGGAAGAGGAATAGCAGCACAAGGAGGAGGAACAGTAGCACGAAGAGCAGGAGCAACATCGACCACCTGTGCCCCTAGCTGCCAGAGCTCGCAGAGAGCAACTCATCCTAGCTCTCTTCACATGAACCATCCCTTCCATAACCAATACACCAACAGTCCCGCAATTCTCATCACCACCATCCTTACTATCACCATCAAATTGCCTTTCTTCAGACCAGCCTTATGGGTTAAAATTCAATTCAACAACTCAATTCCATCTGTGTCCAATATATAACAATAATAATTGAGAATCAACTTTGTGCAATGCCTTAGTGTCTGTTTTACCTATCTTAGTGCTCCTATGAAGTGTATCCCCAGTGGCTACAATTTGGAAGGTGGAAGGATGCAGAGCTTCTATTGAGGACACCAGAGGAGCGTGGTGGGCAACCTTGAGCAGCTCTAGGCCTTGAGGGCCCGGCTGCAGACTGTAGCATCTTGGCGTGGGCCAGGGCAATCTGACCCAGCTGGCTGAGTGGCACTAAAAAGGGCACTGGCAGAGTAGGTGGTGGGGATGCAGGCAAGCTATCATCCTGAGAGAGACAGTAGGTGCCTATCCCAAGGAGTGAAGGCCACTTTCCCGGGAGTGTGCCTTAGCACTTCTACAGCTCTGCATGAGAACAGAGTGTAGGGGTGATGTGACACTCTGAAAACACCTGTCAATGCTGGATACCAGATCCAAGATGTCAGCCATCTGAGCTACCATGGCAGAGCTGTCAACAGAGGCTCCATCATTGTGGGCACCACTGTTGTGTTCATGGAGCTGATCACTCGCTCCATGTTGGACAGAACGGTCTCCAGGCTCTACTCAAAGCCCCAAGTTGAACCTGGACTCCTCCATGCTCAGAGCCATTGCGCGTGAGAACCTTGGCAGGCTGCCCAGTACACGGAGCATTTCCTGGTGAATGCCCATCAGCCTTCTTCAGTAGACTGGGTCCTCAAAGTCTGCATCTGAGTCCTCTGCAGCAGAGCTAGTATGCGATCCCGCCCTCCGGCAAGTTGGCATCTGTAGTATCCTATCGTCCTGTCCTAGCTCCTGCACATTTGTGCGCAGTGATTCACCATGTGACGACCCCGCCCCTAGCCTCTAACCTACACGTGGTGCCAGTCTCTGAGCTGGTGCTTGCTAGGGTCAGATCAAATGACTGCATCTTCAGGAAGGCTGGCCTCCTCTTCCTTAAGTGGTGGAGGAGCGTCCACATTTTCAACATCTGAAAATGAAAGAGAGGGACAAGGGTTAATTCTTTGGGTGAGTGGTGAGCAGAGAGAGATGAGCAGCTGCTGCTTGCAGTTGCAGTTTGTCATGCAGTGTGTGCAGGGTGAGACAGAAGAGTGAATGGAAAATAAGAGGGTAAGGTGTGAAAAAACCACACACAACATATCCTCCAGCATTGTCACTCACCATGGCCATGACTCTACCCCAGCCCCTGATGGCCAGCAAGCTTTTCTTCCACAGGGGAGAGGATGTGCAGGTGGGCTTGGCGTCCACCGGTAGCGGCCTCCTGCTGCATGTTGTGTGTGATTGCAAGAAAGAAGGGAGTGTGTTAGTGAGAGCCTTGTGAGGTGTTTATAGAGACTGTACCTGTCATGGTTGATAGTTCATATGTTCTGTGGAAGATATGAGATGTGGGGAAGTGAGGGTTGCAATAGAGGAGAGAGTAGGTGCAAAGTGTGTGTGTAGCAGGAGAAAGAGGTGGTGTGGTGCAGTGCAGTGATTGTAAGAGAGTGAAGGGAAGTGGGGAGGCATTGTGAGTATGAGGCTGCAAGTGGTGCAGGTGTGAGGGGAGGGTAATTGATGTGAGGTAAGATTCTTACCTTGACAACTCTGATAAGGTAACTGAACTTTTTTCTGTATGCAGCAATGTCCTGGGAGCTAAGTTCCTGGTATTGACCTCCTCAGCGACCTCTTCCCATGGCAGTGGAGGTGATGCCTGGAGTGGGGGGAACAGGATCTCCCTCCTCCTGTCAACAGCCTGGACCAGGGCGTCCAAAGCTGTATCAGAGAACCTGGGTGACCTCTCTGTACCTCTTCTAGTCATTGGAGACCTTTCACAGCATTTCCCTGCTGTCTGCAGCCAAAGTGCACATCCTCTTTAAGAAGTGCTGGCCGCCTTTAAGTGGCATCAGTAAAGCCTGATTTTTCACAACCACCCCCCACCCTCCGAATAGGCACACAGCCAATAAGTAGTCTGGGTAAGGATGGCAGCACCGATTTCACATGCGTCCTGCCCCTGTGTGCCCATTTTCAGGTGCTATCAAATTTCTATGCTGAAAAGTCTACTATTCACCCAATTTTCCTGAGCTTCCAGGAAATTTCCAAGATTCCGGAAAAAAAATTACATCCACTAAAATCAATGACAATGCTACAGTATTCTCAGTAGTGCTATTTTATATTAAAACCAGCAGCCGGTGATTTTGTTTTAAGATTTGTGATTCTTTGTGGTCAAGTTTTCATCATGTAAATGGAAAAGATTGGAAAGGCAGTAACTTAAAAATCAGTCTTGCTGTCAAGGTATGTGGATATCAAGAAATGGCAGCAAAACCTGCAAATAATAAATTCATCTCAAAGGGCATGTCAGAAAAGAACAAAAAATTGCTCATGTCAGATAAAAACATTTTGCTCATACCTAGTTACCAAATACATTAGTCTTAGAAAAGATTATATCTGTCTAACAGATTTAACCCCAGTGGATGAGTGGGAATAGAATTAAACAAAATGCTAAAGGCATTGGGCCCAATTTTATTATACGGTGCCAACGCAGTCTTTTATTCTGTATAAATCCTTTTTTCTGTTTATATCCCTTCTTCCCTCATCAATCTCTTTGCCCTATAACAATCTCTTTTGTGCCTCCCATTTCCTTGTCTCTCCATGCTGTATGCAACATGTCCCCAAGTAATTTGACGACTGCAAATGCCACTCTTAAGGGTGACTATCACTCTGATTTTACCTCTCCTATTTGGGAAGTACCTGGACTCTATATGGTGCCTCCCATAGTAGCAACAAGAAACATTGGGGGACCAAACATGATTAAATAGAAGTTTTAGTTTTCCTGTTAAACAGAAAGGGTTGTTAAATGGATGTTAAACAAAGTCTTGATTTATTGAATCCTGTTGACATTTAACACACTGACTGATACCATGCCAATGTAGTAACTTTTATGAATAACCAAAGGGGACTTAATAAATGTTTTCAAAATTGTAAAGTTTTTGAGAGGGTAAACAGTGAAAGATTGTTTCCACTTATTGCTGAATTGGTAATAAGGGGGCATAGACCTAGAATTATCAGTAGATAAAACGAAAGAGAAAGTTGGAAGAGTTTTTTTCACACAGAAAGTTATTGGGACTTAGAATGCTTAACTGCAAGTAGCTACTGAAGCACTGGCTATAACATCATTTGAAAGAGAGCTAGCTAAGTACTTGGAGAGGAAGAATATTTTAAAAAATAGGGAACGGTCAAGGAATGGGATTAGGGTAGTTAGCTCCAGTTAAAGAGCTGTCACCAGCATAGGCACAATTCTGCCAAGCAGTCTTCTTCTATGCTGTAATTTCTATGATTTAATGCATAGATTGGGTTTCATCTTGCCCAGCTTAAAGTTTTCAACATCATGCTACAGATTTGCACGATGACTTACTCAGGGTCACTATTCTGCTTAGCTGTACTATAGTTAGACAATCTCAGTTGTTGCAATAATACTGCACTGGCCCATCTACCATGAGATAGACGTTCAAATTCTAGTCTCAAACGTCATTCATTTTCAGGCTTCCTGTGCATGGAAGTCAGGCCATGAAGGATCTTCTGGCCTGTTGCCCAAGTAACAGCATTGGTAGGATTGATGGGTGTTGTCTCTGGCTGGGGAAGGAAGGAAAGGAAGGGAAGAAAGGAAAGAGAAACATGACAAACATAGTATTCATAAAGTATTTGAATTGTTTCCCCCAGCATAGGTGATGGTAATTTAAGATTGCATGTTTGGGTATGGAAAACATTTCTTCCAACTTCCTCTTTAGTTCTATCTACTGATAATTCTGAGTCTATGCCCCCTTATTACTATTTAATGTTGTGCATATGGCAACCTCAGATTATTAATTGGTATTAAGTACCAAAATATTAGTCTTTGGTCACTAACTATAAATTAGGTGCACTCAATAGTGACATACATTAACAGGGGTACCAATGGTAATTAAATTAAACATTGAGTAGAAATAAGCAATTTAAAGTTGGCTACATTCACAGCATTTCTGACATACCGCAGCTATGCTATATGTGTAGTTATATTGTGCAATGCACCATAATAGGTAAGTAATGCATAATAGACAAATGTGTCATTATCCCCACCCCGCACCAGCCCCACCCCCCATCAATGGAAATCATGATGGGTACCTCTTTTTAAAGATGTATTAAAATTGAGAATGTCTATGTGAGGTCAATTATATTGAAATATACTTTTCTAAGCAGTTTAATAATGTGATGTAAATGGGTAATTACTGACCTCTCTAATCCTTACAGCTGTTTTATTTAAAAAAAACATATATTATTTTATAAAGGTTAGAGCCACACATGAAGTCTTAAAAGAAGCTGATTAAATAATTTAAATATTTAATGCTGACAAGGATCTGAACACTGCAATTTGTAAGCACTGATCTCTAACGTTACTTCTCTAGAACTTCTGAATGAAACATGCCAATGTATTCATTAAAAAGACTAACAAATAAGTTGCATTTTTAAGTATATTTTGCAAATGAGCAAAACAATGAGATAGTACAATTGCTAACCTAGGTATTCTGGATTTTACGTCACCCTTTAGTCAATAACTATGACTGCTGTAATTTTCAAGGCAGCTACATTCAGTTTGGCTAGCCACACGAAGGCCTAGAAATTCGTCTCGGGCGGTGGCACAAAATGGGCGATATCGGGTCGGCTGCCCGTTAAACGCAGCGCCTGATATTCAGTTCCACTGACTGCAATGGAATTGAATATCAGGCACTGCGCATAACGGGAGGCCAATCCGATACCGCCCATTTTGCGCCACCGCCCGAGATGAATTTCGAGCCATATGTCTACTTTACAGCAGGTTTATTATAGAGTGCTCGATGATGATAGATAATAATCTTAATTATGTCAGTATGTATGCAGTTTGTGTAACTACAAAATCTTACAAAAATCTATTTACTCACAATCTCTACATTATTTATTGCACCACACTGGTGATATTTTTAAATTTAGCTGTTGGAAAAATGTATCTAAAGCTAAAAGTGGACCACAACTTTGGTTCCTTTCGAAGTACACATTTCTTATCTAGTGTACGATCAACTTTTCTTTTAGCTGCTTACCAGTGTGGCTCCGTTTATGTACCATTAGAACATTGGGCCCAATGCAAACCATCCCACAGATGTCACACTTCAGTTTACCATTCGGAAGTCGTATCCCTCCATCGGCTTGTATCTCCTGCCCTTGGTTGCTTTCAGTCATTCCGTTGCTTTCCACCACGGACTCCTCCATGGCGCTCATTTCCCCTTTGCTTCTGGCCCGGTCCACCTGATTAAGAACTTTTCCATCATCCTCATCACTGTGCATCTCTATCTTGATGGAGTTTGCTGCAAAACCAATAAAATGTGGTTACTGTACTGCTAGCTGCTCAAAGCCTAAGGGAAGGCCACCTTCTTTTTTCTTATCCCAGTCCTTCCTCCTGCCCACACTTGACTGACAGGCAATTAGGAAACCCAGATTGTTGAAAATAGGCTTCACATGAATGAAGCATTTTTAACATGTTTCAAGCACACATTATTAACAGTAAGTAACTGTCATTAGATACAGGCGCAGCAGCTTGTATTGTATGTTTTTTTAACCACTGTGATCTATTATTACTTGTGTGTCACTGAGGCAGTGCTAGCCATTTGTTTTTGTAGATATTGTGGTGTGCAGTTTCCTGCACCCACCGTCTGGGACAGCTCTTGGTGCATGTCTCAGCGGAATGTGATTTCTGGAGTGATGTTCTGAGTACTTGCAAGAGCACGAGCAGCCAGCCCATTTCCCCCTTGTGCTCTGATAAAGATCTTTGTTTCATCCCACTAAAAAAACACATACAACTTGTTTTTTCTTCACTTGTGCCTTAAAAAGGGCATTTGATTTTGAAAACTTGTTCCAATTTGTTTTTGGAAAAATAAGGTTCAGACTGCATTTCATCAATATCAACAATTTCACCTTTTTCTCCATGTACAGTAATACTTATTATGCTCCAAACTGAATGAACACAGTCAGATATTTAGCTCAGTGACTTTGTACAATAAGTATCTGTGTACTGGACATAAAGGTCTTCCACGCACACAGAACTGAGAGGATGTTACAAAGCCACATTTTAGTCCTTGTTGTTGAGGGGATCTCACCCCTCTATTTTCCCCACTTTTTCCTCCCAGTTCAGGGTTCAACCATGCTCTTCAACTCCTATAGCATAAAGATTGGGTGGGTGAGCAAATTGCACTCAGCCTTCCATCAATGCCACCCTTCTGCCAGTTGCAAGAAGGCATAAGGCAGCAGACCAGCACTGGCTGATTTTCCTCCAATCCGGTAAGGAGGCACCCGAGTTCAGGAATTCAGGAGAGAAGGGGCAATATAAACCTGTATCACACTTGATACTGTGCATTGATACTCCAATGCACTGCACCGTTACATACACTGTGGTTACAAGGTTACAGCTGAAATCTTCTTTCCTATAATGCGACAATCTAACAATAGACACTTCCATTCCAACAGTTGAAATGATCATACATTCCATTCCAAAATGACTCTCCTGTCTGGTTTTTTTTTGAAAATAGTATTGAGCTTTCAGAGCATTTTGGCGTTCAACAAATGCAAAAATAAAAGGGGAAAAAACAGAATACAACAAACTTAAATTTCTAGCACAAACCTTTGCACTATTTTTCAAATGATTTACAAAATGTACCCACAATCAAAGCAGCTTACTAGATATAATTAACCAGGTCATTGAAATGTGCTGATCAGAAGCAGATTTCCGACAGCTGAATGAAATTAACTTTTGGAGCACTGGATAGGTCAAACAAGTTCAGGCTAGTTCCCATTTTTTTCTACTGGACTACAATGCAAGAACTGGCATTTCAAGTATACCACTGAAATAAATGGGAATTCTGATAGAGGTTGAATTATATCGGACGGAAAGACTTATTAAGTTAAGAAAATACAGTTTGATTTTCAAGCAGAGATTCATTGAACATCAGTAATGCCCCCATGTTCCAAAGAAATCCATAGTATTCTTTTCAATCTTCAGAATGTTACTGGTGAGCCATGTGTCGTCCTAAATGTGGTTTTCCCCAAAATCCTAACTGACTTTTTCCTTCCACAAAGCAGTGGAATGTGAAAGGTAAATATGATAGTGAGTGAAATCTGCCACAATCAGCTACAAAGTTTAAAAAAAAAACATATTTGTAATGAATGCTTGAATGTGAGCTCGTATCCATTTGACAGAGCAGTGTCAACCTTGGCTCGGTGGTGGAACTCTTACCTCCGAGTCAGGTTTAAGCCCTACTCCAGACACCTGAGTTCATAATCTAGGCTGACACTTCAGTGTAGGTGTCGTCTTTTGGATGAGACATTAAACCGCAATCCCATCTGCCCTCTCAGGTGGACATAAAAGATCCAATAGCACTATTCCAAGAAGAACTGTGGAGTTCTCTCAGTGTGTTGGCCAACATTGGTGTGTTGGCCTCAAAACAACATCACTAAAAATAGATTATCTGGTTATTCATCTCATTGCTGTTTGTAGGATTTTGCTGTGCAAATTGGCTGCCGCGTTTCCCTACATTGTTACATTTCAAAAGTAATTTACGATGTCCTGAGGTCATGAAAGGTACTAGATAAATGCAAGTTCTTTCTTTCACAATCTCCAGTCTGGACCAAAGAGACTCAAGCCATGTAAATGCAAATCAATAACAAATGTTTAATAATAAGAGAAATTTGTAAAACTAAAAGTTATTCACACAGCAGTACAAATACTGCTGTCGATATCAGATACTAGTGAACATGAACTCTAGATTGTCTTCATTGGCTCAAAACTCCATGTTATGGAGCAGCTGTACCTGCAAAGTGGCAAAACAGTTCCTGATAGGTGCAGTCCAGCAAATACAACCATTGAAAACAAAACTTTTGAAAGTGAAGTTATTGAAAGGTCAATTTGATAATTATTTTGTTTTTCTTTTCTCCGACTCAGACTCTAGACTGGGAAAAGGCTAGACATTGGCAATAAAAAAGGTACTCTGCAGAAAGTTCTCAATTTCGGCCAAGCTACAAGGACACAAGGCAATTGAGGTCAGATCATTCTACACAACCACCCCCCCCCCCCCCCACTCTCCCACCCCCTGCAAAACAGAGTGACATTGCAGGGTAACTTTTGAAGAGGCTAGGAAGCAGGTTGCCTGCAGATCCCTGTTTGCAAGGGAATCATCTATGGTGCAATGAGGCCTATATAGGGATAAGAAATTACATAAAATGATGGGACAGGGACACGAGAAAAAGACCATAGCCAGGGATGATTCACTGCAGATATAAACCCGACTGGGGAAGAGAAGAAAGTATCTTAAAAGGGGGAATGAGAGAGTTATCTCAGATTAAAAATGCATTAATAATAGTGTAGTTGAGGTGAATAACACAGATGCATTTAAGCAGAAGCTAGATACACATGAGGGAAAAAGGAATAGAAGGGTATGCTGCTAGTTAGATGAAGTAGGGTGAGAGGAGGTGCGTGTAGCGCATAAACACCGGCATAGACCGGTTCAGCTGACTGGCCTGTTTCTGTGCTGTAAATTCTGTGTAATTCTATGTATATTTACTGCTACGTTACAGTAACCATTCTGAACAAGTCAGAAATGTAACAGTATTAAACAGAGTTTGGGATTCTCAAAAACATTTCACCATCTGAGTATAAAAGCTTACAAACTTAAAAATGTATTTGCAGAATAGGTCTTTGAGTTAGATATCAGAAATATTAATTTAACTTTAATAACTTTAACGATGAAAAGAAGCTTCAGAAAGGTATGACTCTAGAATTGAAGGTTTCTCTCAGATAACTGGTTCTAGTAGGACCTGACGTCAAGTTCATTTACAATCAAAATATACAGAACAGAATAGTAAACATCATCAGTAAATCTGTAATGATTCACTGCTTTGGCTTCAGAAGATGCAGAAGATGTTGCTTAATGTTGACTGAATAACATCACTTTTCATGAGGGAATATACTCCTGCCCTTTCAAGCCATGTTACATCAATTAAACTAGTATATGTTAGTTGTAAATAACATTCCATAAAGATGATTATATATCTTTTAACTTGAATTATAGGGCAGTTATTCAACATATTACATCAATGTGAGACAGTTTGGGTATAACTTGGGCATGAGGATTTGGTGTTCGGCCACTTGTCTCGAGGAAGTAGTCTCATAGTACTTGAGCTACACAGCCATTGTGAAGCAAACGTTAAAGAGTTTTCAGGTGGCCAAGGAACTTTTTAAACTTCACATAACTTTTTTTTACTGTCAACAGTGTTGTTAACATTAAAACGTAACCAAGAGCTCCATTTACCCAGCCAAGGAGCAACAGAGAAACAGCAGTCTAATTCAAACCACTACTGATTATTAACAATGCCCTAAGATTTGAAAACACCTCTTTAAAGCGGCATGCATTTGTCACTGATAGCTAATCCTTTAAAGTAGAAATATTTCCTATTTGAATATGCAGGGATTAAGTTAATGCTGATGTTTTTGTACTGACAAATTGTTCCTGTCCTTTATCTCTGTCCGCATAAAATGACAAACTGGATTTGCATACAGCAATAAGTATATGTCACCATCTTTTGTTCCAGTATAGCAAATATATAGATAACCCTCATGAATTGCTTTTGTAATTATCCATCCTTCTGAATGCTCTCGGTGCATTTCATGCAGTTGTTTTAGGCAGGGAGTGAACAACAGCCTAAGGCTACCTACTGCAATCCCACCATTCCATCTTCCTACTACAGAAAACTAATTTGTTTATGAGGTGGACAAATGAGATCAGCTACTGTGTTTTAGCTTTAGTTTAAGTGACGTTGATTCGGATCAAATAGGGTTTAGATTGTAATGCTAGGACCGTCAAATACAAAATGCAGAATACTTTACCTAGGCTACTATAAGGCTCCAATATGTCCACAGTTGGAATTATTTGTCTAGATTTGGTCCCCACACATATAGAGGGATATCTAGGCTCTAGAAAAGGTACAGAAGAGGGCAACCATGATGATATCAACTCTCAGAGCTCTAAGTTATGTAGATAAGCCCCAAGAGTTTGAGTTATTTACTTTGGACAAATGCAGGCTTAGGGAGGATATGACTGAGGTTTTCAAAATTTTAGAATATTGGATACATTCCAGTTCAATAGATTTTTTGAAATGGATAGGGATGGTCGGTCAGACATATGAAATCCGTAGTTAGGAAGTTAGGTTAGATGGCAGGAAGTATTTCTTTTCTCAGAGCATCATTGGGAATCTGACTAGTTCCTTAGGGACAATTCCAGTTATGAGGGCAAGTTACTAATCAGTTGTGATTATAAGGAGTCATGGACTTCCGTGGTCTTCTGAAATTTGCTCAATTCCTTAGGGAGATGGAAAGAAAATTCCCAGAGTTTTTTCTGAATTGGCCAACCCAATGGTTTTTTTCTCTCTTTTTTTGTGCCTCTCCCAGGAGAAACTGTGGTTAGGGAACATAGGGGATAAACAAATGGTCGAGACAGTTGCAACATTGACTGGATGAGGCAGGCTTGAGGGGCCTTATGGTCTATTCTTGTTCTTCTTTTAATCCGTTCATACGTAATATCAAATGAATCCTACTGGCAAAATCTAACACATGGAAATAGTCCTTTAATTCAAGCTGCACAACCTTGAAAAGCTAAAATCAGTTTGTACCCACAGTTCCAAGATACTAACTGAATGTTTTGAATGAATGTGAAAGCTATTGATGGTTATTAAACTGGTCTTGTTTCAACTGTCTGTTGGAAGTTGATGAGACAAAGAAAGACAGTGCAATTTTGACAGTCACTGAAATGACCAGCACAAGAGAAATAGCATCATCAAGGCAATATATCATTAAATTAAACTATAGCAAAACACAAAAATAGCTTCACTTTCTACAGTTTGTTTGTCCATCTTATAACATTATCCTATGGAAAAGAAAAGCTGGTAGGAATAATTGCAAGTAGTATTTGTCCGATTTTCATTTATAATAAGGTTTTGAATGAGCGTATTTTACTGCATCCCAATCTGTGTGATATTTCCAGTATCATTGTTAATGTTACTTGCGCTGAGTGGTATTTCTTTCAACCATTTAATTTGAGAGTCACTTCAGCAATCCCAGTTAATTAACTGCATCTACAAGAGCTTCCCTGATAAGATTGTGATGTTTCTAAAAATAGTGGTAAAGCTATAGAAAACTTTTCAGCAAAACAGTTAATACATTCAAACAGTAATAGGCAGCCAATCTTTTGAACGTGCAGAAGTATGATTTTAATCAAATCAAAATATACCTGGAAATAAAAGGAACCCTGTGTGCTGACTTTAAACTGGAAACTTTACAAAGAAAATTTCCACTTATCTTCAGTTCTCAGTGCAAGTACTATTAACAATGATGACTGGAAAATCCAACAAAAATCTGCACACTAACAGGATTTAATCATTTCTACAGAAGTTACATAGTCCATTGGTTCAATTTGAAAGCCATTTGTAAGTCAAATTACACCTTTGCATTAGTTACTGGATGAATTTAGTGCACTAATGTTTTTTGATAGAACAAATTGCCATGTGATTTTGCATGATGTCAGCACTTATCTGGTCATTTTATTTCATAAAATCATAGAAATATCAGCACAAGAAGGAAACCAACATGCCTGTGCCAGTGCTAGCACCACACTGGAGCTAACTACTCTAATTCTTGCCTTTTCCCCCATATCCAACATATTCTTTCCTCTTCAATAATTCATTTAATTCCCTAATAAATGCTGTGATTGGCTAAGGTTCAACAACCACAATTCTACATATTCTGTATTCCAGTAACACTTGCATGAAAAAATCTACTAACCTTTCCCTTTGTGTTTTTAGTATTGATCCTAAATCCCTTTGCTAAGATTTTGAACAAGTTTGTTTTGAAAAATAAGTTAAAAATGTGAACAAAATGGTAATTATTTTAAAATTTCTGAACTTTATCCATGGCGACCTCAACAACTTACCATAATTTATGAAATATATGCAAATTTTACTTCTATCTAACAAATCATTTTAATCCAGGAAAAAGTTGTCTTTAACAAAAGCTGTCAAGATTATGAATGTACATAAATGTGAAATGTAAAAGCTATCTATTGTAAATTCTTTAATAATTCAAAACAAACATTTGAATCAGTTACTGAATAATAGCATGATAATAACGTAACATGTTTCTGGGTGATGTGGCACCTCAATTTGACAATAGGGCTGAGAAATCTATAGTGCTCCCAACAGTTGTGTAACGTTCGGGATACAATTGTTAGCAAGTATACTGTACTAAGGCTATGTAGATTAAATGCTTTTCCATGGCTTTCATTGTCCTGTACTTGGTATTAGTTGTATTTTAGTGTATAGTAATGTGCTTGCCACATGTTCAAATTAAGTTTTTTTCTTGTTAATTGTTGATCTGTTTTCAAATGTGAGGCTAAAATCTTACATTCAAAGGCTAGCAATAGTAGTTATATAAAATCTAATGTAAATTGACACTTAAATTAGCATTTTAATTAGCAATTGAAACAAACCATCCCAAATAATATGCCTCTGCCAGTTTTAAAACCTGTTAAAATCAATCAAATGTCAAGATGCTGCTCATTAAGAATGATACAGCACAGAAGGAGGCCATTCAGCCCATCGTGCCTGTGCTGGCTCTTTGAAAGAGCTACCCAATTAGTCCCACTCCCCTGCTCTTTCTCCATAGCCTTGTAAATTTTTCCCCTTTAAGTATTTATCCAATTCCCCTTTGAAAATTATTATTGAATCTGCTTCCACCAGAATGTATCTGGCAATACATTCCAGATCATAACAACTTGCTGCATAAAAAAAATTCTCCTCAGCGGCAGTTACCTTAAATCTGTGTCCTCTGGTTACCGACCCTTCTGCCAATGAAAACTGTTTCTCCTTATTTACTCTATTGAAACGTTTCATGATAGTGAATCTCCCCATAACCTTCTCTGCTCCAAGGAAAATAACCCCAGCTTCTCCAGTCTCTCCACGTAACTGAAGTCCCACATCCCTGGTATCATTCTAGTAAATATCCTCTGCACCCTTGCTAAGACCTTGACATCCTTCCTAAAGTGTGGTGCCCAGAATTGGACACAATACTCCAGCTGGATCATTTCTGCATCATTTAAAGGTTGTTAATCAACAAGCATGTTATACAGCAGCGTAGTAGTTAAATAACTGGACTAGTTAATCCAGAGACCTGGACTAATAATCTAGAAAATGTGAGTTCCAATCCCACCATGGCAGTTTGAGAATTTGAATTCAGTATTAAAAATCTGGGAAATAAAAAGCTGGCATCAGTAAAAGGGATCACGAAGCTGTCGGATTGTCATAAAAACCCAACTTGTTCACTAATCTCCTTTAGGGAAGTAAACGTGCCATCCTTACCTGGTCTGGCTTATATGTGACTTCACTCCCACACCAACGTGGGTGACTCTTAACTGCACCCTGAAGTGGTCTAGCAAGCCACTCAGTTGTAACAAGCCCCTACCAGCAGTTTAAGAAGACGGCCCACCACCACCTTCTCAGGGCAATTAAGGTTAGGCAATAAATGCTGGCCTTGCGAGCGACACCCAGATCATGAGAATGAATAAAGAAAAAAAATGTTGCAGACTTTGAAACAAATTGAACAAGTTAACTGCATCTTGTAATAAGCCAATTTATGTACAAGCTCCCTCTTGTTCTGAATTTGTATAAAAGACCTGCGTATTACACTGCTGTTTTATAACATTTTTAAAAAAGCATTCCACACTTCTCCAAACATTTACACCCAATGGTAAACATGATACCCAACATCAGTGATGACATAAGGCATTTTACATACTGATACAACAGAAGTTCTGTGTTTCCTTGATGTAATCTCATCCTTTCCCCTTTTTAAGTGTTCACTGTAATAATTGTAAACAAGCTAAAGACAAAAAGAAAAACTGTGAATACTGCCAATCTAAAACAAAGATAGAAAGTGCGAGAAATACACTACAAGTCTGTCATCATTTAAAAGAGAAAAGATAGGTTAACATTTCGGGTGGAGGCTCATTATCAGAACTGGTGAATATATCTCCACCTGAAATGTAAGCAGCTCAAAGAAAAAAGGCAGATTAATGTTTCAGATGGAGACCCTTCGCCAGTACGAACAAACTGTCTCCACCTGAAACGTTAAGTTGTCTTTTCTTTTTTGGCTGCTGATAGATCTGTATTTCCAGCATCTTTCAGATGAGACGTTAAACCAAGTCTGCCCTCTCAGGTAGGCATAAAAGATCCCATGGAACTATTTTGAAGAGCAGGGGAGTTATCCCCGGTGACTTGGCCAATATTTATCCCTCAACCACCATCACTAAAAAAGCAGATTATCAGGTCATTATCACATTGCTGTTTGTGGAAGCTTGCTGTGTGCAAATTGGCTGCCATGTTTCCTCTATTACAACAACGACTACACTTCAAAAAGTACATAATTGGCTGTAAAGCGCTTCGGGATGTCCTGAGTTTGTGAAATGTGCTATATAAATGTAAGTTCTTCCTCTTTTTAACTACAATAAAACTATTATCCTCAAATTACTGTACAGTACACAGTTAGAAAATAGAATGATTTTTATTTTCATTCAGCTAATGACTCTGGCAGATGCGGAAAACTGATTATGGCTGGAACTCCACAGATCTTAATTGAAGCACTGACTAAAATTAAGGCCTTTCTCTTTAATTTGAGGCAGTCAGTACTTCAATTAGGATGGTCGTTTTCTAAGGAAACAATTACAAGTTAAATGGAAATTCTTTTGGAGAAACTAATCTGATTTAAAATGTTAAACATAACTAATATGCTATAAAGTTATAGTTGAACCATCAAATAATCTGTTTGTTGTACAGAGAATAGTTCCTTCTGTATAAACATATATTTTTTAAAGAATAAATGTACATGTGTAGTTGGTGGAGAAGAATGGCAATCAAAAGGTTAAACAACACTGTTTTGACAAAAGCTCCAAGGCTGAGACAAACCCACTTTCTTCCACCCCATTCCTGTAGCAAACTTGTTGCCAGTCCTGTCTGCACCGTCCTTACTCTCCCAATAATACTTGGCCTTGAGCCAAAGGTGTCGTCTTACGCACAAGATAAAAAGGGATCTTTTTTGAGGGCAGATCCCCACCCACCCACCCCCCTCCACCCAACCACCACTGAACATATATGTTACATTGTGTAGTACCACACTCCCTGCTGCTCCCAACCCCATTTCCATAGACAGTAATCATGAGTCAATTGTAAGAAATAATGTACAATACTATCACGTTTTAGACAGAAACAGCAGGTTTCATTCCCGATTTTTTCTGCTCTGGCAACTGCAGTAGAAATATGGCACCACATTTTGTCCCATGAGATTCAAATGAGATTTACAGTGAAAGTATAACAAAGTAACCAAGGCCATTGAGAATCCTGTGTTAAGAAAACTCCTGTAAAAATACCTGAATTAATACTACTGTTCTACTCTAAAATGCCAAAAGAAACCATGTACAGCAGGGAAAACAGGGATCTCCACATTCTTTAAATATTTCATCCCAAAAAGCTTTGTTCGTGTCCATACTCACCCCAAACATTTTGCAATATGATTAACAGCAAAGGAATCTCATTACTCAGTGCACCCCACCTGATATTAACCACTGCTAATGAACAGCCAGTATACAGCAAACTTTTTTCAGACAGTTTTTACAAATTTCAAGCACATAGTATATAATATGTTCAAATTCAACTTTTGCCTCTATTCTATCTTTTAACGCCATGAACTGCAGTGGACCTTCCAAGAAAGTTAAAATCTACTCCTTTTCAACAGATGCAATATTTTCCATTAAGCTTTCATTTTATCCTGAGAAAAATCAATTGTTCTTAAAATGTAGATAGAAGTGTAAAGGAATTACTCAAATTGTACACAGAAAGTAATTTTCAAAAGCTCAAAAACACATTTAAAGTGATCAATGGCTTTCTCTTACTCCAGCTAAATTTCATAAATTTTAAATAATGGAGAAAGTAAAGACGATTCAAATTACATATCCGTTACTTAAAACAAATATTCTTTTCTAGCCTTGTTAATTTTAGAAGTAAGCCAGTTCACATCAAAGGAGCAAACTTCTTCTATCTTTAAATGTATGTTTTGCATTGATCTTCCAAATTACTATTATGCCGATGAGCACCATAATCTATATTTGCATCAGCTGCATGGAGCACCTGCTTATATTTTAAAACTAGGTTTAGTAACCTTTAACTTACCTAGTTTTAGCCAAAATTGCAGTAGCAACTTGTGTAATCTATGAACAACAGACAGTGTCTGCCATCTTTCTTTGGTAGAGAGCAATGTAGCAGCCCGCTCTTCTGGCAAACAATTTTTACATCAGTTGGTAACATTCATAACCACAGAATACTTCCTAAACACCCAGACATATTTTCTGAGTCCGGCATTCTGACAAATGGAACAAACCACACCAGGGAACAAAGACTACAAATCAAAAATACTTCCGATATGATTATTGTTTACTATAACAAGTTTATGGTGACTTACTGTAAATTAAGTAGTGTGGAAATTAAGACAGAAAAAAATACAAAAGGATCTAAAAGGTATCAAGACTGACTAAAGTGGTTTCACGTGCAGCAAATTACATAGTTATATTCTGAAATTCTACTTCTATTTACTATCTATATTTATACCAAACTTCAAAATGTAATCAATAGTTCTCTCAGACAATTGTGAAAAATGAATTAATAATTTTAAGAAACCAATTATTTTATTCTTCAATACATCTTTCTAATACACATAAAACCTCATAAGAACATAAACAGTTGCCAAACTAGACCCAAATAAATCCTACCTGGCAAGGATAAGCATAAATTTCCAAATCCATATGTTCCATAATTTAAACCACTAAGTAAGTTCATATTTACGAGTATTAAACAGCCTTTGCCGAGTTTCTGTTCAGAGAGTTGAGTGCTGTGTTTTGTGCTGTGGTAACAGAACCAGCAGACTCGGAGAATTATGCTGGCGCAGAGTAGAAACTAGCACAAAAAAGACACTTACTGTTTGTCATGTGACTCAGGGAGGTGTATTGGCCATTGGGCGTGCTTGTGGTGGGGACCACCACCATTGAATGCTCCATCTTGGGAGAGAAGTCATCACTACCTGTTCCAATGAAAAGGTCAGTCATCACACAGTAGTTAATAAAGCATAGGTTTTGTTTCCAATAAATGATTCTTCTTGTGCAGTGTGAGCTATTCTTGTTCTAAGGGTTGACTTAAACATGATATAAAGCAACAGTGCTTTAGCCAGAAAGAAAAAAAATGATTTATCTCTTAGGGAATTTACTGTGCATCCTGCTTTAAAAGCATATTTCATTTTCAAAAGTTCACTTCCTTTGGCTGTTATAAATTCAAATAACAGCACTAGATTTTAAAAAGCAGCATTTGAAATGAAGTGAGCAAGAAGTTTCACAACTTTAAGTTCAAAATATTTCTTGATTATTACAGTTTAAAAACTCACCACCACCAGTGATAGGGCCATCAGTAGCCTCTGTTTCCATATTCAAAGTGCAGTGCTGTAAGAAAAATTGACAGAAAATGTCATGCCGGATGTCTTATTCGTCACTGAAATGTGCTAACGGTAATTAAAAGACACCTGTGATCGTGGAACCCTATCTATGCACTGATGCTACACCTACTGTGTGGTGTGGCGATATGACTACAACTTCCAGAAGGCTAAAGTTTGCTTTTAAAGGCATTTTAAAAATTGCAGTATTATAAGACTATGTAAAACAATCCTGGCTCTGAATACTGTGTGCATCATCTGTAGTAAATTACGCGACATATTTCCTGGTTTTGTTACTGTTGTGGACAGTCCTGGATTACGGCAGTGTCCAGCATCCAACTTACAAAGATGCATGAAGTGACTGCAACCTTTATCAGAGGTCAGCACAGTAGCTAACTAGAAGTTTCAAAGAACATATTTCCACTAACATTTCTTCAGCCTAACAAGATGGGTTGCTGGCCAGTTCCTGGTAACATGTTATCATAAAATTCTCTATGTCAGTCATATTAAAACATACCTTTTAAACCTTTTTCGGTTACTGTAATTCCTTTGTGAATTAATATCATGACATTAATTAGTAACTGAAATGACCGAAACTTGTCTTATGTAATTGCCATATTTTTGTACATACCACTAAACCTGCGTTCATATATTTATAAATCATTGAAAGTCAAACAAAACTAAATATATTGAGAATGGTAAACATGAACCCAGAGATCAAGCAATTCTTGACGCCCAATGCAATAATACTCTTTATATCTGTCCTGAGGGATTAATTAGCATTGAGACTATGAGTGAGATTCTCTGAGACATGACTACTTTTTTTCCCTCCAAGATAATGGATAATCTCAAGAACGATACGGCATTAGGAGTTAACTGCTGAGAATTAATCTGCAGAATCTATTTCTATTGATCTCAAAATATTTTTAGCCATGACGACAGGAACGTCGCGTTACTTACTGGAATAGGGTTATTTCTCCACATGCCTCCAGCTACTTCCCTGAAAAGTGTGAATTCTACGTTCCTCTTTTTGCTGTTTTATACTAGTCAGACATACTATTTACAGTCACAAATATCCTGGAATAAATCTTAACCCAGCGACAATCTACGACCCAAACCAATTACTAGGTACCTATAAATGTAAAACAATGCGATATTTACATAGAACCAATATGTACACTCGTTCCAATATCACCATTAATACACACGTACAACAAACAAATCAGCCGAATCGAACCCAGCTCCTCCGAGTAAAAGCTGAAACCTGCGTCAGACACACTGCAACAGGAAGAAAAGTCCCACCAACAAAAATGGTTAAAACACTTCAGCACCGTTTACGTTCGCTCACGCCAGAATTTCCACCTTTCCAGCCTGCAGATCGGATGAAAAGCGTTTAAGTCAAGCGACTGTCAGTTCTTACTGGTGTTGAAGATAAAAAGAGCAAGGTATGGAACGGGTGTTGGAAAAGTGTTCAGGAATGTCATCGTACAGTATACTCCGGGAGAGAAAGAGGTCAGCGCCTCGGCAATGCGATTAACAAAAAAAAAACTTGATACACCGGTTCCTAAGGAATCGACTGGAGAGGAACAGGCTTTTAGATTCAGGCCAAGTTACCAGGATTGTTTAAATGGCCCGTGGCAAAATGTTCTTTCTTTCAGTGGTATGTGACAAGTCAAGTGCTGACAAAAAAAACCCTTTCCATTGGCACTGACAGTATCAATCGGGAATGAGCAAGGAGGCAATGGGTGATAATGCCAGTGATCATGTTAGCCTCTTAACTTATTCATATTTACTGTGCAATGATTCCTTAACAACTGTGGGTGCATGATATGGGTGCGATTGCTATCAACACGAGTTGTGACACTAACCCAGCCACCGTATGAATACGACGGGATTTGTTTGGGGCTGCAACAAGTCATTAGGTCTGTACAGTATATGTGCAGGTACTTAACTTTTTTTTAAATCTCCGCTGAATCAAACTGATCTGATTCGCTTTTCTGACTGGTGCGGAAGCAAGCCTTGTGATTACCTCAGTAATGGGCTACGGTCAAACAAATCCATCACCATTCCCTTTAGTATTGCACAGAGGCGAGCGGTTGGATGTGAAACGCTGCTAATCCAGCAGCCACTTCCTCCATCTTCACCATGGTAGTATGGGAGTTTGTCAAGCTCCGAGAAACCGAACCGCGCGGTTCTGCCTCTCGGCGATCGACTAGAGCAAAGATGCACTCCAGCCGACACAAGGGAAATACCAAAGATAAAAACCACACACAAACCCGGCCAATCATTATGGCACATAAAGCTCCTTTTTTGCAGTCTGCTTCACGGACCTGTCGCTAATAATACTGGCAATACGCCCACTATTAGTATACAATAAATCATGAATGCATTGACAATCAGTATTAAATTGTGGCTATTAATAACCGATATTAATAAACTTATCCAGGTAATTTATACAAGTTTATAAAAAGAACCAGACGATTCACTTTGGATACATAAACGCTCCTTTGCTAATAATGAATTGCACTGTAATTGGTTATAGGCCATTTTCAAATAGATACACTTGTTCAACTTCAGAAATTTCAATTCAATTTATTAGAGAACTCTCTACACATTAGTCTAAATTAGCAGTTAGCACAAAGAGTGATATTAAAAGTTGATATTAAATGCTGTAAAGATCCAATGAAATGCAGCATTACGGTTTATTATGAGCAAACGCAATGATTTATGTGACTGAATAAGTCAAAGTTTTTTTTACATAGAACTGGTGGATTTTTTTTACAGGTTTGGGGATGACATTCCACCATCTGTGCCTTTACAATTAGGGTCTCTGATGACTGAATAAGTGACATTGTGTTTCATAATATTGAATTTTGGGATTTTACCAGTGTTTTGGGGATAACATTTTGTGATTCTGCTAATTTTTAAAGCAGTGGCCTTGGCGATAGTCACAGGACAGTGATCTGATAATGCACCATTTGAAAAAAATTCTTAAAGAACCACTAATCATTATTGTCTTTTATCTCACTGACGTCTTGCACATTTTATTTCACTTATATAAAATCACACTAGTTTGCAAAATGGGATTCACTGCTGGGCATAATTCAACTACTTTAAATTCAGTGATTTTTAAAAAAGATGTTCAATGAACCACAATCGTAAAAATATTTTAAAGATCATGTAACAATCTTATGTACTTTTTGACGATTGTACATTGCTACCACATCCGGTCTCCGTGTTCTAGTTTTTCCCAATGTCTCTCTATTGCATTTCATCCATCGTAAACTTAATCTAATCCACAAGAACACTATCTGGGTTCAGTTGGTCAATAATGTTTTCAGATGATAAGTTGATTGGACATACCACTTTCGTTCGTTCGTTTAAAAAGTACCAAATAAGTCATCCCCCCACGTTTTTAATGTGGAGAACCAGTCTGTCATCATCTGACAGCTACAAGTGATCACTGCTCAGAAAAAACACAGATAAAGTTCGTCAGCAAATTAGTATTATTTGACTTCCACAGAAAATATACCGAATGCTTCAAATGATGTGAGGGACACACATATACTGTAGCATTTAGGGTTAAAAAGCAAAATTCTTGGACATTTAAGCACATGTTTCACGATTAGTTTCGACTTGTTGAAAGATTTTACAAGTTTGTTCAATCACAACTGATAGGATCCTATAATATGGCTTTCCTTTTTTATCCCTGAAAATACAGTTATCATTCTGTAACTATGAGCTAATGTCTTAAAGTAATTTCCATATTAAAGAAAGAGGACGGCTTTCTGTAGTTTTTCTGAGAGCGCGTGATGAATTTCAGGCTTCTTAGGGTTTACACGAATTCCTTGGTTTATGCATGTCAAAAGAGAACAAGGAGCGGACATATATAAAGGTACATGAATCGTTTATCTATATGTCTTCTGAAGTCACGCTTACTTTTTTATTGAGAAACAATTCCTACATATGGTGATCATTTACGTCATCATTATAATAGCCTATGGGCTCGATTTTGCCAGGCCCGAGGAGGCGGGATTGAAGGCGTGAGTTGTTAAAATCGCCAAAAATGGCGGGCGGGCCCGATCCCGCCTCCGAGCAATTTTCAAAATGCGTGTTTTCTGACCCCCTTTCCATCCCGCCTCCAAGAGGCGGGATAGGCCCTTAAGGCCCTTAACAACCACTTAATTGCCTCTATAATCCCATTTTGAGAGGCCTTTCCGATTTTTAGACATTCCCCCCATCCTACACGCCTCCTCTGGAACACGCCAGGTAATCCTGGTGGCCTCACAAGTGGATTGCTTACTCACAGCTGCAGCTCCACCATTACAAAGGAGTTTTCACCAATGATCATTTGCAGGTGGCAGACCTTAGTTGTTTCAGGTCTGGGGGAACTTTTAGCAGGCATACTCAGTGTTGTGCAAGTTTGGAGCCTGACACCCATCTCCAGTGTGACCTCCTGGGAAACCCCTCTCCCCACCTTGACTAAGCGCTTCCTCAACTGAGGCATAAACCAGAAGCATGGCGACCAATTAATTCCTTTTCTCCTGGACATCAGATTCGGACGCAGACCAGCCGCGGCAGCAGCAGAACCATGAGCAACAGCAGCAACAGGAGCGCCAAGCTGCTAGTCACTCACCTGAAGATGCACAGGCCAGCGCGCGACAACACTGCTGCCTGGGATGCACTCATCCTGGCCAGATTTGCTTAGCCTGCACAATCAAACACTTTAGTCTCGGTCCTTCTTACCAGAGCATCGACAATGGACAAGAACCTGTGGAATCCTATCACTCTGACCACCATTCTGACAATCACAAGGTGCCCTAAAATACTTTATAATACAATCACAATGATGGCTGGTCCGAAAACAAAACAACACAGCACCCAAGTGACTACCCTTGTGACTACTTGTGCTTTATCTTCCTCTTATGCGTGCTCCTACGTGGTGCTTCCCCTGTGGCTTCAGCAGATGTGGAGGCCCCTTGCTCACTTTCTTGCTGCTCCTGTCTCGACGCCTTTGGCGGGCGTCCTCTGGGGTGGCGAACCTGTGTGGGCTTGCCAACAGTCTGCTGCTCCTGCGGCTGTGCAGGGGCTGAGACGCCCATCTCAGTTGGGTGAGGACTCTGGTGGGGCTCTGACCGAGGGCTTTGCTGTGGCATGGTCGTGTGAGCGCTTGGAGAGGAGCCCCCACTTCCATGTTGTCTGCCACCAACATCCCTCTCATGGGTCAGCCCCACTTCAGAGCTAGCAAGTGGCTTGACAGCACCTTGCTGTACTGCAGGGGGGCCATGAGGACCCGTTTCTGCACTTGAAGTCCTACTCCAGAGGACTTGCATGAAGGTCTAGTTTGCTCAATAGCTGACCATCGCTTCTCAAGAGATGTCATTCTATTCTGAACAATGACCATGTTTTCAATACCCTGGCGACTAAGCTCCTTCATGGACGTAGCCATCCTCTCCTCTACAGTAGCCATCCTCTCCTCTACAGTCGCCAGCCTTACCATGGAGGTAGCCATCCTTTCCACGTAGGTTGCCATCTTTTCCGCGGTGATGCGTTCATGCGCCAATGTCTCCACAAAGGCTCTGCTCATGTTCGCGATGGACTCCTCTATTCGCTCCACACTCGCAGCGACCCTGGAGACAAAACCTGCCAGAGACTCCTGCACCTGTTCCTGGAGTTCCAGCACCGCTCTCCTTCTGAATGGACCCGGAGGCACAGGGTTGACATGCAGCGGAGCCGAGCTGGCACAGTCCTGCGCCCTCCAACGAGGACTCTCCACAGCTGTCCCTGTCTCCACCATCTACTGATGCTCACTTGTGAGCTGGGATGCACCAGGTGACAACACTACTCTATCTCGCGAAGGTCCCACCGAGGTGTGAGTGTCTGCGCTGGCGATGGTGCTGGGTGCGCTGAATTCTGCTGACGCTGCGCCCTCAGAGATTGCAGCTTCCTCTGAGGAGTCTGGAGGCTCAGGCTGTTCCTCCTGGATAGTGGGGACGGGGGCTTTTGATGGTCCTGTGGGGGAGTAAAGGAAAGAGTTAGAGATGTGAGGCCAAGGTTATATGCACATTGAATATTGCGATGATCATAAGTCAATCTGTTAGAGCATCAGAATCATTATCAGTGACTCATGCTATGTCAATGAGAGAGATTCCAAACTATTCTGTCACCAGCTTGCTGTGATGCGCCCGTCTGTCCGTCCCCCACTTGGGTATTCTCCTTGATCCCAGCAATTTCCAGGGCCACCTCCTCCCAGGGGGTGAGCTGGGCTACTGAGGGTGGCCCTCCTCCTGTCCTCGCTCTTTCCCTCTTATTGTGGGCTCTCTTTTCCTGCAATGAGGGACACAAGTGGAGTTTGAGTGAGAATGAACGAGTGAGTGTAGAGAATCCATAGCATAGATGCTTAGAAGGATACAAAGGACCCTCCCTGTGTGTTGAAAGTTGTTGTTGTCATGGCATCACAGTGATAGGGAGTGTGAGGGCTGCATGGTCGAATAGTTAAGTGAATGTGACCATAGAGAGGGAATGGGTAAGGATGTAAGTGTCAAGTGGCATGTGAAGGAAGAGATTGGCAAAGCAGAGTGCTGGTGAGGAGAGGTGATGGGGATCAGATTGAGGGTGATGGGAAAGTCATTCTCACTTTTCCTGTGTGGAGAAGGTCATGAAACCTCTTCCTGCATTGCAGCCAGGTTCTGCGGCTCAGCGAAATGGAGTTGACCTCCTGGGCCACTTGTAGCTACACAGCTTTTGTCTGCTGGGGTGGCTTTTTTCTCCCTGAGGAAGGGAACAGCACCTCCTTATTACAGCTGGCTCCGTGCACCAGAGCTTGGAGGGAGGGCTCATCAAATCGAGGAGCACACTTTTGCTTGATCAATGACATTTTCCACAATTCAACTCCTTCATATAAATTGCAGAGCCTTTGCAGTCTCCAGAAGAATCAAGGCTGCTTGCAGGCCTTAAATCCAACAGCATTAATGACATCATCGGAGGCGACTTTCTGTATGAAAAGACTCATTGGGCCAGTGGTTCCCACACGCAGGAAATCAATTGCCCAATTAGGGGAAAATCCCACTTTTTCAACACATCACTTAGGAGTCGGGGTCCTGACACGATTTCCACCTGACAAGCCCCAGCCCGCCCACACTGACAAAATCCAGCCCTATATCTTTCTCAGATTTACCTACAGATTCTTTCAGATTACATTTGATCTGGACAACGAGAATACATATTGGAGTATAAAGTCACTGAATGTTTCTCATATATAGTTAAATATACACATCCTCTCCTTCCAACCCCCATTTATAGAGTTTGGATTGACAGAAAAATTACAAATAGTTTGTGTCTGCTTGCTTATAATCAGGTAACAAATTAGGAAAGTCAAAGTTTTTCTACATGCAAATAAAATGCCAGTGGTATTGCCCAGTGAAGGTTTTATGTATAAGATGGCTACCCAGATGACAGACACTTCAGAAACTGGCTCCACAGTGCCATCTACTAGCTGCAGTCTGCAACTACATGGCTACAGACAACAGTTTACATGCAATTCTCTGTTTACATAGTAGGGTTATCAAACCTCCAAGATTGCCCTGGAGTCTCCAGGAATTGAAGACTAATCTCCTGGACAGTGCTGTGTGCAACCCAGGCGAAAAATCATAAGGGAATTAAAAAGAGAATGTGTGTTTTTATCATTTTCTTTGAACACTTTTATTAGTATTAAAAATATTGGAGGTGAAGGAAAAGGCTATTTAACTGACAGTCAAGGATCATCCAATCGGGTAACGAAGATTCTGTTTGCTTTCCAATTGGCGCAGGAAGGCGGTGCCCCGTGAGGATGTACATGTCATGTAACCAGTGGTGGCAGCGTGGGGGCGGGGCCGTTGGAGGCGAGAGGTCATGTGCTGAAACCTCCAGGAATACATCCAACCAGAGTTGGTAACCCTATTACATAGGCAGTTTCAATGTTAACATGAAAGCCTCACCAAAATCATGAGAGCAGGAAGTTGGGCACAAAATGTGCACATACACATCATTTTTAATATTATTTACACACACACACACAAACAAACGTCCAAGGCCTAGTTTAATCTTCAGGTGAAGTGGGTTTAGAGGGTGGGGTATAATTGGGTCAGGGTGTGCAGATGTAATTTAGTCCCAATTTGGAAGTTATACATTCTGTCCATATGTTTGCATAATACTTTGAACTTGTATTATTTATAGTTAAATAGCAAAAATAACAGCAATCTGGAAAGCAGAGAAGTATAATTGAATGAAGCATAGGAGTTTCTCTGGAGTATATGCTGGAAGATGCAAAACTGAGGTACTATAGTGTCACCACTGGCTGGAGGGTGCAATTATAGTGAGATAACTTTACGTGGGCCGTTTCCATTATAAATAGGCTAAAAGAATTTATACTGGGAAAAGTTGACAAAAAGGTTTTGTAGATATACATACAATTTTATTATATATATGTGAGAGAGAGAAAGAGAACATAAAAGGAAATATATATTCTATATAAGAGCTTTATAAACATACAAAAGTAAATCATTTGTTAAAAAGAAGACAGGACTACTGAGGGATCAAGAAAAGTCTAAATGTGGACAATGAAAGCATGGTGGAGAAATTAAATTAGTATTTTGCATTACTATTTACAAATGACGGTGGAAGTAAGAATGTAGATGTCCAAGAGGATATGGAACAATTGTTAGAAATAACTGTAGAAAAGGAATTGGTTTTGAAAGAATTAGCAGAACTCAAGATGTGATATAAGTCACTGGACTCTGATGGCGTGCGTGCATTTGAAGGAAATCAGAGAGATAGCAAAGGCTCAGGCCACAGTTTCTCAATCCTCCTTAAATATGTAAATTGTGTCATGGAACTAGCAAGTAGCAAATGTAACACCACTGTTCAAGAATGGAGATAAGGATAAACTGAGTAACTATAGACCAGTTAGTACAACATCAGTTGTGGCCAAATCTTTAGAATCTATAATTCAAGATCAAATTAGTAGACATTTGGAAATGCATGTATTGATCAAGGACAGCCAGCAAGAATTTATTAAAGGCAGGTTGCTTTTAACAAATTTTATAATGGTCTTTGAAGAAATTACATTAAATAAAGGGAAAGGCAGTAGATGTAATGTAGATGTTTTTTCTGAAGGATTTCCATAAGGTGTCTGACAAATGGTGTTAGAAAAATTCAGGCATGTATAAGAGGAAATGTAGCAGCATGGATAGAAAGTTGTTTGATGGACAGAAAAGAAAGATCTAGAGTAAATGGGTGTTGTTCAGACTGGAGAAATATTGGAAGTGGCGTAACCCAATGGTCAGTGCTGAGTCCAATTTTGTTTTTAGTATATGTAAATGATTTGGACTTGAACACAATCTCAAAATTTGCTGATAACACAAAAGTGGAAGGTTTGGAAAACAGTGAAGAGAACTGTAAAAGACTTCAGGAAGACATGAACAGGTTAACAGAATGAGCAGACAGGTTTATATATTGGGAGAAAAAAAAATGTAAGTATACGCTTAATGGAAAATACTGAAGAGCGTGGATGAACAGAGAGATATAGGGGTTTAAATACATAATTTCCTGAAAGTACAAATGCAGAAAAATTAAAGCCACGAAAAAGGCTAACAGAATTTTGAGTTTTATAAATAGGGGAGTACAAAAGTAAAGATGTACTATATGCAGTTTTGGGTATCCCATTACAGAATAGGCAATAAAGCCATAAAGAGCACACAGCATAGTTTCGCCAGGATGATGGCAGGGATGGGAAACTATATTGATGAGGAGAGGTTCGAGATACTGGAAATATTTCCACTGGTGCAGAGAAGGTAAAGAGATTTAGAGATTTTAATATTATGGATTCAATAGAGAAAATAGTCATTCCCCATTCATTCTGATTGTAGAGTCAGCGACGATGGGTATCAATTTAAAACTGTCGCTAAAAGATTGGTGGGGATGTGCGGTTAGGAGAAATTTATTTACAGTGTGGGTTGTTGGAGCATGGGATGCTTTACCACAGGGAGTGGTTGAGGCAGAGATAATTGCAATTTTTATGGGAATATTGGATAAATCACAGAATCATAGAAATTTACGGCACAGAAGGAGGCCATTTGACCCGCCGTATTTGAAGCAGAGGAAGATACAAGGCTATAGGGAGAGAGCTTTACTTTTGGATTGTTTGAGCAAAGGGCTTCACAGACACAATGGGCCAAATGGCTTACTACTGTGTTATAACCTTTTATGGTTCTAAATCTTAAAAGCCCTAGCAGTTGTTAAATAATGGAATGACAGTATGGGAGTCGTGCCTCGTTGGGATTTCCCGACATTTCTACTAGCCTACCTTAACACACAACAAACATCAATTACGTATTAGTTTCCCCCCACCGCCCCCCCCACCCCCCACCCCCCACCCCGCCGCCTCTCCCAATGCTCAAGCACTGAGACTGCAATACACCAAGCATAATGTTCATTGACTTACTGCCAGGTAAACTTCCAGGATTTTCCAGGGTCATTATTCCACTAGCAATATGGGGTGTAGAACTTGGTGCTTGCCAAAGGCAGATCAAGAAATTGTATGTGAACAGCCCTTATGTGCTGGTGCTAAAAGTTAAAGCGAAGCAGCAATTTAAAAGTGCCTGCCTATATGGTACCAAAAATAATTTAGCCTTTATCTAATTATATATGAACATTATTCTTTCAGCCTTTGAGAAGGCTGAATGGAGCAAAATCAGCGGCAGTTAAAATAAACGTGGAGACAGGAAACAGTGCCAGTGAGCAAATGATGGAGCAGGGCAACACCTGATTCCCATGTTTTTGATGGCTGGCAAAATGGAGATGGCATTGCATGAGGTGGGTGCTTGGGGAATTTAACACTCCAGGGCATCCTCCCCAGAGGACAAGAGTGAAGTGTGCCTGGCATACTCAAAACTGCAAGCACTATCCACAAGACCTGAGAAGAAGATGGAACACCTGAAGGAAGCTGCCAACATAAGACTACTCAACTGTACCATTTACTAGACACTTGCCACAAATATGCATGCCACAAAGTGTTGCCTACCAATCTGTGGCCCATGCCAAAACCTCACACAACCTTATAGCTGTTTCATTGTTAATCATACATACCCATACTCCAGAACGGCACAGTCAAACTGTAATTTACAGTTGAACATTTACACTCGCATCTTTAAAGGACTTCATACATAAAAAGAATTGTAACACACCTAGCTAACACATATGATGGGACTGCAGGTAGGGCATTATCTGCCATTGTGCATGTGCTGTTTTAACAGAACATACCAAGACTAATTATATGCATGCATGACAATTCTTCATATACAAAGATGTTCTTATAGAATAGAAGTAGATCATTCCCAGGTACACAAAGGACAAGTACCGTGCACAATTAAAAGAAACAAAAGCTGCTATTAGATCAGGTAAAACAAGGGTATCAAATGAATCCAGCCCGTGGAACAGTTTCATCCGGATTGTGATGTGATGTGATGTGCTGTGCTTAAGGTGGCCAAATTGAAATGCGATGTGCTGTGGGTTGCCCAGGAGAACTGCACCTTTTAAATTTCAAACCACAGTAGCGCACCCCCCCCCCCCCCCCACCCCACTCCAGGGAGGCTGTAACTTAGCCGTGTCATAAATTGCAGCCCCAACCGAAGCTCCAAACCAGGGCATAGACAGCAGTGCCTGTGTCTGTCATGGTGACTGCATCCACTTCTATGCCCCAGGCTCCTTTCAGGCTGCAACCACTGCCATCAGCAACATCACTCAGTTCACTGTCCACTTCTGCATAAGGAAGGTGACCAAAGGTCTCTATTACTGGAGGGACAACTACATCTTCCCCATGGACTAATTAAAGCAGGAGGTGCCTGGCATCCATATGAACAGAAAGGGACACCACTCCCTCGTCCAGCTCTTTTGCTACAGCAGGCAGTGGATAGTGCAGGTCTGTGCCCAGTTTCCTGGCAGAAGCCATGATGCCATCATCCTGCGCCAGTCCTCTATCCCAGCTCTATTCTACCCAGACCATCAGATTAGAAGCTAGCTCTTTGGAGACAAGAGATATCCTTTTAACACATGGCTCTTGACTCTGTTCAAGAACCTGAGCATAGACGCCGAGCTAGCCTACAATGAGAGCCATGCTGCCACAAGAAACCTCGTAGAGAAGACAATCGGCGTACTCAAACAACGGTTCCTCTGCCTGGATCGCTCTGGAGGAGCTCTGCAGTGCACCCCTGACTGTTTCTCCAAATTTATAGTGGTGTCCTCCAGAGATCCCAGTCTTTACCATCACCCAGGCAGGAAAAAGTGAAGGAGGAAGAACTGCAGGAAGAGAAGGAAGTGCAGGAACAGCATCAGCCAACAGCTGCCAAAAATCTCAGACAACAACTGACAGAAGAGTGTTTCAGTTGAATTATCCCTCCCCTTCCCCAATACACTAACAGTCCTGCCATCCATATAACCATAGTCCTTACAACCATCAACTGAATACCCTTGTACAAGTTCCCATGTTCTGTACAAAACCTAGATGGAAGTTGGACCTGTATTCCCCCATGCACTCAGCGCTTGAGCTTAAGCTCGCTGGCAGGCTGTCCAGTGCACCAAGCCTTTCCTGGTGCACAACCATCAGCCTTCTTCTGAATCCTGGGCCCTCTAAGTCATAATAAACTAAGAATCACCCTGTGCAAAGCCCTAGTGCCTGTCTTATGTGTTCATTTAACTGTTTTACAGCTCCTATGAAGTGTGATCTCCAGTGGATACAGCGTTGGAGGTAGAAGTTGCGCACCCATTGTGGACACTTCAGATGACCATGATGAGCAACCTCAAGCTTCTCTGGCCTTTCAGCCTGCAGCATCTTTGTATCGCCAGAGGCAGTCTAGCCTAGCTGGCTGTATGACATTAGTAAAGTCAATGATGGAGAGGGTGGTGGGGGATCAGGCATGCTGCCATCCTGAGAGAGGACAGCAAGTCCCTCTCATATGCAGTCAATACTACTGTCATGGGGCAGCGCCGCAGCACTCCCATTGCTCTGCGCGAGAACAGAAGTGATGTGATGTTCTGGAAGCCCCTATCCAGCCCAGAGCCAAGATGACATCAGTTGGAGCTCTATGGCAGTAGTTTCACCTGCCATGGAAGCTGTCAGAGCTGCCATTAGAGACTCCGTCATTGTGGGTCTCACTGCAGTGTTTGTGGAGTTGACCACTCGCTCCATGGTTACATGCATGGTCTCGTTGCCCTGTGTAATGACCCGACACAAGTTCCTTCATGCTCTGTGCCATTGTGCTCACAGGCAGGCATCCTAGTGGACTTAGCAGTTCCTGGGGTATAGCCATCAGCCTTCTTCTGTAGTCTGGGACCACGGGGTCTGCATCTGAGTCCTCTGCAACAGGGCTAGGCTGTGAGGTTGCCCTCCAGCGAGCTGGTTTCTGTGCCATGTTATCCCTCTACCTTAGTTTATGTGCATTTGTGCTCAGTGATTCACCGTGTGAAGATCCCTCTAGCCTCTAAAGTATGCATGGTGCCAAACTCTGAGCTAGAGCTTTCTATGATAGGTTGAGTGATGCTGCATCTTCATGGGTGCTGCCCCCCTCTTCGTCTTCTCTCTCAGGGCAGACTACATTTTTTCCATCTGAAATGAAAGAGAGGGAAAAGGGATAGCTTTTAGTGTGAAGGGTAAGCAGAGAGAGAGCAGCTGCACTTTGTCATGCAGAGTGTGTAGGGCGAGATAGTATCGAGAAGGGAAAAAGCGGGTAAGACATTAAGATTACGCCAATGCTCTCCTGACTGGCTTCCCATTCTCCATCTCAACAAACTTCAGCTCATCGATAAAGGTGCTGCCCATATTCGTCCTGCTCGCACATCACACCCATGCTTGCTGATCTACATTGGCTCCTGGTCTCCCAATGCCTCAAATTTAAAATTCTCATCCTTGTGTTTAAATTCCTCTATTGCCTCACCCCTCCTTATCTCTGTAACCCCTTCCTTTCACCACCATACTGCCTTCAGCTGAGTCTGTGGAATTTCCTCCCTAAACCCCTCTGCCTCTCCACCTCCCTCTCCTTCCTTTAAGAGTCTCCTTAAAATTGGCTTCTGGCCAATCTTTTGGTCACTCCTCCTGATCTCCCCCCCCCTTTGAATCAGCAGCCATTTTTTTCTCTGTGAAGCGCCTTGCGGCATTTTTATACGTCAAAGGTACTATAAAAATGCATGTTGTTGTTCTTGACTACACTTCAAAAGTCATTCATTGGAATGTCCTGAAGATGTGTAAGACATTATATAAATGCAAGTTCTTTTTTTAAAATCCATCACTGCAGTTCAGGTTAGGATCACTAATGAGTGAATTACTTACTATTCTGGTCATACCTGAGGTGACCTCACATTGCATAATCAACACTTTCACCGAAATAAACATTAATACAGTAATAAAAATAGGTCAACTTCTATACAATATTTCGGTCCCTGGATGCATTGAAGCCTTAATGAATATTCAATCAGGTCAGATTTAAATGTACAATTACTTGATACAGTAAAGCTTATTCAGCATCCCAAAAACAAAAGAAAACATCAATAACTTCCTGCTAATTTTTCTGGGATTCATCTTGTTTGGTGTTATAAAAAGAGCATTGTCTCCAATTGTCTCCTGTCCTCTCCTGAAAGCATTGACTCTTTCAGGTGTAGGATTCCACAGCTACTAGCCATACTCTGGTACTTTCTTTACCTGGCCATTTACCATGTTTGAGTCTAGGCAGTGAGTAGTGACAGGATATTCAACTATAGGAGGGATTATCCCTCAGCTTGACTCTGTCCTTACCAGATATCCACATGTGTGAGCTTTACGGTAGAGGGTCACAGGATAGCAATTAATAGTAGGAACGTGGCTATTTTTTCCCAGAGGCACTGAAGCTAACTGTAATCCCTACTGCTGCTGGACAGACCAGGAATTAAACCCACTAGGCTAGCGAAGCACTTGATAAGACTCCGTATAATATCTATGTCTTCTAGATCAATTATTTGAAGTAGGCAGTTAATCCAAATTTAATGTGCATTTCACAATTTTGCTATTTATGAATGGTCCATTGATTATTTTCAATACATTTAAGAATGCACATTGTATTATAGATGGCTGACAGTAAATTACAAAATAATAAATTCAATCAAGTGGTTCTTGTGAAGCTGTAAACTATTAGAGTGGAACAAAACAAGTTTAGCAGTGAAACAAAATTCAGTATTTGTGTCACAAATTCATTTACCTAAAGATAGAAACATAGGAACAGGAGTAGGCCTTTCAGCCCCTCGAGCCTGTTCCACCATTCAATTAGATCGTGGAAGATAGCATCTTCTGGCCAGAACAGCAAATGGGTTTCTTTCCTTGCAATGAAAGAAACAGCTAGTTCAATTGTGTAGATGTTGTACATAATGCAGTCACATGAAATGTGCACATCTTCTGGGATTAATATTGTATTTGGGATGTCTTCTCTTTTGAAAATTTCTACGTATGTACCTTGGGACGTTATGCTACATTAAAGGCGCTATATAAATACAAGTTGTTAGTGTTGTTGTTGATTAAGTTTGTCTGAACATCTCTATCATAAGAGCTAACATCAGTATAATTTTTAGCAGCAAATGTGGCAAAAGCTGGAGATTGAAACAAAGAAAAAATGAAATGTAACAATTAGCATCTTGAAAGAGGCAAGTGCAGCTTAGCTTTATTAGCCAAGGTGTTCTGTTGACCTCAATGTGCGACAAAAGTGAATTAACACTGTTGAAAAGACAGGATTTCAAAAGTAATGAAAAAGTTTCTATTGATGTTAACTCAATGGACCGGATCTTGATAGAGCGTGCTTTTATCTGCACCCTTCAGCTCAAAATCTTTTTGCGCGGTAACTTGCTGGAAGTGCGAGCTGATAAAGGCATGGTGAGGGCAACAGGACATCTGGGACCTCAGTGAACAGTGGGACCAATGGTCTATCTCCTTAACCCATGAGATTTAAGGACTGAGAAAGAAACAGAGGAACAACTGAGAAGGAGGGTGAATTAGAGTCAAATCAGATACAGAACGAGAAATAAAGAGTGAGAAAGAACGATTGGACTAAGAGAGGGAGAAAAAAGAGACAGAAGGAAAAAGAAAAACCATTTTAAAATTCAACATTTGACATTTTTAAAATCTCCAACAGTACACTGAATAAATAAATCTCTACACTTTTAATTGTTCACTTTCTGTGTCAGAAAGGCTGATTGGCAGTCATTAACAATTGTCACGTCGTTAAAAGGGTGCTTACGCTATTAATTACTAGACTTAACTTTCTGTGTCGAGTTTAATGGACAATTAATGTGCAAATGCAGCAACTTCATGAAACGCATGGGGACGTTAAGGGCGAGATGACATTTTCGGGAAACTTGTGGTGATTCGCAATATACACGGTATCTCTTCCTTACCACAATTTGCTGGATGATTTGCACATTAATAATGGAATAAGTCTTTCACATGCCGTTAATTTTTCAGCAAATTCGGGCTTATTAAATTCAATCAAATGGTTCTTGTAAAGCTATAAATAATTAGAGTGGAACAAAAAAATGTTTTGCAGTGAATCAATATTCAATATTGGTGTCACAAAGTTTGAATTGCTCATTTCATTTACATAAATAAGGTGGTGTCATCTGGTCAGAACAGCAATTAGTTTTGTATATATATATATATATATATATATATGCAAATTGTATATATGTACCAAGTATGATTACATTTATCTGACAATCTCATTTAAAGAGGTAACAGTAGTTTCATTTTTAGAAGCTAATGTAGCAAAAGCTAGAGAGTGAAACAATGAAAAAATGAAATTGTAGCAATTAACATCTTGAAAAACTTAAGTGCAGCTTAGCTTCATAAGCCAAGGTGCTCTGTTGACCTCAATGTGTGATAAAAGAAAATGAAATAGTTGAAAAGACAGGATTTCTGAAGTCATGAAAACATTCCTATTGATGTTAACTCAATGGCCACAATACTTACGGGGAGGCGGGGAGGGTGCAGCGGATGCCGAAATTGCTCGAAGAACCCGGCAAGGCCAGGGACGTGGAGGTACTGCCAACCTTTAACAGCAGGACCTCATTATAATTTTTTGGATCCATTATCTGCCTGGCAGCCGGCCAAATGGACAGCCTGGATGGCAGCCAGTAGGGAAAGCCAGCGGCATGAGGCTGTAGCCAGGGACACTTGGGGACGGTCCCCGGCAATCAAGAGGAGGGAAGGTCGGTCTTTGCAGCAGGGACTCGTGGGGAGGTTGGCCATGGCCGTGGTGGAGGAAGGGGAATGTCGGATGTCGGAACTGAAGAGAGAGAGAGACCTCGATTGGTCGGGGGAGGCCGAAGGCTTCCTTGAGGGGCTGGGGGGAGCACTCCTGCTCCTGCTGGCCCATAAGGAGTACTGGAAAAGGCACTTAATTTGTAGAGCCAGCAGCTCCTGCCTCACTTTCACTGCCGGGTTTCCCGACCCCTGGGAAACTCGCGCAGCAGCAGTGAATTGGGCTCCCAATTGCACAGTTGGAACCCGATTTAAATATGTTAAAGTGACAAATTAATTTGTCTTATAACACTCCTGTGAAGCGCCTTGGGACTTTTACTACATTAAAGGCACTATATAAATACAAGTTGTTGTTGTATCTTGCTTCTCCACAGCGACACTCGGACGCCACGATATTCATCACCGTAAAAATGGCAAGCGTGCACGCGCGCATTGGGTTAGGGTCGCGTTTCGTACATTTGACGGTTTAACTCGACCCTCTCCCGCCTGTCGTGGAGGGGTTAATATTAAATCCAATGTCTCCTTCAAGTCAGGCTTCCGAAAATCAACACATACTGTCGATTTTTCTTACTTTTCAAAACACATTTTTGGCTTATTTGGTGAAAGAGAAGACTTGGATTCATTTAGCACTTTACCTTGAGACATCCCAAATTGCTTAAAATATCTTGAAATGCACTGCCTGTTATATAGAAGAATCACTTTCATTTAAATAGCGCCTTTCACGACCTTAGGACACCCAAAACGCTTTACAGCCGATTAAGTACTTTTTGAAGTGTAGTCACTGTCGTAATGGAGGAAATGCAGCAGACAACTTGCGCACAGCAAGGTCCTACAAAAAGCAATGAGATAATGACCAGATAATCTGTTTTTTAGTGATGTTGGTCATAGAGTCAGAGTCATATGGCGCAGAAGGAGGCCATTCGGCCCATCGAGTCCGTGCCATCTCTCTGTAGAGCAATCCAGTCAGTCCCATTCCCCCGCTCTATCCCCGTAGCCCTGCAAGGTTATTTCCCTCAAGTGCCTATCCAGTCTCCACTTGAAATCATTGAGTGTCTCCGCTTCCACCACTTCCGTCGGCAGCGAATTCAGGTCCTCACCACTCGCTGCGTAAAAAAGTTTTCCCTCACATCCCCCCTGTATCTCTTGCCTAAAACCTTAAATCTGTGTCCCCTAGTCCTTGTACCATCAACTAGTGGGAACAGCCTTTCCCCGTCTAGCCTATCCAAACCCGTCATAATGTTGTACACCTTTATCAAATCACCCCTCAACCTCCTTTGCTCTAAAGAAAACAAATCCAGCTTCTCCAACCTGTCCTTGTAGCTAAGATCCCCCAACCCTAGAACTATTCTGGGAAATCTCCTCTGCACCCTCTCAAGGGCCTTCACATCCTTCCTAAAGTGTGGTGACCAGAACTGGATGCAATACTCCAGTTGTGGCCTAACCAGCGCTTTATAAAGGTTCAGCATAGCTTCTCTACTTTTGTACTCAATACGTCTATTTATGAAACCCAAGATCCCATATGCTTTGCTAACCACTCTCTCAATATGTCCTGCCACCTTCAGGGACCTATGCACATTAACTCCTAGGTCCCTCTGTCCCTGCACAATCTTTAAAACTGTGCCATTAAGTGTATATTGCCTCTCCCTGTTCCTTCTGCTAAAATGCATCACCTCACACTTCTCTGTATTAAATTCCATCCACCACTTGTCTGACAATTCTGCAAGCCTTTCTATGTCCTGTTGCAGTCAATTGGTATCAACCTCACTGTTTGCCACACCCCCAAGTTTGGTATCATCGGCAAATTTAGAAATTCTACTCTGTATTCCAATATCCAAGTCATTTATATATATCAAAAAAAGCAGTGGCCCCAGCACTGACCCTTGGGGAACACCACTGTCTACCATCCTCCAGTCTGAAAAACAGCCATTTACCACAACTCGCTGTTTTCTGTCCTTAAGCCAATTACTTATCCAAGCTGCCACTGACCCACCTGGTTGAGGGATAAATACTGCTCAGGACACTGGGGAGAACGCCCCTGCTCTTCCTCGAATATTGGCATTGGATTTTTTACGTCCACCTAAGTGGGTAGACGGGGCCTCGGTTTAACATCTCATCTGAAGGACAGCATCTCCGACAGTGCACTGCACCCACAGTACTGTCAGTCTGGATTGTGCGATCAAGTCTCTGGAGTGGGACTTGAACCCATAACCTTATGATTTAGATGCAAGAGTGTTACCACTGAGCGAAGGTTGACTCCAAATGTAACCAAATGTGGCAGTTATTTTGCACGCAGGAAGATCCCACAAACAGCAAAGAGATGAATTTTACCTATTTTTTAATGGAATAGGTTGAGAGAGGAATGTTAGTCAGGAAACCGGTACAACTCACTGCCATTCTTCAAGCAACACAATGGATCTTTATTGCTCACTGAATCACTGGAACAGGAAGACAGGGTCACAATTTAATGTCTTGTTCAAAGACTTCCAACAATGCGGCACTCACTCAGTTCTGCACTGGCGTGTCATTCTGGAGTAAACTTTCAACCCACAGTCTTGACTCAGTGATAAGTGTGTTGCCAACTGAGCCAAACTGGCATTTGTGCTCATTAAGATAAGGGATGTCAGTGATGGGGAATGGACACTTTTCTCATTGTCAGCATCAAGTCAGTATAGACAGCTACAGAATAAAGGTCTCCTTACTCTATGCCAACAATGTACCTTAGCCCTAACCTCAAAAGAGCACAACCTACTGCACAGTGCGGTATATTCCATTTCCTCATCAACTTCTTGAAGCAAAATTCTCCATTTAGTGGCAATTTGCTCTAAATTATTGATAGTTTCATACTATAAGCTCATGACTACCACAAAATGTGTTGAGACTAATCCAAATTACTTTGACTTTGAATCCTTACACCCATTAGCGAAAGGAGACTTTTACCCCATCAGTCTTGGTCGGATATCGAAGTGGAAGGATGATGTTGTAAGACACTGTGCTAACCAATATGAAAGTGTTCATACAGAGCTGGTGAGGTTTTCACAGAGCTGTTTATTATGTGTATTAACCCAGAGCTTGTTTGAATTGTACATCTGAAATTTACCGCACCGTTCCCAGTTTAAATAAAATTAATTAACAAACAAAGAATGCTATTCAGAATTCTTTATCGCTATTTCTCTCTTTAAAAAATACTCACAGATACTTCTGTTGTCACTAATACTTGATGTATCACTTCTTAAGAATATTGGGCTGAAAATTGATCCCGGGACGCGAGAGTACGCACTGCGTACTCTCGCGTATTCCCACTCCAATTGCCGGTTTTCTGCATGCCCTGCGCATGCGCTGAAAACCGGCAATTGCTCTTCTGAAAAGGGGGCGGGTCCTCGGTGCATCGCGTGCGCGCTACAGGCTGCGCGCACGCTGTGCACTTCATGCTTTGGACGCGCAGGTAAGTACTGAAGATTTTAGAAATGTAAAAAGGAGGAGTAAGACCCGCTTTTAAGAAGGTAAGTAGTGAATTAAGTATTTTTTTGAATTTTTTTTAACAGGTATATCTTTTTTAGTGACTTTAAAGACAGGTAAGTTTATTTTTATAACTTTTTAAAAGATTTTACATTTTTTCAAAAATTTAATTTTTTATTTAAAATGGTTAATTTAATTAACTATACTTATTTTATTAATGTGATGGTTTTTTTTAATTTAATTGAGGTTTAGCTGTTATTTTGGGGGGGTGTAAGATTCATAGATTTCACAGCCTGCTGTGAAACTTATGAATGGAAGATGGTGTGCTGCCATTGGCTCTAACTGAGTCACGTGATCCCACAGCTCGCACGAATTCACTACGCCGCTGGGATACGCAAGCACTGCCCAGCTGATCTCTAGAACATGAAGTTCGTGCGAGCTGGATCTGAAAAAGCACAAGCGAGGTGAGAGATCGCGGGAAAGCCTTACCCCCGCGGGAACAGAGCGAGATCAATTTCTGGGCCATTGTATTCAAAATGCTACTTAAAAAAAAATGTACATTTAAGATCGGATGTGCAGCTTTGAGTTACAGCTTTGTATTTTCTATAGTACATTAAAAGACAGGGGCAAGATTCAACAGTTTCACCTTCATAAGCAAGAAAATGCTGATTATACCAGCAAATAGCTCCCTATAAAATTGTTCTTGGAGGAGCTGATTCTCTTTGCCAAACAACCTCAAGGAAATCTGTTCTGAAACTTATCAACTCTGGGTGCCGTTGGTGAGATGCTGCCCTTTAAATGAGGCTGCTGCCTGATGTAGAGTTGCTAGCTGTCTGCAGAGCTGTCAACATTGGGAAAATATCAGGAATGAGATTTTTAATCAAAAGAGTGAGTTAGATCTTATCCCATTCAAACACCTGAAGATGTCTATTTTTAAATAGTGACATACATCAAAATAGATTACAGATTTAGATCAATACTAATGAATCTCCCATGACCCGTATCTGGGCGTGGACATGACAGCTTGGTTTTTCAGTGGTGTGACTGGAAATTTATAAAAATGTAAACCAGAAACCAAACAGAGTGCGGTTTAGACAGAGTGCCGTGAGTTGGGTGAGTCAGGGAGTCTTAACTGTTTGCTAAAATCAAACTTTTGTTTGTTTCACATTTACTGTTACCGTTTACTGTTTAAAATCTAAATTTCCCAGCTTTAAGCAGGGTTATAAAGGGATCCCGTCGACTTGCGGAGGATGCGAGAATGCCAGCAGATTTACTCGGACGCATCCTCCGCCAAGATCAACTGGGAGAAATGTTCTGCACTCCTGGTGGGCCAGTGGCGGGTGGACTCCCTGCTGGTGGAGTTCAGGCCCTTTGCCTGGAGCACAACGCACCTCCTCTACTTGGGATTCTACCAGCTGAGGACACCTGGCCGGCGAACTGGCAAGAGCTGGAGGCCAAAGTCACCGCTCGCCTAGGATGCTGGACGGGGTTGCTCCGAGTGTTGTCCTACAGGGGTCAAGCGCTGGTCATAAACCAGCTGGTGGCCGCCATGTTGTGGTATCGGTTGGTCACTTTGATCCCTCCCGACTCATCGACTTCTTCTGGGACAAAAGGAAGCACTGGGTCTCTGCCGTGGTTCTGTGTCTCCCGCTTAGGGAGGGCGGTCAGTCGCTGGTGTGCCTTCGCACCCAGGCGGCGACTTTCCGTCTTCAGGCGCTGCAGAGATACCTTTACGTCGAGAATCCTCCCAGATGGTGTGCGCTGGCGACGTATTTCTTCCGCCAGATGCACGGCCTCAACTATGACACGCAGCTCCTGTTTGTGGAATTGGGCCGCACGCGTGCCTACCTGTGGGAGCTGCCTGTCTTCTACCAGGAACTGCTATGGGTCTGGAACCAAGTCGCCTCCAGGCGGATTTCTACCCCGTCAGGAGTGGTGGCTCTCCTACGGGGGCCGCTGCTCAGGAATCTGCACCTCCACGTCCGATGGATCGGGTGGCTGGCGGAGGGTAGGGCTGTGCCTGGCAAGGTGACCAGAGTCGGGGACCTGCTCGATGGTGAAGGAGCGGGCTGGATGGCGCCGGAGGAGTTGGCGCGGCGCCTCTCCTGGGTCGACGTCTGGTGCGCGGCCAAAGCCATCGAGTCGCTGAAAGTGGCACTGGGCCCCGACTGCTCTAGGTGTATCGAGGAGGCTCAAGCACATGGGGCGATCCCGTCTGAACTGACCCTCGTTCGGACGGAATTCCTCATTGGCGCGCGGCCCCGAAACCCCTCTCGGGAACCGGCGCCTCACAACTTGAGCCATCTCGGGGAAATGCCCTCCGTGCCTTTTAGTTCTGCACGGAGGGGTTTCCTGTACGGGCTGCTCCTGCACACTCTCCACTTTGCCATCTTCACCTGCCGTCCGGAGGAGGCGAAGGTCCCCAATGGAGGGCTCTCTACGCGGGAGTCCTCCCCTTTTCTACTGGGGACTTGGCCTGGAGTGTGTTGCACGGAGCAGTCCCATGCAATCAGCTTTTAAGTAGGTTCACGGACTCCCAGGCCGCCTGTCATTTTTGCGGCCTGGAAGAGTCCGTGTTCCACGTGTATGTGGAATGTGAGAGGTTGCAGCCCCTGTTCTATTATTTGAAGGGGCTGCTCCTCGGTTTTTGGTTGCACTTCAGTCCCACGCTCCTGATCTACGGTCACCCGGTGCGAAGGGAAGCGGGCAGGTCAGACGACCTCCTCGTGGGACTGCTCCTGGGCCTGGCCAAAGTGGCCATTAACAGGTCCAGGCAGCGGGCGGTCGAGGGGGTCGTTCGGCCCAATTGCCTGCCTCTCTCCTGCGGCTATGTTCGCTCCCGGGCGGCCCTGGAGATGCAGCACGCGGTGTCCGCTGGCACACTTGAAGCCTTCAGAGACCGGTGGGCGCCGCGGGGACTGGAGTGCATTGTCTCCCCGGACAATGTAATTTTAATTTAATGTGATAAGTTTTATTTAAAGTATTATTGATTTACAGTAGTTTTATGTTTACTCACGAGTACAAGGCCTACAATTCAGAGCAGCTGAAGGCAGTTAATTAGGGAAACTAGATTAAACTGGTTCTCCTGTAGCAGAACCCAGCAAGCTCCTTTGTTTCAGGGCCTATAAAAACAGGCTTTCAAGTGCGATTTTGCACTGAGTGTAGTTTAGACAGAGTGCTGCGAGTTGGGTGAGTCAGGGAGTTAGATGAGGAGTGGAAGGAGGAGCGCCCTTGCTTTGCCTTTGTTGGAGAGACACAGGCTGCGAGATTCTCAGCTCCGCTCAGCTCAGCTCGGTGCTGTGTGAATGGGTGAGCGAGCATACCCCGGCTGCTTACGGGGAATGCTAGTGCGGAGGGCCCGGTGCAGATGGCCCAGGGTGGGAAGGCTGTGAGATTCTCAGCTCAGCTTGGTGCTGTGTGAACAGGCTGTTCCACACTTCGGCTGCTCGTGGGGAATGCCAGTGCAGAGGGCCCGGTGCAGAAGGTCCAGGGTGGAAGACCCAGAGGAGAGTGGCCTAGGCGGGAGGCCCAGCACGGAGAACCCCAGGCGGGGGGGGCCAGGGTGGAGCGGCTGGTCGGCAAAGGTGGAGTCGGGAGATGCTGTGGGTGAGCATATTGCACTGATTCTAAAAGTTGAAGAATGGTCTCGGGCCCGAATGAGTTCCATCGGCCCCATATGTGCTCTGTTTGGCGGCAGCTGTGAGGCTTTTCTCGGTGACGGGATCGGGTTTGAGCGCCACAATTTTGGGGAGGAAAGACAAACTGTTTCCATCTGTCGCATGGCGTGTGAGCGGTCACAAGATGGGAAATGTGAACGGTTAAAAGTGGGAAAAAAAAGGAAAAATAAAAGGAAGATAAAAGACAAAACAAAGTAAAATCGGTAAGGAATAATGAGTTTTTTTGATGACTGGGTCCTGTGAGCGATAACAGCAAGTAGAAGAAAATCTGAGTTTTCGGTCTTTTTTACGGGATTGAGAAAGTGGATGGTTTCTTTTCCGTGGAAAAGCTGAAGACTATGGACAAGGACTATGACATCACATGGTTTGACAAACATCAAGTGAAAACGAGGAGTTATTAGATTGCCAATAGGACTGGCGTAGAACTGGTATTTACTTGTTTTGTTGAAAAAGGTTTCAGGTTTTCTGGTTGAAAGCAGTCTACTTGAAGCTTTAATTGATTTCTGATAAGGTTTTGGGATTTTGCACATTGTGTTGTTAATTAGTGTTTATGTAGAATTTGCTTTGAGATTATTGTCTAGTAAATGGTATGAATTTATATTGGTAAGAAATTTATGGCTGGCTTTCGAGGAGGAAAAATGTCCTTAATGAATGAACTATTGAACGGACAGACGCTTGAATGAACGAACGAACGATCGAACGAACGCACACATGCACATTGGAACTTACGCTCGATCGAATGAACAATCGTTTGGCTGGCGATTGAATGAGCGAACGCACGCATGCACGCACTTAGACAAATGGTACGCACGCATACATATTGGAACTTACACTCGATCGAACGAACGGTCGTTGGCCTCTGATCGAACGAACGAGTGAACGCACGCACGCACTTAGACAAACGGTACGGACGCACGCATCCACATTGGAACTTACGCTCGATCGAACGAACAAACGCTCGAGTGAACGAACGAACGATCGTATGAACGATTGAATGAACAAATGATGCTAGTAGAACTGGCGTAAAACGGGTAGTAGTATATTTGTAGCATTTAATTGAATTATGATGGTGCTATGTGATTTGTACACTGAGGTGCTAAACTGTTTTCTTTTATGTGGAGTTTACCTTGAGATTAATTGTTTTAAATCTACAAAGTTTGTGTAAGATTAGTTAAGGATATTTGTACTGTAAACTTTGTTGATTTATTTGTAAAATTTTATTCATGTATTTATATTAATCGTAAAGCTGTTCTTAAGGCTTTATTGTTTATTGTGATCAATGAATGTAATGGTTTATTATGTAATTGATGAGTTGTGTAAGTACTATTGTACTTGAATAAAAGATTTACAAGGCCTACAATTCAGAGCAGCTGAAGGCAGTTAATTAGGGAAACTAGATTAAACTGGTTCTCCTGTAGCAGAACCCAGCAAAATCCTTTGTTTCAGGGCCTATAAAAACAGGCTTTCAAGTGCGATTTTGCACTGAGTGTGGTTTAGACAGAGTGCTGCGAGTTGGGTGAGTCAGGTGAGGAGTGGAAGGAGGAGCTCCCTTGCTTCGCCTTTGCTTTTCCTAACTTTTCACCCTGTAGGAATTGGTTCTTACTTTACACCAAGGAAAGAGTCCGAGAGCGGTCAAACAACAACAACTGCAAAACCGCTAAAGTGGCATCACAACCAGGGAAGGAGCTGATTGGTAAGTAGGACCTGGTGAGTATTTCTACAGTCCAGTCGTTAAAGTCAAAGTAAGGTCTCTAGTTTAGAGTAAGTAGTGTTTAAAGGGAAGTAAGGTCCCCAGTGTATTTAATATTCTTTAATTTAAAGGAAGTAAAGGGAGTAAATTAAGGGTAGGACATGGCAGGGCAGCTTGGCTGCGTGGAGTGCTCCTCCTGTGCTATGTGGGAAGTCAGGGATACTTGAAGTCCAGGGCGAACACATGTGCAGGAAGTGTCTCCAGCTGCAGGTACTCAAAATCCGCGTTTCGGAGCTGGAGCTGTGGCTGGAGTCACTGTGGAGCATCCGCGAAGCTGAGATCTTCGTGGAGGTAAAGAGTGCACAGGGAGATAGGAAATGCTGACCGCCAGACAGAGTAAAAGAACTAAAGGTAGTGCAGGAGTCCCCTGGGTCTATCTCCCTCTCAGACAGATTTTCCATTTTGGATACTGATGGGGGAGATGGTTTCTCAGGGGAATGCAGCAAGAGCCAAGTCCGTGGCACTACGAGTGGCTCAGCTGCACAGGAGTGGAGGAAACAGAGTGGGAGAGCAATAGTGATAGGGGATTCTATTGTAAGGGGAACAGATAGATGTTTGTGTGGCCGCAGATGTGACTCCAGGATGGTATGTTGCCTCCCTGGTGCCAGGGTCAAGGATGTCACTGAACGGCTGCAGGGCATTCTGAAGGGGGAGGGCGAACAGTCAGAGGTCGTGGTTCACATTGGTACCAACGACATGGGTAGAAAGAGGGATGAGGTCCTGCAACAAGAATTTAGGGAGGTAGGTAGCGGATTAAAAAGCAGGACCTCAAAGGTTGTAATCTCTGGATTACTCCCGATGCCACGTGCTAGTGAGTATAGGAATAGGAGGATAGAGCAGATGAATGCGTGGCTAAAGAGTTTGTGCAGGAGGGAGGGCTTTAGTTTCCTGGATCACTGGGTCTGCTTCTGGGGAAGGTGGGACCTGTACAAGTTGGATGGGTTGCACCTGAACCGGAACGGGACCAACATCCTTGCGGGGAGGTTTGCTAGTACTGTTGGGGGGTGGGGGGGGATTTAAACTAACTTGGCAGGGGGATGTGAGACGGAGTGGAGCTGTAGTAGAGGGTGATGCACAGCCAAATATAGAGGAAAAAACAAGTCAGCCTGGAAGGCAGAGCAAATATGTAACGGCACAAGGGGGTATGACGAGACTGGATTGCAGTTTTTTTAATGCAATGAGTATTGCGAGTAAGGCAGATGAATTCAAGTTGTTGATGAACACATGGGAGTATGATATTGTTGCTATCACAGAGACATGGTTGAGGGAGGGGCAGGACTGGCAGCTCAATATTCCGGGGTATAGAATCTTCAGGCGCGACAGAGGGGGGTGTAAAAGAGGAGGGGGTGTCGCAATATTAATCAAGGAGTCAATTACTGCAGTAAGGAGGGTTGATATCTTAGCAGGGTCCTCTAATGAGGCCATATGGGTCGAACTTAAAAACAAAAAGGGGGCAAGCACTTTGCTGGGAGTGTACGATAGGCCCCCAAACAGTCAGGGGAGATAGAGGAACAGATATGTAGGCAAATCTCAGAAGTGTAGAAATAATAGGGTAATAATAGTAGGGGATTTCAACTTCCCCAACATTAACTGGGATAGTCAGAGTGTGAAAGGCTTAGAGGGTGCGGAATTCTTAAAGTGCATCCAGGAGAGCTTTTTGAACCAGTATGTAGAAAGTCCTACAAGAGAGGGGGCGGAACTGGACCTAATTCTCAGGAATGTAGCCAGGCAAGTGGTAGAAGTGTCAGTCGGAGAGCATTTTGGTGACAGTGACCATAATTCGGTGAGATTTAAGGTAGTCATGGAAAAGGACAAAGATGGACCGGAAATAAAGGTTCTAAATTGGGGGAAGGCCGATTTTAATATGATCTGGCCAAAGTGGACTGGGATCAGCTACTTGTAGGAAAATCCACATCAGAGCAGTGGGAGTCTATCAGAAAGGAAATAGAGTACAACGCCAACATGTTCCCGTAAAGGTCAAGGGTGGGACCAACAAACCCAGGGAACCCTGGATGTCAAGGGATATACAAGAATGGATTAGGAAAAAAAGGGAGGCTTTTGGCAGATACAAAAGACTAAACAGTGGAAGCCCTAGAGGAGTATAGAAAGTGCAGAGGGGTACTTAAAAAAGAAATTAGGAGAGCGAAGAGGGGGCATGAAAAAACACTGGCAGGCAAAATAAAGGAAAATCGCAAGATGTTTTATAAGTATATTAAGGGCAAGAGGATAACCAGGGAAAGAGTAGGGCCCATTAGGGACCAAAGTGGCAATCTGTGTGTAGAGCCGGAAGATGTAGGTGAGGTTTTAAATGAATATTTTGCATCTGTGTTCACCATGGAGAAGGACGATGTAGGCATAGAAATCAGGCAGGGGGATTGTGATATACTTGAACAAATTAGTATTGAGAGGGAGGAGGTACTAGCGGTTTTAGTGGGCTTAAAAGAGGATAAATCCCCAGGCCCTGACGGGATGTATCCCAGGCTGCTGTGTGAGGCAAGGGAGGAGATTGCAGGGGCTCTGACACAAATTTTCAGAACCTCTCTGGCCACAGGGGAGGTGCCAAAGGACTGGAGAACAGCTAACGTAGTACCATTATTCAAGAAGGGTAGTAGGGATAAACCAGGGAATTACAGGCCAGTGAGCATAACATCAGTGGTAGGGAAATTATTGGAAAAAATTCTGAGGGACAGAATTAGTCTCCACTTGGAGAGGCAGGGATAATCAGCATGGCGTTGTCAGGGGGAGATCATGTCTGACCAATTTGATTGAATTTTTCGAGGGGGTGACTAGGTGTGTGGCTGAGGGTAGTGCAGTTGATGTGGTCTACATAGACTTCAGTAAGGCTTTTGACAAAGTCCCACATGGGAGACTGGTCAAGAAGGTAAGACCCATGGGATCCAGGGCAACTTGGCACATTGGATCCAAAATTGGCTTAGTGGCAGGAGGCAGAGGGGGATGGTCAAAGGTTGTTTTTGTGACTGGAAGCCTGTGTCCAGTGGTGTACCGCAGGGATCGGTGCTGGGTCCTTTGCTGTTTGTATTGTACATTAATGATTTAGATATGAATGTAGGAGGTATGATCAGTAAGTTGACGAAAATTGGTGGAGTGGTAAATAGCAAGGAGGGAAGCCTTAGGCTACAGGACGATACAGATGGGATTGTTAGATGGGCAGAACAGTGGCAAATGGAATTTAACCCTGAAAAGTGAGATGATGCATTTTGGGAGGACTAACAAGGCAAGGGAATACACAATGAATGGTAGGACCCTAGGAAGGACAGAGGATCAGAGGGACCTTGGTGTGCATGTACATAGATCCCTGAAGGCAGCAGGACAGGTAGATAAGGTGGTTAAAAAGGCATAAGGGATACTTGCCTTCATTAGCTGAGGCATAGAATATAAGAGCAGGGAGGTTATGATGGAGCTGCACAAAACACTAGTTAGGCCACAGCTGGAATACTGTGTGCAGTTCTGGTTGCCACACTATAGGAGGGATGTGATTGCATTGGAGAGGGTGCAGAGGAGATTCACCAGGATGTTACCTGGGCTGGAGCGTTTCAGCTATGAAGAGAGACTGGACAGGCTGGGGTTGTTTTCCTTAGAGCAGAGAAGGCTGAGGGGGGACCTGATTGAGGTGTACAAAATTATGAGGGGCATAGATAGGGTAGATAGAAAGGAACTTTTCCCCTTGGTAGAGGGGTCAATAACCAGGGGGCATAGTTTCAAGGTAAGGGGCAGGAGGTTTAGAGGGGATTTGAGGAAAAACATTTTCACCCAGAGGGTGGTTGGAATCTGGAGCTCACTGCCTGAAAGGGTGGTAGAGGCAAGAACCCTCAAGATTCAAGAAGCATTTAGATGAGCACTTGAAACGCCATAGCATACAAGGCTACGGACCAAGTGCTGGAAAATGCGATTAGAATAGACAGGGCTTGATGGCCGGCGTGGACACGATGGGCCGAAGGGCCTCTTTCTGTGCTGTATAACTCTATGACTCTAAGGCTCTGGTATTTATGGGGAGGTGGGGAGAATGCGGGGGAGCACAGCAGGCCAGAGAAAACACGGCGAGCCTGGGGATGTGGACATCCTGCCGAATTTAACGGCAGGATCACATTATAATTTTCTTCTACCACTCAGTGACAGGCTGGCTGGCTGCTGGGTGGGAAAACCAGCAGCAGGAGGCCACAACTGGGGACCCTTGGGAATGGCACCCGACAATCGGGAGGGGAGCAGACTGCAGACCATGGATTAGAGGGGGTGGGGGAGGTCGGCCGTAATCGCGGGCTGCAGATCGGGGCTTGTGGGGGTAGGAGGCGGCCGTGATCGCGAGCTGAAGATCGGGGCTTGTGGGGGTAGGAGGCGGCCGTGATCGCGAGCTGAAGATCGGGACTGGTAGGGGGAGCGTTGGGGGGGGGGGGGGGGGGGGGGCGGGGTCGGCAGTGCTCGCGGGCTGCAGATCGGGGTTTGTGGGGGTAGGAGGCGGCCGTGATCGCGAGCTGAAGACCAGGACTTGTCTGCGGGGGGTGGGTGGGGGGGGGCGGCTGTAATCATGGGTTGCAGATTATGGCTTGGGGAGGGGGTAGTGTCGGCCATGATCACAGGCTGCAGATTGGGGCTTGTGGGAGGCGGCAAGAGAGAAGCCGTGATCGACAGAAGGAAGGCCGAAGGCTTTCTTGAGGGGCCAGGGGAGCACCCCTGCTTGTTCTGGCCTGCAAGGAGTGCTATAAAAAGCATTTACATTCTGGAGCTAGCAGCTACCGCCTCCCTTTCGTTGCCGGGTATCCTGAGCCTTGGGAAACCCAGCCGGCAGCAGTTAAATTTAAATCAGGGCCCCAAATGCATGTGGGAGGCTGATTTAAATATGTTAATGAAGTGTCCCGTCTCTCTAAGATGAGACACTCGCACCCCTCGCTACCCGCCACTGTAAAAATGGCGGCAGGCACGTACACATCGGGTTGGGGTCATGTTTTTCATATTTTAGGGTTTAACCACCACCCCACCCCCTGCCAACCTCCCCCCGCCTGTCGTGGGGGGGTTTAATATCTTGGCCCAATAGTCTGATTTTTAAAACAGAAGTTCATTATGATATTGAGCCATTAGTTCTAGAGGTTATCAAAGATCACAAAGATAAGGAGAGACAAGGGAAGCCATTCAGCCGATCGACCACAGCCTTCCATAGAAAGTTACAATATCACCCATGGCAGAATCCAACTGCCTCTTAAATGACTTTAGAGTTTTTACCTCCACTACTCTACCCAGAAAACCATCCTGGGTATTAATCACTCTTTGTGGGAAAAGGTGCTTCTAGACATTTATTCTGAATTTGCCTTTTACCACTTTGTAACTATGTCTGTTTGTCCTACAGTTATAGTTTAATTTGATTTGGTACTGAAGATTAACCTTTTCTATTTCACTTGATATCTCAGGCACATCTACAAGGTGCTGTATCAGACCTGCTTTCAAGATTAAAGAGCCCAAGTTTTTCAAACCTTTCCTTATAACTCAGTCCTCTGACACTAGGGATCAGCTTTGTCATCCTCTGTACTGCTTGCAGGCAAGGATATTTTCCTTATGCCTTGGCGACCAGAAGTTAAAGCAGTATTCAAGATACAGCCTGACCAAAATGTGATATAGCTTTTTGCACAATGGCCTCAGACTTAAACACTATGGGCGCAAAATTCGGATCCGTAGCACCCATAGCGTTTTTTGGGCGCAACAAGTGCCCTTAGAGGTCCACCTCTAGTGCAAGTTATGCCGGATGCCATATTGATGAGGGCATTAGGGCGCGTGTGGTGAGCTTCCACTGGAAGTATACAGAGTAGGCAAATCATGATGTCAATCAGCATGTAAAGCTGATTTGTCACCAGCACTGCCATTTTGGAGCTCAAATCTCTAGCTAACGCTCTCTCTTAAGCTCGCACAGCTGAACGTGCGTTCAGCAGCAGAATGGACCCCCCACCAGCGCTATTTAAAGGGATCATCAACTACTTTCAAGTTAGTTGCTGATTGATTTCTACTGGCTGTTGCTACGATTGTACAAGTGTTTGGTGCTTTCTAGTGCTCTTTAAAGTTGCTAAAATCTGCAGGGATTGGTGTGGCAGGTGCTGAAGGACACTGTCCTGACTTCAAGGCTTCTGCACAAACCAGTTGCTCCCAGAAATGGGTGCAGTAGTAGGCATTCCCCTTGGAAGACAGCATGACTGGGAGTATGAGCAAAGGTGACACATAAGCTGCTGGAAGAGGGAGGGGTAGGAGGTGGAAGGGAAGAGGAGGGGGAGAACGGCTTTCAGCAGAAGGCTATATCTGCCCAGGGTGTTCAGGGCGAGGAACAGTGTGTGAGACATCTGCGCTTCAGTAAAGACGTCCGCACTGAAATTTGCCACCTGCTGCAGTCACAACTGTAATCTCAGAGCAGGGTGAGGACTGCATTGCCAGTGGCTATGAAGGTGGCCATGAACCTTTATGCGTCTGGCTCCTTCCAGACTGGTGCTGGAGATATGAGCAAAATCTCGCAGTTTGCAGTCCATTGCTGCATAATGGAGCTCACTGAGGCTCTCTATTCAAAGAGAGCTAACTACATTTCATTCTCTCTTGCCAGAGAGCAGCAGGCAGAGTGAGCACGTGGCTTCGCGAGAATTGCAGGCTTCCCCATGGTGCAGGGTGCCATTAACTGCACACAAGTCGCTTTGCGGGCGCTGCATGTCAACTCTGAAATGTACTGCAACCGAAAGTGATTCCACTCCCTCAACATCCAGCTGGTGTGTGACCATAGGTAGCGAATCATGCAGGTCGATGCCCGGTACCCTGGCAGCAGTCATGATGCCTTCATTCTGCGGCAGTCCGCTGTGTCATGTACATTTGAGCCACCACGACAAACCAAAGGGTGGCTACTGGGTGACAAGGGCTATCCACTGAGGACAAGGTTCATGACTCCGGTGCGCAATCCGTGCATACGTGGGCAGCCTGCATACAATGAAAGCCATGCTGCCACACAAAATCTGATAGAGCAGACTATTGGTGTGCTGAAACAACGCGTCCGCTGCCTGGACCGCTCTGGAGGAGCCTTGCAGTACTCCGCAGAGTGGGTGTCAAGACTCGTGGTGATCTGCTGCATGCTGCACAACCTCACCATCATGAGGAGACAGCCCTTGCCACCAGCTATACACCGACCAGCTGAGGAGAAGGAGGAGAAAGAACAGGAGGAGGAGGAGGAGGAAGAGGAAGGGAGGAGGTAAACAAGACAGCCCCTTTCTGGCCGGGCTGTCTGTGAACAGCTCATCCAACTGCGACACCAGTAAACATAACCTCAATTCTCCTTTCAACATTGGTCCCCCACCTTACCTTCCCTCTATCACTGACCATCAAAGTGTTTGCTTAGCAAAAATAAAAGCCAACAAAAAATAAACATTCCAAACCAAATTTATAAATCAAAGCATGCCATATTGCATACAAACGTAAAATAATCACCCTTGTGCATTCCCTTAGTGCCTGTCTTCTGTGTGCCTTTGCCTGTCCTAGTGCTCCTATGCCGTGCTACTCTAATGAATGCAGCATGGATGGTGGGGGAGACTGCGAATGGCCTTGGATGATGACCTCAGCAACTCTGGGCCTAGAAGGCCCGGCTTCAGAATGCACCAAAGACAGCAGCAGTCTGGGTTGGCTGGCTGACAGGCAACAGCAAGGGCACTGGCAGAGTGGAACGGGTGGGAGTAGGAATGCTGTCATCCTGAGAGAGGACAGCAGGTTCATGCTTCATGGAGCCACTGCCACTCCAAGAAAAATCCTATGCAATGTTGGTGCTGAACTCCTCCATGCTCCATGACAATGCACACAGGCTTTCTGGCAGGCCTGCCAATGCACCAAGCATTTCATTGTGCATACCCATCAGCCTTCTTCTGTTGCCCGTCCCATTGAAGTGCTCATCTAAGTCCTCAGCAGCAGAACTTCTGTGCGACCTCGCCCTCCGGCGAGCTGGCACCTGCGCAACTCTTGCCCCCTGCCCTGTCTGCTGGCCACTCATGCCTGGTGTCCAACCACGTGCAGATCCTGTCTCTATGCTATCCTCTAAATTACATGCAGTATCAGTATCTGAGCTGGTGGCTGCAAGTGTAAAATTGAGTGGCAGTGTTTCTTCATCATCATGGTCTTGTTGCTCTTCCACCTGTTGCTCTTCCACCACTGCCTGGCCAGGTGGCAATTCTTGGGTATCTGAAAGGAGAAAGGCACAAGGCTGAAGTTGTGATGCGCAAGAGGTGCATCCTTACATCATCTGCAGCTTGTAAATCAGAAAAGATTGTGGGATGAGGGGGAAGTGGGATGTGAGAAGGAGGATTAGGTATGAGGATACTGTCATCGTCTATGGTTTCAGCCCCACTGCTGGCCACGGCCTTTGCAATAGCCACTCAAATGATGGCGAGCACCGTCTCCTCCATAGGGGTAAGGATGTGCAGATGCTCCTGTCCCCTGCTGGTTAGCTCCTGTGCGCTACCTTGTTCTGCAAGAGAGAGGGAAGTGTGTCAGTCAGTGTCATGCAATCTGTTGGGGTAATGTGGCTGTCATGGTTGAATAGCTGGCAGTGTGTGCAAGCTGTGAGATGTGGGTATGAAGCTTGGAGCAATGCTAAGTGTGAGGGTGAGGTGAAGCTATGAATGTTAGGTATGAGTCCTGATTAATAGAGATTGTTGGTAGGTGAGTGATAGGAATGTGGTGCATTGAGTAGTGGCTGAGGCTAGTGGTTCAGTTGGTAGATTATGACATTTGAAGATGCATTCACTGACCTTGACCACCCATGTGAGGTCATCGAACTTCTTACGCCACTGCATCCAGGTCTTCGGGGCTTGACTCCTGGAATTAACCACCACAGCTATCTGCTGCCATTGCCTTTTGAGCATGTGTCTGCTGGGCCTCCTCATGCCCTGTGGATACAGCACATCTCTCTTCCTTTCCACCTTCTCCACCAAGGCCTCCAGTGCAGCGTCGGAAAACCTTGGCGCTCGCTCTATCCCCGTTGTGCTATTTCTCACTCTTTCTCAGGTCAGAATCTCTTCAACCATGACTACCAGCACCTCCTCCAGCCACAATGTACTTCCCCCTTTAAGAGGTGCAGGCTAGCTTTAAGCAGTGCAGGCTAGCTTTAAGTAGTGCAAGCAATGTACGATTTTTGGCGCCCTGCTGACACGAGCAGCCAATCGACAGCGAGGGTAGCGCTGGTTGCACGCTGCAATCATGTTAATCAGCAGACAGCTGTGGCATGTGCATCAGAAGCAACGGGCGCGGGTTAATCACGCATCGCGATCCCTGCGCCTGTTTTCAGGGGCTATCGAATTTAGCCTCCAAGGACTTGGTAATACAGCATTCCAGTTGCTTTGTTAATTGCTGCCTCTGCAATAACTGGACCTGTTTAATATCACTCCGTGATCTCTTTCTGCCTCTCCACCAGCTGGTTCAATATTATTCAACATGTATGTTTTAATACGTTAAAGGTGCTATATCAATGCAAGTTGTTGAAATTATTGTATGTCCTCATTTTTTTCTTCCAGTGTGCAAGAGTGTGAAACCTTGCAATTATCTGCATTGAATATTTCTGCCATAGTTCTGGCCACTTGCAAATATAGTCTAGTCTACATTGTGAAGCTATATAAATGTAAGTTGTTGTTGTAACCCTACTGTCACTTTTTTGCTGCTTCATCAGACATTACTGCACTTCCCCTTCCCAGTCTGGAAATCTGTCCAATTTCTATTGAGTTTCTGAATCCAGATTATTTGTATTTGAAAAACAGTAGGTTGAGAAACAGCATTGATCCTCAGGGCACTCCATATATCTATCTCCCCAGCCCGCCATCACTTTTCTATATACTACCAGCTTGTTCCTTAGTATCAAATAATTCCTCATGCACCCCAAGTTTTATGTAGGATCTCTAATGCCTTAAGCTCACCGCTGTGCTCGCTGACCTACATTGGCTCCCGGTGTGGCAACGCTTTGATTTAAAAATTCTCATCCTTGTGTTCAAATCCCTCCACGGCCTCACCCCTCTCTATCTCTGTAACCTCCTCCAGCTCTACAACATTCTGAGATCTCTGCACTCCTCCAATTCTGGTCTCTTGCGTATCCCCGATTTACTTCGCTCCAACATTGGCAGTTGAGCCTTCAGTTGTCTAGGCCCTAAACTCTGGAATTTCCTCCCTCTATCTCTCTCTCCTCATTTCTGCCTCTCTACCTGTCTCTCCTCATTTAAGTTGCTCCTTAAAACCTATCCCTTTGACCAAGTTTTTGGTCACCTGTCCTACTATCTCTTTACGTGGCTTGGTATCAAATTGTGTCTGATAATACTCCTGTGAAGCTGCTTGGGACATTTTACTATATTAAAGGTGCTATATAAATGCAAGTTGTTCGTATTGTTGCAGCATGTGGACCTTTGTTAAAGGCTTTCTGGAAGTCTAGGTACATTATATCACTGGTCTTTCCAATGTCAACGATGAATGTCACTCAAAAAAATCAAGAAGTTTGGTCAAGCAGGTTCTGCCACCCCTGAAACTGGGTTAGCTGCCATTTACTGGGGTATTTTCATATAGATATTCTTCCTAATGATCAATTACATTATTTTTCCAGTCATCAATGTAAGAGTAATATTTTTGTAGTTGCCTGGGTTTGTTTTATTGCCGTTCTGAAAATAGGTATCATGGTGGCTTGTTTCCCCTGAATCTATTGACTACAATGACCATCATAAATTTTGTTCCTAGACTCACTTAGCACACTTGGGTATATACTATCCGTTCCTGTGGATTTAATGGTTTCACCTTTAAGCCTGTCTAGGACATCCATGCAAGTGATAACTTGAGGAGGCTCAAGTGGAGCATAAACGCTGGCATGGACTGGTTGGGCTGAATCGCCTGTTTCTATGCTGTATATTCTATGTAATTCTATGTAATAACAAAGTAATTAGGAGTTTTAGTAGACTCAACACTCAACGAGGCCGATTTTCACTTGGGAAAATCAGCATTAATGGGGAGGTAAGAGCCTAAATATGGGGCTGGTAGCTTTACCCCATTAACCCCGATGATTGGCCCGTTGTAACTTTCACAGATGCCTACCACTAAGCAGCCAAAGCACCTGCTTGAAATAAGTAGTAAGCCTCTTTCTCGTGCAAATCGGGGTCCTAATGACATAATTAGGACCCCAATTGCAATTTTAAGGGATACATGGGTGAAGCTTGCAATGTGATTGCTCCACCGTTGTTCTGATCAGGAAATGGCCAGAAAAAAATGTTAAAAATTGATGGTTTTGTGAAGCCGGAAGGACCAGGAGTGCCCCTCCTGGCTTCACAAAAATAGCTTGGGCCAATGTCAGCCTGGCTTCGCCCAGCCTCGGCATCATGTAGCTCCCCCACTCCGAGATCCAACCTACAGACCTCTGTCGGCGTCCCAGCCAGCCAACATTCCTGAGGCCAAAGATCAGCGAGCTGTATTAGGACGCCTGTTTGGCATCCATAACTTCAATGTTCAAATGAGGTCAAGGCCTCAAAATTGCAGACAACTCTACACCACCGGAATGGGCAGTCGGCCAGCGTACACCATTGGTCGCCAGCCCAAAAGTCAAAATTGATTCCAACATGTCCAAGTAATGCCGAGCAGCAATCAACAAAGCCAAAAACGAATGCTGAACTACATAGTTCAAACAGTAGAATATAAGTCAGAGTTTGTGCCAGACCATGAGTACTGCATCCATTTCTGGTTGCCAAGAAACAGGGGAGACATTCAAGTGCTGGAGGCAGTGCAAAGAGCCATAAGGCTGATCCCTAGTGTAAAGATATGAATTATGGGGAATCCCTAGTGTAAAAGATATGAATTATGAGTTGTTGTTGTTGTTGTTGTTGAAAGACTGGAGAAACTTTGGCTTTTTAGCCTGAAAAGGAGGTACCTGAGAGATGATCTTATGGAAGTGTACAAGATGGTTAAGGAAATGGCAAAGGAAAATTTGGAATATTACTTTAAATGAAATTTCAAGACAAGGGAGGGGCTCGTTCAAACTAGTAAAAGATAAATTTAAGACTGATTTCAGGAAGTTCTTCCTACCTCAAAGAGTGATCAACAACATTTAGAAAGAACTTTCAGATAGAGTACTGGAGATAAAAACCCTGGAATGTTTAACAAAATTAGATGCTGCAATGGGAAGAATGCAGGGTCTTTCTGGGTGGATGAACTAAGATGTGTCAAATGGCTTTCCTCATCTGTATTTTTTTTGCGATGTGTGATCCATCCTAACTCTTTGCCTATGTATGTTATACACCCCCTCCCTTCCCTACCACCACCACCCCCCCACCCCCCACCCCCAGTTCCCCCGTCCCTATTCTTTTCAAATAACCTCTTCAATTGCACAGGCTTAACATTAAATACGTCAATCATATATCTTCTAAGTCTGTGTTTCTCTAATGAAAAAGCGGCAAGTCACCAAGCCTATCCTGATAACTAAGAGCTCTAAGACTGGGTATCATTTTAGCCATCCTCCTCTGTACTTTCTCCAATACCTTAATATTCCCTACCATATATTGTATTGTCCTATCAATACAACCTAAAATCCTATTTTCTTGCCCAATGGCCTCATCACACTGCTTGTTTACCTTCAATAATTTATCAACGATGACCTATGGGATGCTTGGCTTTATTAATAGAGAAATAGCGTACAAAAGCAAGGAAGTCATGCTAAACCTTTTATAAAACACTGGTTAGGCCTCAGCTGGAGTATTGTGCTCAATTCTGGGCACCACACTTTAGGAAGGATGTCAAGGCCTTGGAAAAGGTGCAGAAGAGATTTACTATAATAGTACCAGGGATCAGGGATTTCAGTTATGGGGAGAGACTGAAGAAGTTGGGATTGTTTGCCTTAGAGCAGAGAAAGTTAAGAGGAGATTTGATAGAGGTGTTCAAAATCACGAATAGTTTTGATAGAGTAAATAAAGAGAAACTGTTTCCAGTGGCAAAAGGGTCAGTAACCAGAGGACACAGATTTAAGGTGACTGGCAAAAGAACCAGAGGCAACATGAGGAAATATTTTTTACACAGTGGAATGCACTGCCTGAAAGGGTAGTGGAAGCAGATTCAATCGTAACATTCAAAAGAGAATTGGATAAATACTTGAATGGAAAAAAATTACAGGGCTATAGAGAAAGAGCAGGGGAGTGGGACTAATTAGATAGTTCTACTTAAGAACCGGCACTGGCACAATGGGCCAAATGGCCCCCTTCTGTGCTGTATCATTCTATGATCTCGAGGTACTTCTCCCTCTCCATAACTTTTAGCAGGTACTCTGCATTGTATAAGCATGCCTGGAGAGTTTCCCAGACCCCAATGCATAATGCATCGAAGGATATATGCCACACTTGGGCAAATTCCCCTAACTTATCTAAATTGGCCTGGAACTTATTTATCTGCAGCAGTAATTTGTCTAACCAAATGAAATCTGATGATATGATGTTAACTATTGATAAGGTTTGAGGGGTTGTTCGGACATGGAATGTCCCAGCCAGAAACAGTAGAGGGAGTAGAATCCATAATACCTTTTAAAAGATAAGTGGATAAATATCTAAAAGAAAAATAGAGTATGGGGAATAGGACTAAGTGGATAGTTCTTTCTCAGAGCTGCACAGCCACATTGATGGGCCGAATGGCTTCCTTCTGTACTGTGGAATTCTACGGTTCCCACATGGAGATTGGATATCATTTAAGGAGCACTGCTACTGATTAAATCCAATAAATTACTTCCCCAACGTGTTGAGTAAGAAAGAAATTCTTGACAGCATCAACAACTATCTTTGCCCTGCCACCCTATCTAATTTTAGGATAAGGTAACACACCTCACTTCTGACCAATTACCATCGTAATATGCAAGCCTTTTGCTATAGTTTTGTTTCAAACAGAGTAAATGAAGTAACTGACAATACAAAACTTCTGGGGTCTAAAGCAGCCCCTAAATTCCTAGATAATTTGGCTGTACAGGACCCAAGTGTTGATCCTTATAAAATATTTGTCAGGTTTGGAAGTCGAGAGGTAGCAACCTTGGTGCTGAGACTCTATAATAGAGGCCATTGCCTGGGTCGCTCCTGTTTGTGATAACACAAAGGAAGAAAGGACATTGTTCTTACTGAGGGAGTGCCTGCGTGAAGTGGACTGACTTGGCCTCTCCTCGGCGCTGGGGTGAGGGGTTTACCTGCAGAATGTGCTTCTCTCCCCCGGTGAGCTGGTGGCGCACTCCTGTACGCCACATCGTACTGCGATGGCGGCTGCCCCTCGAACACTTCCAGTCGCCAATTGCATCGCAATGCCAGGCCGCGCCTCCCCGGGTGGAGGCCGCTGTCAGGGTCTGCTCACTCCTGGAGTTTAGGAGCGGGCCCGTTTCCTGGATACAAGCGGCTGTAGCCCGCACGCTAGCTCGCGGGTTCCGTACCGCACCGCTCCATTTAATTCCCCTGGGAACTGCAACGTCCAAGTGTGAGGTTACGCTTGCTGCAGCCAGTCATTTCAGCTGCAATTTCGTACGCTTTCCTATTCGATGTTTGTTAATTGTGGTGTAACTCAAATAAATCCTGTTTCTTATTTATACAGTTAGCTAACAAGCGTAGAACACAAAATTGCAAAATATTTATGCCGAATTAATCATTGCAATAGGAAAACGATGCTTTGGTGGCGAGTAGTGTACAGGTGCAAAGCTGAACATGTAAAGAAGGCTGTTGCTTCCTCTAGAACGGGGCTGTCAGTGGCGTGCAGATTTTACTCGTTGTATCTTTAAAACTTATTTTGGCACACACCCTATGTTTTAACCTAGTTAAAGGGTCAAAGTTTATAGTGCAGGACACCAGCAATATTTAAAAAATGCGAGGGAAGGGGATAAATCGAGTAGTGATCAGGTAAGGCTAAGCTTGTATAAGGAAGGGAAAACTGAGGGTGTTCAGGGGTTGCATAAGTTTTGAGGCTCTGGCAAAAACCAGTCTGATGAACTTTAATTCAAAACTGAGGATAATATGAGAAAAACCCACATGAGAGCTGCTTGGAGTGTAAGTAGAAAGAGAAGAGCATCAAAAGCTATAGTCTATAGACTTTTAAAAATCAACCTATCCAGGAATGTTAGAGACATAGGAAAAGCCTTTCCACTTTTGGGAGCAGTATGTAGAACTTGAACAGTCGCAATTTCTTAAAAGGGTTGTTTATAGTAAGTTATCCTAACTTGTACGAAGTTCAGTTCTCCCATCACCCATGTGTTTTGCTGACCTACATTGGCTCCAGGTTGGACAACGCCTCTCATCCTCGAGTTCAAATCCCTCCATGGCGCCTCGCCCCTCCCTATCTCTGTAACTTCCTCAAATCCTAGAAACCTTGGAGAACTCTGCTTCTGGCCCCTTGTGCATCCTGCTTCCTTCACCCCACCATTGGTAGCTGACCTTAAGCCATCTAGGCCCTAAGCTCTGGAATTCTCTCCCTAAACCTCTTCCCCTCCCTACCTCTCTCTCCTCCTTTGAGAAGCCACTTACAACCTACCTCATTGAGCAGGCTTTTCGTCACCTATCCTAATGTCTCCTCCTTTGGCTCCCTTTCAATTATTTTCTGATTACTCTCCTGTGAAGCGCTTTAGGACGTATTACTATGTTAACGGCGCTATAATAATGCAAGTTGTTATTAATAGTGAGAATGGATCAAAACGGAAGCAATACCAATACTATCTTCCAAATTTTGTAGCTACTAGTATTATGGAACCAAAATATAAAAGTCTGTATTCAGGTAGATTCCAGGTAAATTAATACAATCAAACTGCAAGGAAGTAACAGACTCCGTGCAAGTGAGGTTTAGTGGCAGTATTGACTAAATTAAGTCTTGTTATAGTTTTAATTTCCAGTGCATTTTATAATTCATGTGGTTAGTTATTTAACATATAATACAGCGTTTGTAGACTGTAATTCAAAATTCGTTGTTTTACGAACTAATAGGTTAATAGAGAGAATTAATAGTGCAATATTGTTCGCGAAAATAAGACTATAAATATTATCCAAAGCTATTTAAGCAGTATTTCAAAAGACAATAGTGACGTTTCTGCTAACCAAATCTAATTCTGAAACAAGTCTGCCGTTTCCGCTAACTGTAGTCGTCAAAAAAGTCAAATATGTCTACTGGTCCGAACCCAAGCATTTTCCCCAATACGACTTACAGACTCGAGGCGTTGACCTGGTATTTAAAACTCGGGTCCACCAAAAATTCAGAATAGTTAATATTCTATACATTGATTTATAGTGAACAAGGAATGGATGAGTAGGATATTCTAGTCAACTGTTTACTTGGTTGCTGTTAATTCTAAAGCAACAATTTACAAATTGCTACAATCTTAAGTGATCAAGGAATGATCGAAAAGTTAACATCAAACATTTATGTATCTGGGGTCTTTTATACTATCGGCAATCAATCCACTTGGATATATTTATGATGTAAATCTCAGATTATTAAAGGTGTATATACCTGGCTTATTTTGTAAACTTGCGCCATTATAACGAGCACATATTTTCGTGATTAACATCCCAGTGACAATTTAGTCAATTATTAGCATTCAATTCGTCAGCTCAAAGCGAGGACAGAAAACAAGAAGATATTTTGCTTCATTAGGGTAGTAATCTGGTCAACAGATCGAAACCAGTCGTAGAAATCATAAACTGCAGCTATATTTTCTAAACATTTCTTATGCGTGTGAATATGATCATAATCTTGATCCATTTCCAAAATTATGTTCGTGTACCTTTGTTTTACTCTCTTTAGATTAATTCTGTTGACGTTTCCAATGTGTTTTTCCTACTGACACTCTTGGTAACGATAACTTCTTTAATAGGAATTAAAGCACTAATAAATATTACTCAATAAATATTCCTATATAAGCGTTGATCGACTTTGTATTAAACATAGAATCAATTATATATTCTCCATTGTAATGCTTCTCCAAAACTTTAATACCTCAGCGGAAGAATATCTAACCTATTGTTGTGAGGGTTTTAAATAGGACAACTTTACTCTAAAGTTGAAATGCGGGGTAAGCCTTCAAACCAACATCAGGCTAGCAATTCGTCGCATTCGATTTTATCTAACTGTAGAAGTTTCCGATATGTAAATGTTTGAAGCTCGATGGGACCGTTACTAATCTCCGATGAGAGAAGTCGAATTTCTCACACGTTCATTGTTGCGGTGAATGGCTTTCCATAGAACTGCACCACACCTAACCAAAACCAACAGTGCCATTTTACGGGCAACTTTACTTTCCAAGTTATGCAATAGTGGAACACCAACATTTTTGCAGCTTTGCATTCACCTTCTGTGGTCTTGTATGATCTTTTGTGTGAAATTATAACAACTTGGTGCCGCCTTATCCCCTTTTAAACTATGTATTCCATTATCCAGCTATCACTGCATCATTGCTTAAGCTTTGGGTCCATGTATTTGCTTATATTTCGTAATGCTCATAATACCACTTCTCAACACATGTTCTTTCCTGTTGCACCATTTTCTTGTCCACATTAGCTGTATTAATATGAAAGATTAATAGAGCTAGCTTTTTAAAGCAAATCAATATTTCAGCAAAATAATTAACATATAAGCTACTTTCATATAAGCTAAATCAAGGTGAACTATTGGCAGTCCACAGTGAGGGCTATTGGAAACCTATTGCAAATTGTTATTGGTCAAAATACATGTTCTCAATTGTATGTTAACTATATGCACATACATATAAAATTGGCAAATTTTGGTGCTAATAAATGTAAGGACTATTTACAAGAAGGTATTAACTCGCCACCCTCTTTACTGGATGTTAGTATCAAAGTGTGCTTTGGTCAGGTATAGTATGAGTTAGTTGCAACTTAGAGTATATCTAAATAGGGAGCAAGGTGAAGTCAGTAGCTTCTTCTGTATTATGGGCTAAAGGATTTCTCTCCCTTCTGTGCTGGCTAATTTAAGGAGGTTTACTTTTAACTCAACAGGGATAATCTTTACCTTTTACTTGCTTGGCAAAATATAATTGTGAAATTTCCATCACTGAAGAAAATAGTGTTTCTCTTATCAGTGGTCTTTATGAAAATGGTCCATTAGATACTTATGAATTTAAGGTGCACGCATATCTGATAAGCTCTTCATGCTGACATTTGCCATGTAGCAATACAGGAAAAGGATGTGATGTCTTTTTTCCAGCAGCCCCACCTGTCTCCACTGATCTCATGTCTCAGTTTAGTGCAGAATCAATTTTGTAAACCTGACTTATTGCACTACAACTCAGGATCATTTCTCTTGATCTAATTCTCTGTATTTCAGGATATTTCCTGTCTGCCTAATCCTCCCTTGCTAGATACCAGAACTGTGTTATGTACCTCCTGCCAATTCTGAATCTATACCCGCAAGATCTCAAATACAATAGTCTTCACTTTCTTTGCAATATTGCTTGTCAACATTTCATGCCTTGCCTGAGACTCCTTAGGTAGAAGCCTGACTCCCAAGGTAACACCTAGTCAGACACCACAAGTAGCAAAGTAATGGGATAGTAGAAACAATACGGAAATCTAATAGATGAGGAGAAATATAATTACTAAAAATTTGATGTGTTAGATGACAAAAATGTTTATAGAATGAAAACAGAGAAAAATGAGCAAAAGAAAGTAGAAAAGAGATAAAATAATTAAGTTATGTTTGAATTAAAGGGAGAAGTGAAAAGAAGGAAAAGGAAATCATTTTGTTTGCAGGTACAATAAAATCACTTTTAAAGTACATATATCATAGCCATTTTATTTAACCTAAAGAGTTTTATCTAAAGAAATCTCACTATTGCAACATATACAAAAATTAAACAGTTAGAGAATTGCAATTAATATAAACAATGTCTTTGTTTTATTCTGTCCCTTTTTAACTTTTTTGTCAAATGGGGAATACTAAAAATATCATTTGGAGTACTGGCTTGGCAGAATTATTGAAGCTGACTGTTAATGAGCGGAATTAACATTAGCAGAGGCATAGGGAATTGTCCAACCTGCAAATGTCAAGGCATATAGAATGGTAATTGCCTTAACTCTCAGGCAGAAGTGTGTACATTTTGCAACCCAGCATCTTAATTTAATGGAAGAAGTATGTTAAAACACCAATCAGAAATTATCTTGTCAGTGAGTGAGAAATAATATTACTTATGCCAATGTATTCAAATGAACCCTAATGTATGTGACCCCAGACACTGGTAGTGGTAGAGGCTATATTTAATAAATGCAAAACTGTTTATTTTAGTCAAACAATTCCTGAAAGTTGAAGGTGCTTTCTATAAACCACAGAAGGTTGGACATTGGTATCCAAGAAAGCCAACAGAAATTTTTGCTGTAAAAAAAAATACTCACGTGGCCTGAGCAAATGATTGTAAAGCAGTTCAATACAATCCACGAGGGAGAAAATGCTTCTGCAAGGACTTTGTATTCTAAGTATGTTTTTTTTTAAACAATGAAAATAATTTGAGAAACTATTCAGTGTTTATCTTTTTCAGTTTACTGGCAGGGCTCTAGCCCAGAACTCGTATCTTTCTCTAGTTTCTCTCTGTTTACCTCACGCCCTCTCCAAGCTTATCTTGTCCATGAGACCCATCTCCTGCTCCCTCAACCCTATTCCCACCAAACTGCTGACCACCAAACTTCCCTACCTGGCGCCCATGTTAGCTAATGTTGTTAATGGTTCCCTCTCCTCAGGTACTGTCCCCCCCCCCCTTCAAATCTGCTGTCATCACCCCTCTCCTCAAAAAACCCACCCTTGACCCCTATGTCCTTGCAAATTATTGCCCCATCTCCAAACTCCCTTTCTTCTCCAGTCCTTAAACATGCTGGCGCCTCCCAAATCCATACCCATCTTTCCCGCAATTCCATTTTGATTCCCTCCAATCAGGTTTCCACCCCTGCCACAGTACTGTAACATTCCTTATCAAAGTTACAAATTACATCCTATGTGACTGTGACCATGGTAAACTATCCCTCTTGTCCTTCTCGACCTGTTTGCAGCCTTTGACATGTTTGACCACTCCATCCTCCTCCAACGCTTCTCCTCCGTTGTCCAGCTGGGAGCGACTACGCTGGTCTGGTTCCATTCTTATCTATCCAGTTGCAGCCAGCGAATCACCTGCAATGGGTTTTCTTCCCGCTCCCACACTATTACCTCTGGAGTCCCCCAAGGATCTATTCTTGGCCTTCTCCTATTTCTCATCTACATGCTGCTCCTCAGCGACATCATTCTAAAACACGTCAGTTTCCACATGTACATTGACGACATCAAGCTCTACCTCACCTCCACCTCTCTCGACCCCTCCACTGTCTCTAATTTGTCTCACTGCTTATCCGACATCAAGTACTGGATATGCAGAAATTTCGTCCAACTAAAAATTAGGAATACCCACCACAAACTCTGTTCCCTAGCCACCAACTCCATTCCTATCCCTGGCAACTGTCTGAGGCTGATCTAGACCATTCGCAAGCTTGACCCTGAGATGACACATATCTGCTCCATCACTAAGACCGCCTACTTCTACCCCTGTAACGTTGCCCGTCTCTGCCCCTGCCTCAGCTTATTTGCTGCTGAAACCCTCACCCATGCTTTTGTTACCTCTAGACTTAACTATTCCAATGCTCTCCTGGCCGGCCTCCCATCTTCCACCCTCCATAAACTTGAGCTAATCTAAAACACTGCTGCTCTTATCCGAGCTCGCACCAAGTCCCGTTCACCCATCACTCCTATGCTCGCTAACCTACATTGGCTCCCGGTCTGGCAATGCCTCAATTTTAAAATTCACATCCTTGTTTTCAAATTCCTCTATGGCCTCGCCCCACCCTATCTCTGTAACGTCTTTCTACCCTACAACCCTCTGATATCTCTGCGCTTTTCCAATTCTGTCCTCTTGTGCATAACCGATATTAATCACTCCACCATTTATGGCCATGCTTTCAGCTGCCTAGGCCCTAAGTTATGGAATCCTGTCCTTAAACCTCTCTGCCTCTCTCTCCTCCTTTAAGACACTCTTTAAAACCTACCTCTTTAATCAGCTTTTAGACATTGTGCAAACATAAATGTAACTTAACAAAGTGCTTTACATTTATTGGCCCCAGTTTTAACTTCAGGTGGATTCCCCGCTCAGGCCTGAGTTAAAGTTACAGTCAGGTCTCAATGATGTCATTGGGCCGCAACATGCATATGTAAAGAAGGACCCAGTTGGCTCCAGGCACGTGTTCTTGCTGCCTGCTCAGGAGAGCAGGTTAAAATTGCAGATATTGCGATCATGGTGACTTTCGGAAGGTAAGAGCCAGAGTGATTTTAACTGTCCACCTGCCAGGTTTCTGCTGAGCGAGTAGGGTTAAAATCGGCCCCATTATCTCAGGTTGTCATGATAATAGTTACACTGATATGTATAATTATTTTGCAAATTAAGATTTCATTTTCCTGAATTAATTTTTCTAGCTGTTGAAGTAAAAGCCTTTTATTTCTTTCACCTATGTTTCTAGTGTCTTCTTTATCTCCTTCATGTCAGTTTTGCAATCCTAGTTTATATGAAAACTAGATCGTTTAGCATGGTGGGTGTGTAAGTAACGGTTCATAGAATATATGATGTTCTTTTATCCTGTGGGTACTACTGTAATTAATACATTCATGTAAAGGACTTTTAACTTGTGCCAGTAATCGAATTTATTACCTCCATGTAAATGTTGCACTTGCATCCCTGTGTGCATTGAGAATAATGTACTAATTTAGTGTGATGCGAAGGGTATCTAATACAGATATTGCAGTGCACACCAGTCATGTGTGCAACTCATCTGTATTTGTGCATGATCCTTCTGTATTAATCGATATGATAAATAAAGTCATTATAACTGACAAATTCTAACAGATACAGAAGACTGATTGCATTTCCTATAATTCATTGTATAGATTAAGTTCTGGTACAAATGTGACTTTTAACCCTAGCAGTGCATGCCATGTAACCTTTCAGAAATTCCAAATTTACCAATGTTAATCAGACCTTCCTCACCGCCAATAATTGGCTCACTTGTTGCTTTAAATCTATGTTGGAATTTGCAAACCACTGTAAACACTGCCTAATCTGCCATTTACTGCATGGTGGTAAATTGGTCTTAAAATTACGCCAGTTGGCCAACCTTACCCATAGTTATAAACCCTGAAATATGTTAGCTGTGCATGTTACATACATACGAACATACGAATTAGGAGCAGGAGTAGGCCACTCGGCCCCTCGAGCCTGCTCCGCCATTCAATAAGATCATAGCTGATCTGATTACTCTGCATTCCCGTCTACCCCCGATAACCTTTCACCCCCTTGCTTATCAAGAATCTATCTACCTCTGCCTTAAAAATATTTAAAGACTCTGCTTCCACCGCCCTCTGAGGTTTCTCACACTTTTGGGCTCGATATTCAACAAAAACAAAGTCATAAACTGCTAGTCACATAAAAGAGCATGGTTTATGGAAACTTGTTTTACAAGGAGGACATTGAGCAGGAAGTGAATGAATTTTGGCGGGGTTTAGACCCAACCCAATACATAGTCAAAGAGGTAGGGGGCTAGAAATCAAATCCCGCCAAAAACACACTCTCCTCAGACCTGATACTCACCAGAGGGCAAGATCACATAGTAGTTCTGTTGTAGAGAACTCGGATGCAGACATTGAGGGCCTTGGCTACAGAAAGAGGCTGATGGGCATACACTAGGAAATGCTGAGTGCACTGAACAACCTGCCAGCGAGCTTGTGCTCAATGGCTGAGAGCATGGAATAGTACTGGTCCAACTTGTGTTTGGGTTTTGCGCAGTACAAGATTATTCAGATGATAGTTGTAAGGAACGTGGTTATAGGGATGTCAGGACTTTGTATTGGGGAGGGGAGGGATGGTTCAGCTGAAGCAGTCTTCTATCAGTTGTTGTCTGATACTTCTGGTAACTGGTAGGAGATGCTGTTCCTGCACTTCCTTTTTTTCTTGCTGCTCTTAATCCTCCACTTCTTCTTGCCCAGGTGGTGGTATGAACTGGGCCCTTTGGAACACACTGCTATAAATTTGGAGAAATTTAGTCAGGGGTGCACTGCAGAGCTCCAGAGCGATCCAGGCAGTGGAACCGTTGTTTGAGTACGCTGATTGTCTGCTCTATGAGATTTCTTGTGGCAACATGGCTCTCATTGTAGGCCAGCTCAGCGTCTATGCCTGGGTTCCTGACAGGAGTCAAGAGCCATGTGTTGAGGGGATATTCCTTGTCACCAATGAACCAGCTTCTAACTTCATGTTCTTGGTGGAATAGAGCCGGGATAGAGGACTGGCATAGGATGAAGGCATCATGGTTGGTGCCAGGAAACCAGGCGCAGACCTGCATTATCCACTGCCTGTCTTCGCAAACGAGCTGGACGTTGAGGGAGTGGGATGCCTTTCTGTTCATATAGATGCCAGGTTCCTCATGTGGAGCACACAGGCAATGTCCTACAGCAAGCTTAGGACCTATATTTTAATATCATAATATGGGTTTTTAATAGATGCCTGTGGAGCAGCACGATCCAATATGGTGAGTGGTGTACGTCCATTGGACCTTTAGGCACCTGCTTTACGCCTATAAAACAGGCACATTGTGATCACATTTCTAGGCCAGGGTTTCAGGATAGTTTTGAAGGCAGGGAGAGAGACAACACGGAGGAATTCCAGTAGGCATGCACAATGACTGAAACAGTGGTCTGTGATGCTGGTGGAGTGGGGAACAAGTAGAGTCAGAGGAGTGGAGGGTGTGGGCTGTGGTATACGGTTGAAGATCAGTCAAATGGGGTGAGGTGGGATTTAAAAAATAAAATGAGGATTTTGAAATCAATTTGCTGGGGCACAGAGAGTCGGTGAAGCTTGAGGATAGGAATAATGTGTATGGGAGTGTGTGAGAGATCGAGAGGGACTGCAGGATAAAACTCAGGATGCAGAGTTGCAGATTAGCTAAAGTTTGTTAAAGGTGGAAGCAGAGTATCTGGTTAGGAGAATTTTAGAGAAATTGATCCTCTGGGCAATGGTGGCATGGTTAAGGGTTTCTTTAGCATTGGGAATGAAGTAGTGGCATAGGCAGATAATATTCTGGAAATAGAGCAGTCTTGTCCAAGGCAGTACTCATAATGACATGTGCAATTGTTGTTTGAACAAAAGCATTTTAAAAACTGACAGAAATAGAGACAGTAAAACGAAAGGAAGTTATTGATAATTGTACATTAAAACAGTCCTAATGGATTTTAATATGGATGATTTGGAAAATGAGGTGAATCAGCACATTCCAATAAATAATGTGCAAGCATTCATCTTTATGTTAAGTCAGTCAAATTGTTTACATTTTACCATTTCTAAATTTTTGTTTGTTCAGCATTATAAATAATTATAACACATGTTAATTTCAGATAGTTTTACTCAGGCTTTGCCTTTCTCATCTTCCAGTTTTGAACTTCCTGATATGAATGATAAATGCTGCATTCCCCAAATCATTCTCTTTCATGGTACAAATGTTTTTATGATCATTTATAGCATGCTTTTTTCCTTATTTCTTTTTCAGGCAGTTTTCTTCCTTTGCCTTCTCACCAAGATATTGTCTCCTTGTTTGGGTATGGTTCCAAGGGTACTGGATGCCCTCTAGCACCTAATCCATTGATCATTTTTCACGTGTGATCCTAAACAATGAATTTATCTGTGGAACATCATAGCTGATATGGTCCTGTATATGCAAAAGCATGGTTTTAGCATGGGTTGCTGGTTAGCGATCAGGAGCATGAACTCTGGTCATCGTCCCTTCCCTATTCCAGAGTGCTGAGGCCAAGTGCAGTGCCCTTCTCACCTGCCTGGCTGAAATCAGTTAACCTAGCACAGAAGCAGGAATTGAACCTGCAACCTTTCTGATTTGCATGGCAGAGATACAGGTTGCATTAACCAGCTGAGGCAATGGGAAACCAACATGTTTTTTTTTACATGCTCACTGCTGGCTTGACTGTTGTGCTTTGATATCCACATGAATAGGTTGCTGATATCTTACTTCAATTAAATGTAACCTAGCTTCTTAGTGGGCTAATTTCTTTCTTAGTTCAGCCTTCTTGCTAGAGGGATTTGATGTTTTTATTTTTTTTCCCGACCAAGTATAAAATTCCCTGTACAATTTGAACAATATAACAATCAAACCTTAGTAGAATTAGCCTAACACTGTACCAGCATAAATAGAAAATGCTGGAAACACTCAGCGGGCCAGTCAGCATCTGTGGAGAGAACAGACCAATTAATGTTTCAGGTATAAACCCTTCATCAGAACTAAAAAATTACAGATGAACAGTATTTAAAAAGGAATAGAACAAAGGAAGGAGGGGAGGAAGAACATACACTTCAAAATAAATTCATCATGGGATGTGAGCCTCGCTGGCATGGCCGGCATTTATTGCCCAACCCTAGTTGCCCTTAAGAAGGTGATGGCGGGCCTTTTTCTTGAGCCGCTACATTCCATGTGGTGAAAGTACTCCCACAATATTGTTCGGTAGGGAATTCCAGGATTTTGATCCAGCAACAATGAAGGAAGAGTGATATATTTCCAAGTCAGGATGGTGTGTGACTTGCAGGGGAACTTGAAGGTGATGGTGTTCCCATACACCTGCTGCCCTTCTGATGGTGGAGGTCATGGGTTTGGGAGATGCTGCCGAAGAAGCTTTGGTGAGTTGCTACAGTGCATCCTGTAGATAGTACACATTGCAGCCACTGTACGCTGATGGTGGAGGGGTGGATGTTTAGGCTAGTGGGTGAAGTGCCGATCAAGTGGATTGCTTTGTTCTCAATGGTGTTGAACTTCTTGAGTGTTGTCGCAGCTGCACCCATCCAAGCAAGTGGAGAGCATTCCATCATACTGATGACTTGTGCTTAGTAGGTGGTAGAAAAGATTTGGGAGTAAAAAGGTGAGCCACTAATCGCAGAATACCCAGTCTTTGACCTGCCCCAATAGCCACGGCAATTATGTGGTTGGTCCAGTTGAGTTTCTGGTCAATGATGATCCCCAAGATGTTGATGGTGAGGTCTCGGTAATAGTAACGCCATTGAAAGTCAAGGGGATGTAGTTAGACTCCCTCTTGTTGGAGATGGTTATTGCTTGGCACTTGTGTGGGGCAAATGTTACTTGCCATTTATCAGCCCAAGACTGGATGTTGTCCAGGTTCTGCTGCATGCGGGCATGAACTGCTTCATTATCTGAGGAATTGAGAATGGAGCTGAACACTGTGCGATCATGAGCAAACAGCCCCACTTCTGACCTTATGCTGGAGGGAAAGTAATTAATGGAGCAGCTGAAGATAGTTGGGCCTAGAATGTTGCCCTGAGGAACACCCATGAGAGAGGCAGTGACTGACCTGTAAAGTGTTTAAATATAAAATAGGAGATGGTTAAGTGGTGGCTGAAGTGATAATAACACAAAGACAATCGGAAGCACAATGAAAGAAATTAAAGACATTTAAGAGACACATAAATTACTCACACATGGAAAGAGTGTTTGCAGCCCTGTACACTGGTGTGGGATGTGAATGGACAAATGTATTTCCTCCAATCTAGTATATTGTATCTACTGCTAATAGTCTAGTATCCTCTACATTAGGGAGACCAAATGCAGATTAGGTGACCGCTTTGCTGAACACCTCTGTTCTATCTGGAAATGTGACTTCGAGCTCCTTATCATTTGTCACGTACATTCCCCATCTCAGTCCCACTCTCTGCCCATTTTGTCTTTGGTCTTTTATATTACTCCAGTGAAGTTCAACTGAAGATCACCTGATTTTTCTATTAGGCACTGTGCAACATCCTGGAAGTAATATTGACTTTAGCTCCTATTTTCTCTGTGGCAGGGGATGATGATGTCTCAGGGGAGATATGGTTTGGTATTTGGGGTGGGGATCCTCTGTCAGAGCACTGTGCTGGTGGAGCAATCTGCACCCTTCGTGTCGGACTGCTTTTTCCTTCTCCCTGGTCCTTGAGCTGCTGCAGCCTGTTCCGATTTGCCACCTTTTCTTGTTTCCATTTCTATCTGCCTTACCGCTCATCTATTCACACATTCTATGTCTTTATATCATTAATTTCTCTCTATGCTCCTATTGTCTCCTGTTAGTATCATTTCAGCCATTTAACCATCTCCTGATTTCCATTTAAGCACTATGGTGCGACTTCCTTGTATGTGTGTGTGTGCAGTTCTGATGAAGGATCTACACTCAAAATGTCAACTTGTCTGTTCTCTCCACAGATGCTGACTGGCCTGTTGAGTGTTTCCAGCATTTTCTGTTTTATTTTAATTTCCGGAATCTGCCGGTTTTTTGCTTTTTGTTTATATTGTATCAGCATAACATTTCTATTCCCACACAATCAAACAATCCTATTGCCTCTAAGTGATCTTGTTCAATTAAATAGGTGAAAAAAGTAGGTGTATAGTTACAAGGCATCAATGAATAGCAGGCCTTAGGGAAGGAAGATTTGAAATCGGGTGATTATTCGAGAGGGTAGAGGGGATTAAAGTAGAGTTTTCTGAGGAGGGGTGATGGCAGTTGTTTTGAAGGAAGTAGGAATGATTGCAGAGGATAGAGGGCAGGGGATGAGGAGGGACAGCTGGGCAGAAATGAGTTGGGGGAGGGGTTGAACAGGCTTCACAGACAAGATGTGTTTGCTGAGAGCAAGGGAGATGGGGACGAAAACTATAGAATAAGGATGAGATGAGGGTAATAATAAGAGACTGGAGTTTGGGGTAGGAAAGAGAGGGAGGGTGGGGTGGGGAGGGGACATAGATGATAGAGAGAGGGAAATGAGAAAGATGTTGGCGAAGATAACCACAAAGGAGTGGGGTGGGTGGAGAAAAAGAAGAATGAACTTGCATTTATATAGCACCTTTCATAACTTCAGGATGTCCCAAAGCTCTTCATAGTCAATGAACTACCTTTAAAGTGTTGTAATGCAGAGAAATGCGGCAGCCAGTTTACGTACAAGTAGGTCCCACAGCAATGAAATAAATGACCAGATAATCTATTTTAGTAATGTTGGTTGAGCGATATATGTTGGCAAGGACACTGAGAGAACTCTCTGGTCTTTGAATAGTGCCGTGGGATCTTTAATGTCCATGTGAGAGGGCAGACAGGGCCATAGTTTAACGTTTCAGCTGAAAGACGGTGGGGCGATTTTAACTTGAGGTGTACAATGGGCGGTTGATAGGTGGAGCACACCAGCTGCTCGCCCATTGTTCTCATCATGAGGCCCAAGCCGTTTTGAGGCCCCAGGCCTCATTTACATGCAGTTGATGAGCTGTAGATGCCAAACTGATGCACCGGCAGCTTGTCAGATTGGGAAATTGGGACCTGGGGTAGGGGCAGGGACAGGGCCTTACACAGGTCGGCTGCCAGCTGGAGATTTTTTGTGGGCTCAGGAGGAGTACTGTTAAAAAGAAACTTTGGCCATTTTATGCACGGTATAAATGGACGGAAGGTGCGGCAGTGCACACTCCATCCAATTATACCACAAAATTGTAACGGGGATCCTATGTATGTCATAAGATCACAATTCTGAGGCAGGAGGGACCTGTACAAGATGGATGGGTCAACAGGGCTGGGACCAATGTCCTTACAGAGAGGTTACCTAGTGCTGTGGAGGAGGGTTTAAACTAATTGGGCAGGGGCACCAGGATGAAGCATTAGAGAGGAGATACAAGATGCACAGAGGACTGGGACAGACAAACAACATTAGAATAAAGAGTAGTTCAGAAATAGGAAGGATCAAACGGGGGTGGGGGGGAAATGCGAGGCAGACTAAAATAGGTTTAGAGTGTGTGCATAAATGCACAGAGTGTGGTAAACAGTTTGTTGAGCTGAAGGCACAAGTAGCCACATGCAATTATATTGGCCCAGATTTTGCTGTAATAACAATGGCGAGGCTATCAGCGCTCACCGTTATTTCAGGCTAAATTTGATAACAACTTCTGGCATCTGCACATGTGCAGTTAAATGCGGAAATCCAGAAATTGCTGTCAGAGATACCCTACTCCTCCACAGGGTGCATTGTTGCAGTCCTCGCCGATAGACCCAGCTCTAAAATCACTGTAATGGCATGAACTTGGGGTAATTAACCAGCAGTTCCACACTAAAAATGGCTGAAAAAGTTAGGGCTAGTGCATTAAAGAGTAAGTGAGTTTTTAACGGCATGATAAGTGATAATTACTGCTGAACAACCTCTCTGGCCCAGAAAAAATAATTTTACAAGTATGGAGTCTCATTCCCTCAGAAGAAAATTTAGGTTGGAGATTTTAAAAATTAAATTTTTAAAAAAGTTTTTCCGTCTATCTCTTTTATCTCTCTCCCCTAATCCTATCTGTATTTCTCAATCTTTATTTTGCTTCCTGTACATGATTTAAATGTAAGTTCTATTTCCTGTTTTTTACTTCCTGGTTTAGACACTGCGTGGCTCAGTGATGATTCTTCAATTTGATTGATTGAAGAGCCTCGCTGTTGCTTTTCCTGTTCACAGATGCCACTGCATTATAAAGGCCGCTGCATTGAAACAGACGCTGAATAACTGGATGTCTCCACTGACAAGCCTGCGAAAAGTCTGTGCGCAACTGTATGCGAGGTGAAAGGCAAAAGCTGTTCCTTCGCTGCTGAGAGGAAAATCTGGGCCAATATAGTGGCAATAACGGAGACCTGGCTCAAACAAGGGGAGGAATGGGGACTTAATATTCCTGGCTACAATATATTCAAGAAAAATAGGGAAGGAAAGAAAGCAGGGGAGGTGGCAGTGTTGATCAAAGATACTGTTACAGCACTTTGAAAGGGGTGATGTACTTGAGGGTTCGAAGACAGAATCTAGTTGGTTAGAATTAAGGAACAGAGGAGCCATTATGCTGCTAAGTGTATACTATAGGCCACCAAATAGTAGGAAGGAGATAGAGGAGAAAATTTGCAGACACCAGAGGGCACAAATTTAAGGTAATTGATAAAAGAACCAGAGGCGATATGAAGAATTTTTTTTTTTTTACACAGCGACTTGTTATGATCTGGAATGTACTGCCTGAAAGAGTGATGGAAGCAGACTCAATAATAACTTTCAAAAGGGAATTGGATAAATACTGACACATAAGGAGATATTAGGACAGGTGACCAAAACCTTGGTCAAAGAGGTAGGTTTTAAGGAGCGTCTTAACAACAACAAAAACTTGTATTTATATAGCGCCTTTAACATAGTAAAACATCCCAAGGTGCTTCACATAAGCGTTATCAAACAAAATTTGATACCGGGCCACATAAGGAGATATTATGGCAGATGACCAAAAGCTTGGTCAAAGAGGTAGGTTTTAAGGAGCGTCTTAATGGAGGAAAAAGAGGTAGAGAGGTGTAGAGATTTAGGGAGGGAATTCCAGAGCTCAGGGCCTCAGCAGTCGAAGGCAAGGCCGTCAATGGTGGAGCAAATAAAATCGGGGATGCGCAAGAGGCCAGAATTGAAGGAGCGCTGTTATCTCGGAGAGTTGTAGAGCTGGAGGAGGTTACAGAGATAGGGAGGGGCGAGGCCATGGAGGGATTTGAAAACAAGGATGAGAATTTTAAAATTGAGGTGTTGCTTAACCGGGAGCCAATGTAGGTCAGTGAGCAGAGGGGTGATGGGTAAACGGGACTTGGTGCAAGTTAGGATACGGGCAGCAGAGTGTTGGATGACTTCACACTTGGTATGGTAAGGCGGTGCATTGCAAGGATGAATGTGTTGGGCAGCCAATGGTGGGTGTGTGGGGGCGAGGCAGTTGGAGGCAAGGGATCATGCGATGAAACTTCCAGGAATATGTCCAACCAGTGTTGGCAATCCTAGTCTGGGAGGGTTACAGGGGAGAGCAGTGGGCCTCTAAAGAAGTCAGCGCTTCAGTCATTAGGTTCCAACAAATTTGAAAAAATATATATTTAAATGTGATGCAGTGGGTCAGACAATGGGCTTTCACTTCTGTGATCTGAGACTATTGGGGTGGAAATCTCTTCTGTATGTTGACTTGAAGAGTACTAAGTGAAATAAATGTGATCTTAGTGAGCAGCAGCCTATAGTGCAAAACCATGATTCAACAATAATGGCAATCTCACTCAGAGTCGTAAGATGGCTGGTGGGAAAATATCACATTGGAGCAGTAGGAGTGCTCTTGTGAGGTTGAAGCTGATGCACGTTGTTTGGCAAAAGTAGAGGGAGCCTCTTCTGCATCTGACTGGACCATTCTATATGTGACCTGGGAGTTCTTGATGCTGGCACTGGATACCTTAAATAGGAACAGTTCCCTACCTCATCTCTCAACTTGACGAGCTCAAATATTTTTTTTTAAATGATCAACCTTGCAGCAATCTTCAAGTACTTAGGAGCAGCAAGACAACAGAGTACATAGAGACTGTCCAGCAGATGTGTTGGAAGTAAGAGGGCTGCAGATGTCAAGCCACTGGTAATGGATAACAAAAATAAACATTTCACCAAAACTACGGGTGAATATACAGACCAGACAGGGGAAGCATCCAAATAATTTTAGGGACCCTTCAACACAACACCATACCATAACATCACCAATTGAAACAAAACTTTACCAAAACAAACAAAACTATAACTTATTCCGAAATATTATCCTCCCTCCCCACCAATGCCACTAAATCAGATTTTTGGTGGTCTTGAAATGGCTTGTCTTTCTTCGGGCACTCAAACAAAAATCAACAAAGCATTTGTTTTAAAATTGCCATATTTCTAAACACATGCATGAAAATAATGGTTCAATAAGGAGTGTAGAAGAGCATGCCGGGAGCAGCACCAGGCGTACATAAAAATGAGGTGCCAACCTGGGGAAGCTGCAACACAGGACTACATGCATGCTAAAAAGAGGAAGCAGCATGCTATAGACAGGGCTAAGCGATCCCACAATCAACAGATCAGATCAAAGCTCTGCAGTCCTGCCACATCCAGTTGTGAAACAACTAACGGGAGGAGGAGGCTCCATGAATATCCCCATCCTCAATGATGGTGGAGCCCAGCACATGAGTACAAAAGACAAGGCTGAAGCGTTTGCAACCATCTTCAGCCAGAAGTGCCGAGCGGATGATCCATATCGGCCTACTCCTAAGGTCCCCACCATCACAGAAGCCAGTCTTCAGCCAATTCAATTCACTCCATGTGATATCAAGAAATGGCTGAGCGCACTGGATACAGCAAAGGCTATGGGCCCCAACAATATCTTGGCTATTGTGCTCCAGAACTAGCCGTGCCTCTAGCCAGTACAGCTACAACACTGGCAGCTATCCGACAATGTGGAAAACTGCCCAGGTATGTCCTGTCCACAAAAAGCAGGACAAATCCAACCCGGCCAATTACCGCCCCATCAGTCTACTCTCAATCATCAGCAAAGTGATGGAAGGTGTCATCGACAGTGCTATCAAGCAACACTTACTCACCAATAACCTGTTCACTGATACCCAGTTTGGGTTCCGCCAAGACCACTCGGCTCCCGACCTCGTTACAGCCTTGGTCCAAACATGGACGAAGGAGCTGATTTCCAGAGGTGAGGTGAGAGTGACTGCCCTTGACATCAAGGCAGCATTTGACTGAATGTGGCATCAAGGAGCCCTAATAAAACTGAAGTCAATGGGAATCGGGGAAAACTCTCCACTGGCTGGAGTCATACCTAGCACAAAGGAAGATGGTTGTGGTGATTGAAGGTCAATCATCACAACCCCAGGACATCGCTGCGGGAGTTCCTCAGGGCAGTGTCCTAGGCCCAACCATCTTCAGCTGCTTCATCGATGACCTTGCGTCCAACATAAGGTCAGAAATGGGGATGTTCGCTGATGACTGCACAGTGTTCAGCACCATTCACAACTCCTCAGATAATGAAGCAGTCCATGCCCGCATGCAACAAGACCTGGACGACATTCAGGCTTGGGCTGATAAGTGGCAGGTAACATTCGCACCACAGAAGTGCCAGGCAATGACTATCTCCAACAAGCGAGAGTCTAACCACCTCCCCTTGACATTCAACGGCATTACCATCGCCAAATCCCCCACCATCAACATCCTGGGGGTCACCATTGACCAGAAACTTAACTGGACCAGCCACATAAATACTGTGGCAACAAGAGCAGGTCAGAGACTAGGTATTCTGCGGCGAGTATCTCACCTCCTGACTCCCCAAAGCCTTCCCACCATCTACAAGGCACAAGTAAAGAGTGTGATGGAATACTCTCCACTTGCCTGGATGAGTGCAGCTCCAACAACACTCAAGAAGCTCGACACCATCCAGGACAAAGCAGCCCATTTGATTGGCACCCCTTCCACCACCTTAAACATTCACTCCCTCCACCACCGGCGTACCGTGGCTACAGTGTGTACCATCCAAAAGATGCACTGCAGCAACTCACCAAGGCTTCTTCGGCAGCACCTCCCAAACCCGCGACCTCTTCCACCTAGATGAACAAGGGCAACAGGCGCATGGGAACACCACCACCTCCAAGTTCCCCTCCAAGTCACACACCATCCTGACTTAGAAGTATATCGCCGATCCTTCATCGTCGCTGGGTCAAAATCCTGGAACTCCCTACCTAACAGCACTGTGGGAGTACCTTCGCCACTCGGACTGCAGCGGTTCAAGAAGGCAGCTCACCACCACCTTCTCAAGGGCAACTAGGGATGGGCAATAAATGCTGGCCTTCCAGCGACGCCCAGATCCCATAAGCGAATTTTTAAAAAAATGCTGATTTGTTAACTAGGAAATGTTACAATTCACTGAATTTGACACAGAGTGAGATAATAGGGTAGAAATTAATCAATAAATTCCTGTAGTAATGAGATTTTCAATAGTCTGTCAATGCATTACACAAGATAAATGCCATATGTACAGGGCCGGCATAAGGACTGTGCAACCCATTTAATTGTACCGGGCACGGAGATAGTCAAGGGCCCTGAGCTGATCCAGTGAAAGGACACCTACGCAATAGTGATCCCTGAACATCCAACCTCTTTCTCCCCATCACATCCAGTTAAGCCATAAGGATGAAAAAAGCCAATTTTTAGAACTTACATAAATTATTAGACAGAGGGCATATTATTTTACTTACTGAGAGGAGAGAAAAGCAGGAGGAGAGCAGAGTATTGCCAGCTCTCCTATAATAAGTCATAATCCAGGGGATACACAACAGCCTGTAGCAGACTCCGACCTCAGTGCTTGCCTTCTCACCTACCCCACTCACCCTCCCGCAGTCATGGCTGAAGTGTGAGAACTGTGTCATTCGACTGCTCAGATATTCTACAAGACCTCGCTGCAGCTAAAGCACGAAAAGTTAGTTACAGAGTTGTTATAACTCTTGTACTGAAATAACATTGGTGTTTCAAGACATTTATAATTGTTCAAAGTAATTTACTCGTGTTATCTATCTCTTATCATTTCGTCAACTATTTTTATGTTACCTATTGAAAGCATGCCTTTTCATGATTATACACCAGATTAAGTAGGTAGTATTTAGTTTCATTTTCTAGTAAAATATAGGGGCACCAAACCAAACCTCTGCACGGGACCCTTGCAAGGCAAATGCTGCTCCTGCATGTGTACAAATGCAAATAACACAAAGCCCAACTTTAAAATATTCAGATATGATATAACAAGCTTCTGTAAAAATGTCACAGATAAATTTGATCAATTTTCTTTGAAATTTCTGTAAGAGATAGCTTTAATATGTTGTGCACATAATTATCTTTCCCTTGTAATTCACTGTTGTATTGGGGGCAAAATTCGATAACCCCCGAAAAAGGCGTGGGGATCACCCGTTCAATGTGATGCGTACTACCTGCTAATTAACATGACTGCAGCGTGCAGCCAGTACTAACCACACTGTTGAGTGGCTGCACACCTCTGCAGGGGGCCCAAATTCGTCAGAGGCTAGCACAAGTTAAAGCTAGCCTGCACTACTTAAAGCCAGCCTGCACCTCTTAAAGGGGAGGTGCATTGTGGCTGGAGCAGGTGGTGGAAGTCATTCTACAACTGATTGTGACCTAGGAAACACTCAATAATGACACAACATGGGAGAGAGCATGCTCCAAGGTTTTCCGACGCTGCACTAGAGGCCTTGCTGGAGGAGGTGGAAAGGAGGAGAGATGTGCTGTGTCCACAAGGAACAAGGAGGCTCTCCAGACAATCGCCATTGAAGGCTGTGGGAGCAGATAGCCGTGACAGTTAATGCCAGGAGTCAAGCCCCAAAGACCTGGATGCAGTGCTACAATAAGTTCAATGACTTCACACGAGTGGTCAAGGCCAGTGAATGCATCTTCAAATGCCATATCCCACTGTACCACTAGCCTCAGCAACTGCTCAATGCACCACGTCCCCAACACTCACCTACCATCAATCTCTAGCAATCAGGATGCATACCTAGCATTCATAGCTTCACCTCAACCTCAGACACATAGCACTGCTGCAAGCTGCACACCCACATCTCACACCTTGCACACACTGCCAGCTATTCAACCATGACAGCCACATCACCCAAACAGATTGCACAACACTCACTGACACACTTCCCTCTCTCTTGCAGGACAAGATGGCGCACAACCAGAGGCAGCAGGACCTAACCAATGGGGGACAGGAGAGCATGTCCTTACCCCTATGGAGGAGATGGTGCTCACTGTCATTGGAATGGCCATTGCTGAGGCCGTGGCCAGCAGCGAGGCTGAAACCATAGACGATGATGGTATCCTCATACCTATTCCTCCTTCTCACATCCCACTTCCCCTCATCCCACAATCTCTTCTGATTTACAAGCTGCAGATGATGTAAGCATGCACCTCTTGCTTTCCCTCCTCCCCTCACCACAACATTACCCTTGTGCCTTTCTCCTTTCAGATACCTAACAACTGCAACCTGGCCAGGCAGTGGTGGAGAGCAACATGTGGAAGAGCAACAAGACAGTGATAATGAGTCGTAGTCATAACGACACAGAAGGAGGTCATTCGGCCCATCGAGTCCGCGCCGGCTCTCTGTAGAGCAATCCAGTCAGTTCCATTCCCTTGCTCTATCCCCGTAGCCCTGCAAGTTTATTTCCCTCAAGTGCCTATCTAGTCTCCCCTTGAAAACACTGAGTGTCTCCGCTTCCACCACTTCCGTCGGCAGCGAATTCCAGGTCATCACCACTCGCTGCGTAAAATAGTTTTTCTCACATCCCCCTGTATCTCTTGCCCAAAACCTTAAATCTGTGTCCCCTAGTCCTTGTACCATCAACTAGTGGGAACAGCCTTTCCCTGTCCAGCCTATCCAAACACGTCATAATCTTGTACACCTTTATCAAATCACCCCTCAACCTCCTTTGCTCTAATGAAAACAAATCCAGCTTCTCCAACCTGTCCTTGTAGCTAATATTCCCCATCCCTGGAACCATTCTGGTAAATCTCCTCTGCACCCTCTCAAGGGCTTTCACATCCTTCCTAAAGTGTGGTGACCAGAACTGGATGCAACACTCCAGTTGTGGCCTAACCAGCGCTTTATAAAGGTTCAGCAAAACCTCTCTACTTTTGTACTCAATACCTCTATTTATGAAGCCCAAGATCCCATATTCTTTGCTAACCACTCTCTCAATATGTCCCGCCACCTTCAGGGACTTATGCACATTAACACCCAGGTCCCTCTGTCTTTGCACACTCTTTAAAACTGTGCCATTAAGTGTATATTGCCTCTCCCTGTTCCTTCTGCATAAATGCATCACCTCACACTTCTCTGTATTAAATTCCATCTGCCACCTGTCTGCCCATTCTGCTAGCCTTTCTATGTCCTGTTGCAGTCAATTGGTATCATCCTCACTGTTTGCCACACCCCCAAGTTTGGTGTCATCGGCAAATTTAGAAATTCTACTCTGTATTCCAATATCCAGGTCATTTATATATCTCAAAAAAAGCAGTGGCCCCAGCACTGACCCTTGGGGAACACCACTGTCTACCATACTCCAGTCTGAAAAACAGCCATTTGCCACAACTCACTGTTATCTGTCCTTAAGCCAGTTCCTTATCCAAGCTGCCACTGACCCACCTATTCCATGAGCCTCAATTTTGTTAACCAGCCTTCTATGTGGTACTTTGTCAAACGCCTTCCAAAAATCCATGTAGACAACATCCATTGCATTCCCTTCATCAATCCTCTCTGTTACTTCATCAAAAAATTCAATTAGATTAGCCAAATCCGTGTTGGCTCTCCTTAATTAGCTTAAACCTCTCCAAGTGCCCGTTAATTTTTTCCTTGATCATTGTTTCTAAAACTTTACCCACCACTGATGTTAAACTGACTGGCCTGTAGTTACTAGGATTGTCCAAGATCCCATATGCTTTGTTAACCACTCTCTCAATATGTCCTGCCACCTTCAGGGACCTATGCACATTAACCCCGAGGTCCGTCTGTCCCTGCACACTCTTTAAAACTGTGCCATTAAATGTATATTGCCTGTCCCTGTTCCTTTTGACAAAATGAAGAAACACTGTCACTCGATTTCACACTTGTAGCCGCAGCTTAGATACTGACACTGCGCATAATTTAGAGGATAGCATAGAGGCAGGATCTGCACGTGGTGAGGCACTAGGCACAAGTGGTCTCCAGCAGGGAAAGGGGGCATGGATAGGGCAGGTGCCAACTCGCTGGAGGGTGAAGTCACACATAAGTTCTGCTGTAGAGGACTCAGTTGAGCACTTCGATGGAGCAGGCTATGAAGGAAGGCTGATGGGTATGCGCAATTAAATGCTTGGTGCATTGGGAAGCCTGCCAGAAAGCCTGCGTGCATTGTCAAGGAGCATGGAGGAGTCTTGCACCAACTTGGCACAGGGCTTTGCACAGGGCTTGGAGCCCATCCTTTCCAACATGGAAATGGTGGTCACTCCATTCTCACACTTGTGGACCCAACCATGATGCAGCGTCCGATGGCTGTGTCTCAGCTTCCATTGCAGTACAAGCAGCAGCCACCCAACATCTGAGTGCTGCAGTGGAAGCTCAGATTGTTGCCATCATGGCTGTGGATTCCAGTGTTGAAAGGGGCATGCAGGGTGTCATAGCAGTCCAGCAATCTGTCCTCCAACAGATTACTAGGATTACTGAGGTGCCGCCCTGAGGGAGTGGCAGTGGAGCATGAACAAGCTGTCCTCTCTCAGGATGACAGCATTCGTCCTGCCACCACTGCCACTCCACCAGTGCCCTTGCTGTTGCATGTCAGCCAGCCAGCCCAGACTGCCGCCGCCCACACCGAGATGGTGCAGTCCGAAGCCGGGCCTTCTAGGCCCAAAGGTGCTTGAGGTCGTCCTCCAAGGCCATCTGCAGTCTCCCGCACTGAAAGTCAGCAGCTTTCCACCAACGATGCTGCAGCCACTGGGGTAGCACTGCATAGGAGCACTAGGCCAGTCAAAGGCACACGGAAGACAGGCACTAAGAGAATGCAGAAGGGTGATTAGTTGACATATGTATGCAATATGGCATGATTTCATTAATAGATTTGGTTTGGAATGTTTATTTTGTGTTGGCTTTTATTTTTGCATTGTGGCCAAGCAGAGGCTGTGATGGTCAGTAATAGAGCAAAGATAAGGTGTGGGACTGTTGGTGAATGGGGAATTGGGGTTGCGTTTACTGGTATCACAGTCGGATGAGTTGTTCACTGACAGCCCGGCCAGAAAGGGGCTGTCTGAGTTGCCTTCCCCTTCCTCTTCCTCCTCCTGCTCCTCTTCTTCCTCCACCGCTTCCTCCTCTTCTTCCTCCTGCTCCTCAGCTGGTTGTCGTATAGCTGGCAAGGGCTGTTCCCTCGTGATGGCGAGGTAATGCTGCATGCAGCAGACCACCATGAATCTTGACACCTGCTCTGCCGAGTTGTTTCAACACGCCAATGATCTGCTTGATCACATTTCATGTGGCAGCATGGCTTTTATTGTATGCATGCTGCCCACGGAGTCATTAGCCATGTCGTCAGTGGCTAGTCCTTGTCGCCCAGTAGCCATCTGGATTGGCGTGGTGTCTCAAATGCAGATGGCACAGTGGACTGCCGCAGAATGAAGGCATCATAACTGCTGCCAGGATACTGGGCATTGACCTGCATGATTCGCTGCCTATGGTCGCACACTAGCTGGATGTTATGGGAGTGGAATTCTTATCATATGGCAGTACATCTCAGAGTTGACATACAGCATCCGCAAAGCGGCGGCGTGCACTCAATGGCACCCTGCACCTCGGGGAAGCCTGCAATCCTTGCAAAGCCATGTGCTCACTCCATCCTGCTGCTCTCTGGCAAGAGAAAATGAAATGTAGTCAGCTCTCTAATACATACGAACATAAGAACATAAGAAATAGGAGCAGGAGTAGGCCATTTGGCCCTTTGAGCCTGCTCCGCCATTCAATAAGATCATGGCTGATCTTCCACCACATCTCTACTTTCCTGAACTATCCCCATATCCCTTGATCCCCTTAATATTCAAAAATCTATCATAAAAACATAGAAAAATAGGAGCAGTAGGCCATTCGGCCCTTTGAGCCTGCTCCGCCATTCAACGCGATCATGGCTGATCCTCTATCTCAATACCATATTCCCGCTCTCTCCCCATACCCCTTGATGCCTTTTGTGTCTAGAAATCTATCTATCTCCTTCTTAAATATATTCAGTGACTTGGCCTCCACAACCTTCTGTGGTAGAGAATTCCACAGGGTCACCAACCTCTGAGTGAAGAAATTTCTCCTCATCTCAGTCCTAAATGTCCTATCCCGTATCCTGAGACTGTGACCTCTTGTTCTAGACCCCCCAGCCAGGGGAAACATCCTCTCTGCATCCAGTCTGTCTAGCCCTGTCAGAATTTTATACGTTTCAATGAGATCCCCTCTCATTCTTCTAAACTCTAGTGAATACAGGCCTAGTCGACCCAATCTCTCCTCATTCAACAGTTGTGCCATCCCAGGAATCAGTCTGGTGAACCTTCGCTGCACTCCCTCTATGGCAAGTATATCCTTTCTTAGGTAAGGAGACCAAAACTGCACACAGTACTCCAGGTGTGGTCTCACCAAAGCCCTGTATAACTGTAGTAAGACATCCTTGCTCCTGTACTCAAATCCTCTTGCAATGAAGGCCAACATACCATTTGCCTTCCTAACTGCTTGCTGCACCTGCATGTTTGCTTTAGTGACTGGTGTACAAGGACAGCCAGGTCCCTTTGTACATCAACATTTCCCAATCTATCACCATTTAAATAATACTCTGCCTTCCTGTTTTTCCTACCAAAGTGGATAACTTCACATTTATCCACGTTATACTGCATCTGCCATGTATTTGCCCACTCACTCAACTTGTCTAAATCGCCTTGAAGCCTCTTTGCATCCTCCTCACAACTTACAATCCCAGCTAGTTTTGTGTCGTCAGCAAACTTGGAAATATTACATTTGGTTCCCTCATCCAAATCATTGATATATATTGTGAATAGCTACGGCCCAAGCACTGATCCCTGCGGTAAACCACTAGTCACCGCCTGCCACCCCGAAAAAGACCCATTTATTCCTACTCTCTGTTTCCTGTCTGTTAACCAATTTTCAATCCATGCCAGTATATTACCCCCAATCCCATGTGCTTTAATTTTGCACACTAACCTCTTATGTGGGACTTTATCAAAGGCCTTCTGAAAATCCAAATACACTACATCCACTGGTTCTCCCTTATCTATTCTACCAGTTACATCCTCAAAAAACTCCAGTAGGTTTGTCAAACACGATTTCCCTTTCATAAATCCATGTTGACTTTGTCTAATCCCGTTGATATTTTCTAAGTGTCCTGTTATCACATCCTTTATAATAGACTCTAGCATTTTCCCTACTGCTGATGTTAGGCTAACCGGTCTGTAGTTCCCTGTTTTCTCTCTCTCTCCTTTTTTAAATAGTGGGGTTACATTTGCCAACCTCCAATCTGCAGGAACTGTTCCATAATCTATAGAATTTTGGAAGATGACAACCAATGCATCCACTATTTCCATGGCTACCTCTTTTAGTACTCTGGGATGCAGATTATCAGGCCCTGGGGATTTATCGGCTTTCAGTCCCATTAATTTCTCCAGCACTATTTTTTTTAATGAATACTAATTTCCTTTAATTCCTCCTTCTCACTAGACCCTTGGTTCCCTAGCATTTCTGGGAAGTTATTTGTATCCTCTTCTGTGAAGACAGAACCAAAGTATTTGTTTAATTGCTCTGCCATTTCCTTGTTCCCCATTATAAATTCTCCTGTTTCTGATTGTAAGGGACCTACATTTGTTTTCACTAATATTTTTTTTTACATACTTGTGGAAGCTTTCACAGTCCACTTTTATGTTCCTTGCAAGTTTACTCTCATACTCTATTTTTCCCCTCTTAATCAATCTCTTGGTCCTTTTCTGCTGAATTCTAAACTGCTCCCAATCCTCAGGCTTGCTACTTTTTCTGGCAACTTTATATGACTCCTCTTTGGATCTAATACTATCGATCTATGTCTTGAATATACTCAATGACTGAGCCTCCACAGCCCTCTGGGGTAGAGAATTCCGAAGATTCACCACCCTTTGGGTGATGAAATTTCTCCTCATCTCAGTCCGAAATGGCCGACCCCTTATTCTGAGACTGTGACCCCTGGTTCTGGACTCCCCAGCCAGGGGAAACATCCTCCCTGCATCTACCCTGTCAAGCCCTGTAAGAATTTTGTATGTTTCAATGAGATCACCTCTCATTCTTCTAAACTCTAGAGAATATAGGCCTAGTCTACTCAAACTCTCCTCATAGGATAATCCCCCTTTCAGGAACCAGTTTGGTGAACCAGGGCCCTATATAATTGCAGTAAGACGTCTTTACTCTTATCTTGTAATAAAGGCCAACATACCCTTTGCTTTCCTAATTGCTTGCTGTACCTGCATATTAACTTTCAGTGATTCGTGTACAAGGACACCCAGGTCCCTCTGAATACCAACATTTCCCAATCTCTCACCATTTAAAAAATACTCTGCTTTTCTATTTTTCCTACCAAAGTGGATAACTTCACATTTTTCCACATTATATTCCATTTGCCATATTCTTGCCCACTCACTTAGCCTGTCTATATCCCCTTGAAACCTCCTTGCATCCTCCTCGCAACTTACATTCCCACCCAGCTTTGTATCATCAGCAAACTTGGATATATTACATTTGGTCCCCTCATCCAAATCATTGATGTAGATTGTGAATAGCTGAGGCCCAAGCACTGATCCTTGTGGTACCCGACTAGTTACAGCCTGCTAACCCGAAAATGACCCGTTTATTCCTATTCTATGTTTTCTGTCCGTTAACCAATCATTCATGCTAGTATATTACCCCCAATCCCATGAGCCCTAATTTTGTTTAATAACCTCTTGTGTGGCACCTTATCGAATGCAAATACACCACATCCACTGGTCCCCCCTTATCTATTCTGCTAGTTACAACCTCAAAAAACTCTAACAGATATGTCAAACATGATTTCCCTTTCATAAATTCGTGTTGACTCTGCCCAATCCTATTATTATTTTCTAAGTGCCCTGTTACCACGTCCTTGATAATAGATTCCAGCATTTTCCCTACTACTAATGTCAGGCTAACTGGTCTGTAGTTCCCCATTTTCCCTCTCCCTCCTTTCTTAAATAGTGGGGTTAGATTTGCTACCTTCCAATCCGCAGGAACCGTTCTAGAATCTATGGAATTTTGGAAAATGACAACCAATCTTCTCTTCTTTTCTTAGGCAGTCCCTCGGAACCGAAGATGACTTGCTTCCACATTAAAAATGAGTTCTCAGGTGACTGATGAGTCCAATGCGGGACCTACAGTCTATGTCACAGGTGGGGCAGATGGTGGTTGAAGGGGCGGGAGGCTGGGGTGCTTGGGTTGACGTGCGCTCCTTCCGCTGTTTGCGCTTGGCTTCTGCTTGCTCCCGGCGAAGAGACTCGAGGTATTCGGCGCCTTCCCGGATGCTTCTCCTCCACTTTGTATGGTCTTGGGCCAGGGATTCCCAGGTGTCGGTGGGGATGTTGCACTTTTTCAAGGAGGCTTGAGGGTGTCCTTGAAGCATTTCCTCTGCCCACCTGGGGCTCTCTTGCCGTGTCGGAGCTCCGAGTAGAGCGCTTGTTTTGTGAGTCTTGCATCAGGCATGCGGACGATGTGACCCGTCCATCGGAGCTGATCGAGCGTGGTCAAAGCTTCGATGCTAGGGATGTTGGCCTGAGCGAGAACACTGACGTTGGTGCGCCTATCCTGCCAATGGATTTGCAGGATCTTGTGGAGGCAGCATTGGTGGTACCTCTCCAGTGCTTTGAGGTGCCTGCTGTACATGGTTCATGTCTCTGAGGCATACAGGAGGGCGGGTATTACTACTGCTCTGTAGACCATGAGCTTGGTGCCGGGTTTGAGGTCCTGGTCTTCAAACACTCTCTTCCTCAGGCGACCGAAGGCTGCACTGGCACACTGAAGGCGGTGTTGAACTTCATCATCGACGTCTGCCTTGTTGACAGTAGGCTCCCGAGGTATGGAAAGTGGTCCACATTGTCCAAGGCCTCGTCATGGATTTTGATAATCGGGGAGCAGTACTGTGTGGCAGGGGCAGGTTGGTAGAGGACCTTTGTCTTACGGATGTTTAGTGTAAGGCCCATGCTCTCGTACGCTTCGGTGAAGGTGTTAATGATGGTTTGGAGTTCGACCTCTGAGTGTGCGCAGATGCAAGCGTCGTCTGCATACTGTAATTCGACGACAGAGGAAGGGACAACCTTGGATCTGGACTGGAGGCGACGGAGGTTGAACAGTTTCCCGTTTGTTCTGTAAATTAGCTCCACTCCAGCGGGGAGCTTACTGAGGGTGAGATGGAGCATTGCCACAAGGAAGATTGAGAAGAGCGTTGGTGCGATGACACAGCCTTGCTTGACCCCGGTCCGTACATGAATTGGGTCTGTGGTGGAACCGTTGGTCAGGATCACGGCTTGCATGTCGTCGGGAAGCAGGCGGAGGATGGTGACAAACCTTTGAGGGCAGCCGAATTTGAGGAGGACACTCCATAATCCCTCACGGTTGACATTGTCAAAGGCCTTTGTGAGGTCAAAGAAGGCCATGTACAGCGGATGGTGCTGTTCCCTGCATTTCTCTTGTAATTGACGCGCGGTGAAGATCGTGTCCATTGTGCCCCTTAGTGGGCGGAATCCGCATTGCGACTCTGGGAGGCGCTCTTCAGCCACTGGGAGAAGGTGATTGAGGAGGATTCTTGCGATGACTTTCCCTGTGGCAGACAGCAGGGAAACTCCTCTGTAATTACTGCAATCGGACTTGTCACCTTTCTTGAAGATGGTCACAATTACGGCATCTCTGAGATCCCCTGGCATGCTCTCCTCCTTCCAGATAAGAGAAATGAGTTCATGAATTCGCACCAGTAGTGCGTCTCTGCCATGCTTTAGCGCCTCGGCAGAGATGTAGAATTCGCAAAATTATCGCGATTTTATAAAATAAGAAGGAGACATAAAGTTTCGTACAAACAGCTTTATTTCAGCAGAATGCTGTCAGGTTTCAAAACGGACACAAACAGCCTGTAAAATGGCTGCCACGCCTCGTGGCAGAAAGTTCTAGACTTTCAATTGGCAGACAAGATGGAGTTCCAATAAACATTTGTGCAAGATCGTACAGGACTCAGCACATTTGAGATAATTGACAAGACATGATGGGTTTGCATTTTTTACATAAATACTGGAATCGGTCTCCCAGGTGCGAATAAGGGCTATTGTACCGAGTGATCAAGGACCCATCCAAAGACATTAATATGCAAAATCCCCACGACTCTACGATGAGAGAGCCGTTTACGGGTAATTACAGAAAGCATTTGGAAGCCCCAAAACCCCTCCAGGGAGACTACTAGCCGGTTCCACAATGGGAGAAGTATTAACGGGTACTCAGACAGTTACAAGTATCACCGAAACCCATTAAAGACGGAGATCACCCTATACAAGAAGTTTGAGTGCCAAAACCCTGACAAAAGATAGACATTAAGATTCGGCGGGAAAAAGAGGAATTACAGCACTATAACTGTAAGGTACAACCGTCCATCGCTCTGCTGCCTCTGCTTCTTCTTGCGCTTTCTGCTTTGACTCGCTGGAAGGCTGTTGAACTTTTATTCTCTTGCCTGACGGCTCTGGACTCTGATCCGCTAGGATCAACCTCGTGGCTTGCCGCGAAGATCTGTGGAGAACTGGGCTGTGAGGCCTTGAAACGGGCGCACCATCCCGAGAAGTCAGTAAACAGTGTTGGAACCGAAGGCCCGAGAGGAGATGAGATGAGATGAGATGAGAAGAAGACGACAATACGTATCGCCACAGTCAGTAAGCCCCGACCGCGCCTGTAAGTCGAATAAACACTTCCTTGCCTAGGAAGACCCTTCTTTGAGTTTTACAGACAACTGGTGTAGGGCACAGGAAGACTCTTTTTTGAGTAGTATCGGAACTCCGAGGACAACACAGATCTTCATGACAGCAGACGGTCCAGCCTGCTAGCTGGAGCAGAGACGAGTAAACAAGTGGGGTACAGAGACCCCTGATCAGCACGTGGATAGTCAGGTGCTGCGGTCAAAACATCCGAGCAGAGTTTCGGAATTCTCCGAGTTATCACGAGTGGTGAGCATGAGTCTCGATCCTACAAATCTAGATTAGGACAGGTATTGATAGGGGAGGGTTTAAGTTTTAAGGATAAGTATAATGTGTGTCCCCTTTTACGATGCGTCATGCGCTCCTCGTTTCCCTAAAATTAGTTTCATAACTGTGTGTGAGATTGTACTGTCATTAATCTGTGCTTATGACGTGTATCTCGTAATCTTGAATAATATGCAAAAAAGATTTTCCATTTTGCACTATTCGACCGGGTCTACCTGAGTTTTTCTCTGCATTATTGCTCTCGCACCTAAGTCCAGTGTCAGAACCGTAAGGGCGAGTGGGTCGAACCACTCACAGGTGTCTAGTGTTACCAGGCTGGCTGGAGACCAGAACAGGCAACAAGGCCTAACCCCGCACTAGCACCCAGGCTAAGGACAGAGCCGCAGGTCACCCCTTACAAGATTTCATCTGCTCCTGAGGCCTTGTTGTTCTTCAGTTGTCGGATGGCCTTTTCAACCTCATGCCAGGCTGGGGTTGTGCTGAGATGGTGGCGGGTAGCATGCTGCGGGATGGAGTTCAGGACACTCGCGTCAAAGACAGAGTCTCGGTTAAGGATATCTTCGAAGTGCTCCTTCCAGCGGGCACTGACTGCCTCCCTGTCCTTGATGAGTACCTCTCTGTTCTTGGCCTGCAGTGGGGTAGGACCTTGGGTGCTTGGACCGTAGGCGGTCTTGACTGCGCTAAAGAATCCACGCACGTCGTGGTTGTCGGCTAGCTGCTGGATCTCCTGCGCTTTCTCCGCCCACCACCTATTCTTTAGGTCACGAGTTTTTTGTTGGACCTCGGCCTTCAGGCGACTGTAGAGCTGCTTTCTTGCTCTCGAGTTGTGTTGCTGTTTCCAGATCAGGAATGCCTTGCGCTTGCGGCTTATTAGCTCCTGGATCTCCTGGTCGTTCTCGTCGAACCAGTCTTGGTGTTTCCTGTTTCCAATACATCCACTATCTCTATAGCCAACTCTTTCAAAACCCTAGGATGTAGGCCATCAGGTCCAGGGGATTTATCGGCTTTCAGTCCCATTAATTTCTCCAGTACTACTTTTTTACTAATACAGAGCCTCAGTGACCTCCCTTACGCAACAGTGGATGGGAAACTGTGAGTTGTTGCAAATATCTCCAGTTCCAGCCTGGAAGGAGCCCAATGCAAAAAAGTTCATGGCCACGGTCACCTTAAAGCCACAGGCATTGCAGTCCTTGCCCTCTTCTGAGGTTGCAGTTGTGGCTGCAGCAGGTGGCAGATTTCAGTGCGGACGTCCTTACTGAAGTTCAGACGTCTCACACATTGTTCCTCACTGAAGTTCAGGTAGGAGAATTGCTCCTGAACACCCTGGGTGGATATGGCCTCCTGCTGAGAGCCCTTCTCTCCCTTCTCCTGCTCCCTCTTCCAGCATCTTGTCCTGCTCTGCGTGGTCTCTGCTCATTCTCCAAGTTATGCTGTATTCCATGGGGAATTCCTACTAGTGCAGCCATATCTGGGAGCCCACACGACGCTGAGCTCTATTTCCATCGCCAATTTCGAGCTCGGCATGACGCTGAGCTCTTTTTCTGTCACCTTCGTCTCTGTGCCCACTTCTTTGGCCAAGAGTCTTCCCCCCGCACAGCTGACCCTTTCTCCCGCTTTCAGAATTCTTGTTCTACCTGGAACCCTCCCTCTGGCCTCTTAACCTCTCTAGATCTTTTTATTGCAAACTGCCGGCGTGACATCGGCCGTCTCAATTTCTCTGTTCCCCTTACCCACTCCAACCTACCTCCCTCTGAACTTGCAGCACTCCATTCTCTCAGATCCAACCCCAACATTGTCATTAAACCTGCTGACAAGGGTGGGGCTGTTGTTGTTTGGTGAACCGACATCTACCTAGTGGAGGTTGAATGCCAACTCTCTGACACTTTCTCCTACTTCCTCCTGGACCATAACCCCACTACCGAACATCAAGACACCGTTTCCAAGACTGTCACTGACCTCCTCTGGAGATCTTCACTCCACGGCCGCCAACCTCATAATTCCCCAACCCCGCACAGCCCGCAAGATCCACAAACAGGACTGCCCTGGTAGACCCATCGTTTCAGCCTGTTAAGAACATAAGAACATAAGAAATAGGAGCAGGAGTAGGCCAATCGGCCCCTCGAGCCTGCTCCACCATTCAATAAGATCATGGCTGATCTGATCCTAACCGCCAATCTACTATCTATCACAGAACCATCTCCTGCATCTAACAGAATTGCACACACGAAATAGTAGCAGAATCAGGCTGCACGGTCCCTGGGCCCGCTCCACTACCCACAGGGCCATGACCGATCCGAACCTAGACTTATGTCCAAATTCCTGCCCTCTCCCCGTAACCCTTAATGTCCTTTACTTCTAGGAAACTGTCTATTTCTGTTTTAAATTTATTTAATGATGTAGCTTGCCCCACGGAACTTATCTCTTCCTATCTCGACTCTATTCTTTCTCCCCTTGTCCAGTCTCTTCCCACCTACATCCGCGACTCTTCCGACACCCTCCACCATTTTAACAGTTTCCAGTTTCCTGGCCCCAACCGTCTCCTTTTCACTATGGACGTCCAATCCCTCTACACCTCCATCCCCCACCAGGATGGCCTGAGGGCGCTCCACTTCTTCCTTGAACAGAGGCCCAACCAGTCCCCTTCCACCACCACCCTCCTTCGCCTGGCTGAACTTGTTCTCACATTGAACAACTTCTCCTTTGACTCCACTCACTTCCTTCAAATTAAAGGTGCTGCTATGGGAACCCACATGGGTCCTAGCTATGCCTGCCTTTTCATGGAATATGTGGAACATTCTTTGTTCCAGTACTACTCAGGTCCCCTCCCTCACCTCTTTTTCCAGTACATTGATGACTGTATTGGTGCTGTTTCCTGCTCTCACCCTGAACTGGAAAATTTAATTCACTTTGCTTCCAATTTCCACCCTTCCCTCACCTTCACATGGTCCATCTCCGACTCTTCCCTTCCCTTCCTCGACTTCTCTGCCTCCATCTCTGGGGATAGGCTATTGACAAACATTCACTGTAAGCCCACTGACTCCCACAGCTACCTGGGCTACACTTCCTCCCACCCGCTTCCTGTAAGGACTCTATTCCATTCTCCCAGTTTCTCCGTCTCCGTCGCATCTGCTCTGATGATGCCACCTTCCATACTAGTGCTTCCGACATGTCTTCCTTTTTCCTCAACCGAGGATTCCCCTCTACTGTGGTTGACATGGCCCTTGACCGTGCCCGTTCTATTTCCCGCACTTCTGCTCTCACCCCTTCCCCTCCCTCCCGGAACCACGATAGGGTTTCTCTTGTCCTCACCTTTCACCCCACCAGCCTCCACATTCAACGGATCATCCTCCACCATTTCCGCCACCTCCAGCGTGATCCCACCACCAAACACATCTTCGCCTCACCTCCCTTTTCAGCATTCCGAAGGGACTGCTCCCTCCGCGATACCCTGGTCCACTCCTCCATCAACCCCAACACCCCTTCCCCTTCGCCCGGCACCTTCACGTGCAAGCACAGGAGATGCAACACATGTCCTTTTACCTCCTCCCTTCCCACTGTCCAGGGCCCCAAACACTCCTTCCAGGTGAAACAGCGATTTACTTGTACTTCTTGCAATTTAGTACACTGTATTCGCTGCTCACGATGCGGTCTCCTCTACATTGGGTAGACCAAACACAGATTGGGTGACTGCTTTGCGGAACACCTCCATTCAGTCCGTAAGGGTGACCCCGAGCTTCCGGTTGCCTGTCACTCCCACTCTGACCTCTCCATCCTCGGTCTCTTACACTGTTCCAATGAAGCTCATCGTAAGCTCGAGGAACAGCACCTCATCTTTCGATTAGGCACTTTATAGCCTTCTGGACTCAACAACGAGTTCAACAATTTCAGACCATAACCTCTGCCCCAATCTTTTTTTCATTTTTTTTTCTCTCTCTCACAGCTGTTGATCATTCTGCTAGTGTCATTTACACTTCATCTAGAGTCATCTTTTGTTTCTCAACTTGTCCCATTACCATCTCCTTTTGCCTTGCACCATCATCCCTTTTGTCTCTTAATCTCTCATCCTTCCACCCTATTACAGACCTTCCCTTTTGTTCTTTCCTCCCCTCCCCCCTTTCCCTGCCCCTACACTTGCATAAAAACCTGTTCCATCTCCAACTTTTTCCAGTTCTGGCGAAGGGTCATCGGCCTGAAACGTTAACTCTGTTTCTCTCTCCACAGATGCTGGCTGACCTGCTGAGTATTTCCAGCATTTTCTGTTTTTATCTGGGAGCAACTGGTTTGTGCAGAAGCCTTGAAGTCAGGAGAAAGTCTTCCAGCACCTGCCACACCACTCCCTGTAGACTTTAGCAACTTTAAAGAGCTCTAGAAAACAACAAATACTTGTACAATCGTAGCAACAGCCAGTAGAAATTAATCAGTAACTAACCTGTAAGTAGTTGATGACCCCTTTAAATAGTGCTGGTGGGAGGTCCTTCCTGCTGCTGAAGGCGTGTTCAACTGTGCGAGCTGAAGATAGGGCATTAGCTGGAGCGTTGAGCTCCAAAATGGCATTGCTGGCGTCAAATCAGCGTTACATGTTGATTGATGTCATGATCTGCCTCCTCTGCATACTTACAGCAGATGCTCACTGCGCGCGCACGCTAACGCCCTCACCAATATGCTGTCTGCTGCGACTTGCACCAGAAGTGTGCGCGTGTACTGCGGTCGCATTTTGGTGCCAAGACGGCACTCGTAGCACCGAAAAAATGGGCGCTAAGGAGCCGAATTTTGCATCCATTGTGTCTTGAACTTTCGGTAGAATTTAAACATTTCTATGTCTCTTGTCATCATTGTCTATTTTTATAATGTAAAATAAAAATAAAAGTGACATGCAATGAAATCTTAATTTTCCAAGATAATCTTAATTTTCCAACATATGATATAATAGCAAATACACAAGGGGTGTCACTGGTGAAACTTGTAATTTTTTTTGCTGTTGCTGAAATCAGAATTTGAATTTGACATTTTACATGCCTTAATCTAACTTCATGAATTTTACAGGTCATGTAGCCTACTGGTATTGTTGCCACTGTACACATGTATAAATGGATAATGGATTTGCTGCCACAAATACTCGTGAGCATCATTAAAGTTGTGAAGTTATAATTGTAAAGACATAGAGATGAATATTTCATTCACATCTCGTGAATAAGTTACAAGTGTTATATGGAACTTGTCTGAAGCTTTGTACGTCTCAGAGTAAATAGTGAGTTAGTTGAAGTATTCAAAATAATATTGGATTGATTTCTCACTTAGCAGAGAGTAAATATGGGTTTGGGATAAGAAATAAATGGCTTGATCTGGAATGAATTGGCCAAATATCATGGTCTCTGTCCAATTAGTAGAGTATTCTATGAATCAACAACCCTATGCCAGAAAAAAATATTCCCTAAATTAAATTAAGTCACAAAACAGACTGTCCATCAGGAAGGCCACAGGCTTACAGTGACTGAGAAAATTAGATTCCATCTCTGTTACAAGGAATTATAGGATTTTTGCCATTGTTTTGGGGATTGGATTCCACGATCCATCTATTTAAAATGGTGTTTTGAGCAATGTATTATGTGATTCAGTCCCTTTTAGTGCCAGCCATGGCTCAGTGGTAGCACATCGCCTGAGTCAGAAGGTTGTGGGTTCCACTCCAGAGACTTGAACATAATGGCCCAAAAATTCGGCCGTTCCCAGGTGAGTACACAGTCCGTACTCACCCGTATTCATTCCTGAAGTGCCGGTTTCCTGCATGCACGTGAAGGGGGCGGTTCCTAGGTGAACCGCGTGCGCGCTAGAGGCTGCGCACACGCAGCAGACTTTGATTTTTTTCAGGTTTCAACGCGAGGGTAAGTATTGAAGATTCTACACTAGTAAAAAGGAGGCGTAAGACCCCTTTTGAACAAGGTAAGTAGTTAATTAAGTATAATTTTAAATTTTTTTCAACAGGTTTATCTTTTTTAGATACTTTAAAGAAAGGTAAGTTTATTTTTATAACTTTTAAAAAGTATTTTAATTTTTTCAATTTTTGTTTAAAGTGGTTAATTTATTTAACTATAGTTATTTTATATTTTTTAAATTTATTTGAGGTTTAGCTGTTCTTTTGGGGCCGATTTCAATTCACAGATTTGATAGGTCTCCTTTCAAATCTATGAATGAAAGATGGTCTGCTGCCATTGGCTCTCCATGGCCCACGTGATCCCAGGGGTCGCATCGCACTAACTGCGCCCCTGGAACATGCAAGCACTGCGCGCCGGCTCTTGGGAGAGGCCCGGGACCCGAAGTTCCTGTGGGCCCAAAACACAATGGCAGGCGCGGTGGGTAAGAGCGCGCGCGATCCTTACCCCCGCGGCAAGCCGGCCACGCGAATTTCTAGGCCATTGCTATGTTGACACTTCAGTGCAGTGCTGAGGGAGTGCTGCACTGTTGGAGGTGCCGTTTTTTGAATGAAATGTTAATCCGAGGCTCTGTCTGCCCTCTCAGGTGGACAGAAATGCTCCCATGGCGCTATTCGAAGATGTCGATAAATTTTTGGGAACGAAGGGAATTAAGGGATATGGGGATAGTGCAGGAAGGTGGAGATGAGGTGGAAGATGAGCCATGATCTTGTTGAATGGCAGAGCAGGCTCAAGGGGACAAATGGCCTATTCCTGCTCCTATTTCTTATGTTCTTATATGAAGAAATGCATAGAAGTTCTCCTCATTGGCTTGCCCAACATTTATCCCTCAACCAACACCTAAAACAGATGATCTGGTCATTTATTTAATTGCTGCTTGTGGGACCTTGCTGTGCGCAAATTGGTTGCCGCATTTCTTACATTACAACAGTGACAGCACTTCAAAAGTAGTTCATTGGCTGTAAAGTGCTTTGGGACGTCCTGAGGCCATGAAAGGCACCATATAGATGCAAGTTCTTTCCTTCTTTCTTTTTTCAATGGAAATTTCAAATGAGTGGTGGTAACAATCAGTTTCAGGAAGCTTTGTACATACCCCATTGGCCATTCAACATGCACAGCATTTTCAGTGGCATTCATTGCTAAGTATTAGCCAAAGTATATCCACCCTCCAAGCAATTTGAGAGCAAGATCAAATTTGAACCCATGTTTTGGGCTTTTACAATGCACGGGAGCATTAATCTCCAGTTCTTGAAATTCAGAAGACTTTGGGATTTCCACTTACAAAATTTCACAAGTATTGCAGGCGCATGTGAATTATAATGGCCTTTTACTTGAATGAAACAGGTTCTGTAATGGACTGTAAATTTTGCATATATTTAATTTATTCTTAATTTAACTTTTCAACATACTACAAAAACTATCACGAATTCTAACTGCAGTCAATTACTGCTTTTATTTTGATATATAATACAGAAATTTTTGCTGAGGAGCTATCTCTAAAATCTATATGTATAAATATACTTTAATTCTCCATCCCACTCCCATTCTGGCCTATCTGTCCTTGTCCTCCTACACTGTTCCAAGAAAGCTCAACCCAAGCTTGAGGAACAGCACCTCATCTTTTTATTAAGCACTTTATAGCCCTCTGGTCTTAACATTGAGTTTAACAACTTTAGATCTTAACCACTACTTCCATTTTCTTGGACTGCAGGTGTTGGTAATGGAGGATGGCTGCACCAGAGCCACTGGGAGTGGAGGCGGTGTGGGCTGGTGCTTGGGGTGGGAATCCTCTATCGGTACATGGCCTGGGGTCCACCTACCTTTCTCCGTCATATTCCTGGGCCATGGGAGCCTTCTCTTTTTCAGATTTTCTATCACTCCTGCCTTCCATCCCATCACAGACCCTTTGTCCCCCCCGCCAGCCGCCCCCCCACCCCCCACCCCATCCCTTTTCCCTGGCTCTGTATTTGCTTAAAAACTGTTAGGCCTAGAAATTCGGAAGCGTCCATTTTTGTGTGTCTTACCCGCAGAGTGCTAACAGCCCGCGCTCAAATGGGGAGGTCCAAGGAGTTTGGGCCTCGGACATCATTATAATGTAGATGGCGATGTGGTAGGAGCCCACACAGGTTAGTGCTCCAATTTCCAGGGATAAGTGCGTAAACAGCGGACTTAAATACATGAACTGGGTAAAGCAGCCTTATAAATTGGTTATGGCTATCTGAGAATTAGAAGTCTGTCTCCTTGAGGTGAGTAAGATGGACAGAATTGTTTTTCCCTTTTATTTCTGAGTACTTTTTTTAAATGAGTTTTGTTCCTCTTGGTAGTTTCTAGCTGCTGGGACTCGACTGGCAATGGATTTATTTACAGTATCTCCATTGCTATTTCATGCTGTCGCAATGATCTCTGCCATTCCTTATTGTGCTTGAATCCATCCGAGCCCATATTTCTTTGAGACTGATCTGTTCCCAAGTTTCAAACATTTAATTTATTGCAGTTGGCTGCGTCCTGTCATTTGCAATTGGGGTGTCTGCTCGAGGTCAATTTTTTAGGAATGTTGAGAGTCTCCAAGCAGACATTCCACAGAGTCACTTTCTGCAGCATCCAGTCTGAAAACAGTGTGATTGGGTTGGATCGCGGGGGTTTGGAGGAGGAACGGGTAGACCTCGTAGTCGTGATCGGGCCTGGACGTTGGCAGGGATCAGAAGCCGGCGTTAGGCCCCTTATTTGCATATGCAAAGAGCCTAACGCCTGCTGCAGACATGGGTAAAAGACGCCTCTTGTCTGTCCTTTACCAAGATGGCGTCAGGTGCAGCCCGCACCAGAAGTGTGCGTGCACAGCGCGGACGCCATTTTGGACACAAAACGGCACCCATAGTGCCGAACAACTGGGCGCTATGGAGCCGAATTTCAAGCCCTTAATCTCTAACATCTTCCAGTTATGATGAAAGGTCACTGACCTGAAACTTTGGCCGGAATTTTCCCCTAAAAAAACGGGTGGGTCTGGAGCGTGGGGGGCCAATTAAATTGTTAAAAATGGGATTCCCGACCAGCTCCCGCTTCCAACCCGCCCACTTCCGGTTTTAACGGAGGCGGGACGGGGATGGGCGACCAAACCGGTTCCAGAGGGCGGTACATCAATTTAAATATTATAATGAGGCTGGATGCCTCTTTTTACACCTCCATTTTGAATTTAACTGTATGTGGACGGGTATGTGAAACCTGGCAGTTAAACTGAGGCGGGGACAGCTGCATCCAGGAGGTAAGTGGCTTCATACCTACCTCCTGGATCCAGGATCACTACCTAACCCACCCCTGCGATCGGAGACTCCCTCACGAGGCCTCCTCCCCCCACCCCACCAATGATGCTGAGGCTGCCACAATCCTCCGGTGGCTGGCCCCGATCCTCTCTCCTCCTCTACCGATCGCAGACCGATTCCCCCCACCAATCCCCGACTCCCCCTCCGCCTATCCTCCGGCCGACGCCCCCCACCCCGCCGATCCCCGATCCCTGGCCGACTCCCCCCCCCGATCCCTGGCCAACCCCCCCACCCCACGCTGATCTTCCAACACGCCCTTCCCCCCGCCGATGCTCCGGCTGACCCCCCCGTCGACCCCCAATCCTCCCCGCCGATCCCCGACCCCCCCGCGGTCCCCGATCCTTCCCTGCTGATCCCCGACCCCCCCCCCCACCCCGTGATCTCCAACTACTCCCCCCCGGGATACCCATCCGAGCCACAGACGATTCCCGACCCCCCCCCCCGAGACCGAACCCTCGCTCCCTCTCCGCATCTGCAGACCTACCCGCCTGCAGCCAGCCAGCCTCTCAATCTGGCTGGCTGCGGGCGGGAATCCAAAGCCTCACATGCAAATCAGGCCCTGCTGTTAAAGTCGGCAGGGCCTGCAGGAAACCTAGCCTTCCGGGTTTCCCGCCCGCCTCGGAGGCCCCCTGCCCTCAACCCGCCTACTTGCAGCAAATTCCGGCCTTTAACACTGTTTCTCTCTCCACAGATGCTGCTGAGTGTTTTCTAGCATTATTTTATTTTTATTTTAAATTGCCAGCATCCGCAGTATTTTGCTTTTGTATAAATGTACTGTCAGCCTGGCTCAGTTGTCAGAACTCTTGTCAGAAAGTTGTGGGTTCAAGCTCCACTCCAGCATTTGAGCACATAAGCTAAACGCTTCAGTGCAGTAATGAGGGAGTACAGCAGCACTAAGAGTGCTGACCTTTGGATGAGACATTAATCTGAGGCCCCATCTGATTATTCATGTGGATGTAAAAAATTCCTGTGGCACTATTCCAAGAGAAACCGTGGGCTGTTTCTGGGAAATGTAATAAATACATTGAGGGTGAAATTCATCTTGGGTGGCAGTGCAAATTGGGCAATAGCGAATCGGTAGCCCATTAATGGAAAAGAAAATTGGGCAGAGTGTAAAATGGGCTGCCAAGTTGCTATCGCCTGCTTGCACTATTGCCTGTTTTGCGCATTAGATGATTTTCAGCTCCATTATTTTCCCTGACTTTATATTGTTCTACAGTATAAATGGGTTGCAGAGTCACAGGTAAATAAAACCACCTTGATCCATTGTTAATTTTGTTGATGGTTGGCTTAGAACACAGGAGATTAGGAATAAGTAATGGCCATTCAACTCATCCAGCTCACCCTGTCAATTAGGTTCATGTACGGGACTGGGACAGTTCCTCAAGTGAGGAGGATCTATATTGCACTTAGTGTAAAGTTTCACATTAGAATATATATTCCTATTTGTGTAAAGTTATAAAAAAATATTAAATTGTTTTTATCCCACAATCACAGTAGTAAAAGCATCGTTCTTTAACTTTACACACAGAAGAAATTATACTTTTATGTGATCTGATACATGTTGGTAAGAAAGGTAGACAAAATATCAAAAACAGTTCTTCACACACCCCCCCCAAACAAAAAGCTGACACATTTGGCAAGAAATTGGTTCCATTGATGCGCTCAAGAGTGTGCGCCAGAAGCCACAGACCCGAGGATCAGCATTATTCCAGAGAGCTGCCAATCGGGTGTCCAGAGGAAACTTACTGGTTGGCTCTCCACAAATTTGGAGCAGCTGCAACGCTGGAAGTGGCCCTCAGGTTGGTCCTGGGTTTGGGTGGGGGGGGGGGGGGGGGTGGGGGGGTGGGGAGGAGAACAGGAGGGGGCGAGTGTTGACCATCAGCGGCCTTTGCTCTGGCTCCACACGAAGATAAGTTTAAAAAAAAGAAACTTCCTTTTCGTTGGCAGCCTCCAGTGGTCCATTTAAGCACCGCTGGCTCGACTGTGGCAATACAGGAAAAACTTAACGGAGTATGTCCAGCACTAGGCCCTTTATTAACATATGCAAGGGGCTTAATGCCTGTTTAATGCAGCTGTCAGGGTCGCCTAAATATTGCTCGAGCCAAAATGATATCAGATGTATTTCAGGCACCCTTGGGGTGAGGGACATAGCCCTGCAAAATTAGACCTTTTCGTCTGTTTCGTGCCCAAAAAACGGGCGCAAGGTCTAATTTCTCCTGTTGGAAATACTCCAGTGATTTCAGTATATAGAATATAGTGCTCCAAGAAAAATGTAACAGTGTTATCAGATGGTTTCATGCCATTTTTCACATAGTTGTTTGCACCTAATTAGACAGAGTTATGGGATTAAAATGAGATGTCTGATCATCAGATGCATTTTATGTGCCATAGTTGCTTAAGTAGATGTTGTATCATGATAACTTCCTTCGGAGAATCTCAGTGCACACAGTAATCAAAATAGCTTCAACCTTGAAATTTATGTCTATTGTGTATTTATATATATTTTATATTTGTATGTTTTGAAGAACTATATTTTAGACATAATAATGGGCCAAAAATTCGGCACTTGCCGGGTGAGTACGCGCTGTGTACTCACCCGTAAGGCGCCTGAAGTGCCGGTTTCCTGCATGCACGGCGCATGCACGGGAAACTGGAACTTCTGGTCTCGTGAAGGGAGGGGTTCAGAGGTGAACCGCGTGCGCGGGAGAGGCTGCGCGCACGCAGCAAACTTAGGTTTTTTTTCAGGTTTCTCCGGGAAGGTAAGTATGGAAGAAGCTGCGCTTTTAAAAAGGAGGCACAAGACCCGGTTTAAACAAGGTAAGTGGTTAATTAATTACAATTTAAAAATTTTTTCAACAGGTTTATCTTTTTTAGATACTTTAAAGAAAGGTAAGTTTATTTTTAGCACTGTTAAAAAGTATTTAAATTTTATCAAAAATTTAAATTTTTGTTTAAAGTAGTTAATTTATTTAACTTATAGTTATTTTAAAATGTGATGGTTTTAAAAAAAAATTATTTGAAGTTTAGGTGTTGTTTTGGGGCCGATTTCAATTCATAGATTTGACAGGTCTCCTGTCAAATCTATGAATGAAAGATGTTCTGCTGCCATTGGCTCTCCATGGCCCACGTGATCCCAGGGGATGCATCGCACGAACTACGCCCCTGGGATACACAAGCACTGCGCGCCGGCAGCTGCAGGAGGCCCAGGAGCTGAAGTCCCCGTGGGCCCAGAGGTCAACGGCAGGCGCGGTAGGTAGGTGCGCGCGCGATCCGTGCACCCGCGGGAAGCCAGGGAGCCAAATTTCTGGGCCAATATAGTAATAAATCTGAGAATAATTTGCACGAAGCACACATTAAATATGAACACCTTGGCCTGTCTCCTGTGTCTGTAAGTGGGAGCCATTTTTTGCCTTAAGTAACTTCTGGTAATTTGTTTAAATCAAAAAATAAAATCACCTAATAGCTCATTTAGTGAAAGTAATGAATGGCTGCACCATAAAGACCAAAAGATTCTAAGTTTGGTTCCAAGTCTGGGCTGGGTAAACTGATTTCAGCTGGGGTGGAGGTAATGTTACTACAACTGGTCACAGCACCCCTAAAGTAAGGAAGGGAAAATTAATTGCTATTCAGTAATTCATGATGGAAATTGCATGTCCGCAAATATCGGGGATGACAGAATTGAGGTCTGGTGTATTGCTACCCAGGTTCAAATTCTCAATATCTAGGCTCACATGAAGAATGGCTACTTGAACCAGGTACTGGATGGTGCAAGCCCAGCAGATGTCTTCAGGAGAGGAGAAAACTGACCCAAAAATAATCAACAAAGCCTTCCATTTCTCATTCTCAACTGCAAAACCATGCAATAGTTGCAGCATGTAAAATATCTTATAGTTAGAAGAAAAAAACAATTATCTTGCAAGATCATAACTACTCAATAATGGCATAAAACAAAAATACATAATTTTGTAAAGCACAAAATGAAAGTGTAAGCAACATAGCTTTAAAATCAAAGTTTATAATCCAGAAGATGCGGGATTTCCCTTCTTGAGTATGTCAAGATCCACAGGTTTAATAAATTTTTCAAGGTGTTTTCAAATTAGGACAGCAAAAATTTACGTGGTTTTCAAGGCACCATGAACCTCGGTGTGGTATATATGAAAGGTTAAAGCATTGTTATAGCGTTGTGTTTCTGTATTTTGACAAAACCTTGTGACTAAGTCCAAAGTCAGTGACCCTCCCATATCATTCATTTTTTTAATTTTTAATTTTTTGTGTGAATTGCTGGGTTTATTAAGATGAGAAATGTCAACAGTGGTAAAATGAACATTTTCCCAATGTTTGCTGCGTGTATCAGTATTAAGCATTCTCAAATTAAGTACGGTACAGGATAGATGTATAATAAATCTTTTATTTTGGACCCACTGACATACCTTGACCTCAAACTCGGAATTACATCCCCTACCACACCAGTCATTCTTATGGCTTTTCTGAGTGCAACTGCCAAAATACTACCAATTGGTGCCAAACAATGGGCAGTTTATAATGTGTACATGTGCCCAGCGGGAACGTAGTTGAACTCTTCACTTAGAACCTTACCAGCAAGCAGAGAGGAGACTTTAAACATCAGTTGTGGATGTATTCAAGCACAGGTCTCAGATGTAAAGTGCAATGCTATAACCCACTGTGCTACTCATTCCCCATTAAATTCCTCATCAAGGGGAAGAAAAGTCTAATGGGAATATTTGTTCAAAGTACTTCTCCTTTATAAAAGAATTCTCACCATCAACGACTTTGATGTTTCAGTTAAAAATTCCCTAATACAACAACGACTTGCCTTTATATAGCACTTGCAGAATGTGTAGAAACATATCTCAAGGTGCCACTCTGATGACCAATGGGCAGTGCCCCATGAATCCTTAGATAGCTCCTTAGTAAACAGTGGGGGCTATGACTTCAAGCCAGCTCAAAAACTGCCCAAAAGCTAGCTAATGCTGGAAAAACATGTTACAGCCTGTAGTATTGCGCCTCAAAGACAGACAGCTCTCAATGCATTTTATGGTTTAATTCCCTGTTATTTACTATGCAGTCACTCTGGGACACTCCCTGCTGATCACATTACCAGAGTCGATTAGTGGGGAGTGAGTCCCAACTTTATGGCTCTTATGCTGGCAATAAAATATATGAAACATATGAAATATGAAGGACAGGAGAAGCCAAGCTGATCCATAAAGCCAGTAAGTAAAAACTTTGGGGGAAAAATTCAGTTGGTTGCGCCTCCCGTTAGCGCCTTAAGAGGGCGCTAATGGGGCGCAAAGCATCTGGCGCCCAGGCGCGGCGAAGTTTGCGCCGCTCGCGAAATTAACTAGACATTTTGCGGCGGCGCTAAACACTACCGCCACGATCTCCTGCGCCGGCAGATCGTGATGTCACTCGAGTGCGCCACGCCCCGGAGCGGATATTCAGTGGCGCCCCCTGCCTTACCGCCTGATGCTAGCAACGACAGGTTGAGGGGAGCGTTCTGCAGTCCTGTAGGGAAAGGGGGAGCGCTATTTAAAGGTGACCGCTTCCTGCCTTTTATTGTTGGCGCCATTTTTGAACTACGCATTCTGAGAGAGAGAGGGAGAGACTTCTGGAGAGATTCAACGTTGTGTGAAGGAGTTTTGGGTACTGAGCAGCACTTTGCAGGTTCATTTTGATTTGCCATTCCTTGTATCGATTTAGCAGAGACTGTGGGGGCTGCACACTGAGCTCTTTGCCTGGTACTCTCCATTGTTCTTTCCAGCACATTTGATGTGCAGGTCTCTCCAGGCCGAGATTCAAGGCTGCAATGAGCAGGATGTGGATGGAAAGCAAGTTTAACCATCCCCTTTAAGAACTGGCCCGTGCCATTGTGTGTGTGTTCCATTGCTGACTGACATCACATGAGCTTCGCCAGCGCTCTGAGGTAGCGCCTCGCTCCTCGGCCTTTGCGCCTTAAGACAGGTGTGAGGCGCCTGATTTAGCGCTCCAATCACCTCCAGGGGCGATAAAAGTCAAGTTTGCAGTCAGTGGCAATAATTAGCGCCAGGCGCTAATCTTTGCCCCCGGCCGATAATTGCGCCCCAAATGGGGCGATACTGAATTTCTCCCCCTTTCTGTCTAGCCAGACTTCTATCTGAGAGATAAATACTACTCAGTAGCATGTTGCTTAGAGCAAGAGTGCAGGACAACTGTGTGAGATAATTAATAATACAATCATTTTAGTATTTTTCTGTTCAATTTTAGTAGTTGTTTTGGAAAGGCAATCATATAAGAGCCAACATGGGAAGTACATTGAAAATAAGTGAATGGATGTGGCAAAATGATTGTCGACAAAAATCTTAGTGAACAGTCTCAACAATTCTCTTTGTAAATTTTTTATTCTGCACACAGACTTGCACCTAACTTATCTGACCTCCAGCTAGCTACCAGAATGTGTGAAATAGCTATATTAATTATGATATTTAATAGGGATGCTGTGATATTTGCAGGATCAAGCTAAATAAATACATTTGTGTGTTTAATTATTGTTTTGCTATTACATTGTAATAATGATTTGGATGTTAACAACAACAATAACAACTTACATTTATATAGCATCTCTAATGTCGTGAAACGTTCCAAGGCGCTTCACATGAGCGATTATCAAACAAAATTTGACACAATAAGGAGATATTAGGACAGGTGACCAAAAGCTTGGTCAAAGAAGTAACTTTTAAGGCCTGTCTTAAAGGAGGAGCGAGAGGAAGAGCGGCGGAGAGGTTTAGGGAGGGAATTCCAGAGCTTAGGGTCAAGACAGCTGAAGGAATGGCCGGCAATGGTGGAGTGAAGAAAATCGGAGATGCGCAAGAATTCCGAATTGGAGGAGTACAAAGGTCTCGGTGAGTTGTAGGGCTGGAGGAGGTTACAGACATAGGGAAGGGCGAGAGCATGAAGGGATTTGAAAACAAGGATGAGAATTTTAAAATCGAAACATTGCCCGACCGGGAGCCAATGTAGGTCAGCAAGCACAGAGGTGATGGGTGAATGGGACTTGGTGTGAGTTAGGGTATGGGCAGCAGAGTTTTGGATGAGCTCAAGGTTACGGAGGGTGCAAGGTGGAAGGCCGGCCAGGAGAGCATTGGAATGGTTGAGTTTAGAAGGAACAAAGGCATGGATGAAGGTTTCAGCAGCAGATGAGCTGAGGCAGGGGCGGAGACGGGCTACGTCACGGAGGTGGAAATAGGCGGTCTTGGTAATAGGGGGTCAGAAACTCAGCTCAGGGTCAAATAGGATGTCAAACTCAGCTGGACAATGGAAGAGAGGCGTTGGAGGAGGATGGTGTGGTCAACCGTTTCAAAGGTTGCAGACAGGTCGAAAAGGATGAGGACGGACAGTTTACCACGGTCACATTCACATCGGATGTTATTTGTGACTTTGGGCTGTTTCACTGGTGTGGCAGGGTGGAAACCTGATTGGAGGGGATCAAACATGAAGTTGTGGGACAGATGGGTATGGATTTGGGAGGCGACAGCACGTTCAAGAACTTTGGAGAGGAAAGGGAGGTTGGAGATGAGGGGTCAAGTGTGTTTTTTTGAGGAGGTGGGTGATGATGGCGGATTTGAAGGGGAGGGGGACAGTACTTGAGGAGAGGGAACCCTTAACAATATCAGCTAACATGGAGGCCAGGAAAGGAAGTTGGGTGGTCCACAGTTTGATGTGTCATGGGAGCAGGAGGTAGGTCAGTAACTAGTGGTGTTCCACAGGGGTCAGTGCTGGGTCCCCAACTCTTCACAATCTATATTAACGATTTGGAGGAAGGGACCAAGTGTAACATATCAAAATTTGCAGATGATACAAAGATGGGAGGGAAAGTAGTGAGTGAGGAGGACATAAAAAACCTGCAAGGGGACATAGACAGGCTAAGTAAGTGGGCAGAGATTTGGCAGATGGAATACAACACTGGAAAGTGTGAGGTGATGCACTTTGGCAGGAAAAATCCTAGAGCAATTTATTATCTTAATGGCAAGAAACTGGAGAGTACTGAAGTGCAAAGGGATCTGGGGGTCCTGGTGCACGAAACTCAAAAGGTTAGTATGCAGGTGCAGCAAGTGATTAAGAAGGCAAATGGAATGTTGGCTTTCATTGCTAGGGGGATAGAATATAAAAATAGGGAGGTATTGCTTCAGTTGTACAAGGTATTGGTGAGACCGCACCTGGAATACTGCATACAGTTTTGGTGTCCTTACTTAAGGAAAGACATCCTTGCTCTCGAGGCAGTGCAAAAAAGGTTCACTCGGTTAATCCCGGGGATGAGGGGGTGGTCATATGAGGAGAGGTTGGGTAGATTGGGACTCTACTCATTGGAGTTCAGAAGAATGAGAGGCGATCTTATTGAAACATATAAGATTGTGAAGGGGTTGGATCGGGTGGATGCGGGGAGGATGTTCCCGATGACGGGTGAGACGAGAACTAGGGGACATAGTCTTAGAATAAGGGGCTGCTCTTTCAAAACTGAGATGAGGAGGAACTACTTCACTCAGCGGGTGGTAGGTCCATGGAATATGCTGCCACAAAAAGCTGTAGAAGCTACAACATTAATTAAATTTAAAACAGAAATAGACAGTTTCCTAGAAGGAAAGGGCATTAAGGGTTACGGGGAGCGGGCAGGAATTTGGACATGAGTCTAGGTTCGGATCGGTCATGGCCCTGTGGGTAGTGGAGCGGGCCCAGGGACTGTGTAGCCTGATTCTGCTCCTATTTCGTGTGTGCAATTCTGTTAGATGCAGGAGATGGTTCTGTGATAGATAGTAGATTGGCGGTTAGGATCAGATCAGCCATGATCTTATTGAATGGCGGAGCAGGCTCGAGGGGCCGATTGGCCTACTCCTGCTCCTATTTCTTATGTTCTTATGTTCTTATGTCCCATGGACAAGATGAGCTCAGAGAGGGCACGAGGGGAGATGTGAGTTCAAGGCTAGGGCAGGAAGGCACTTTAGGGGAAGTTTGGCTTGGTGGGCTTCGGGAAAGGAGGGAAGCGACAGAAGCAGCTGAACGGATGGTCTCAATCTTAGTGACAAAGAAGTCCATGAGCTCCTTGAACTTGTTGGAGGTGAGGATGGAGGGAGCAGGGGAGATGGGTTTATGAAGACGGTTAAGTTAATATATTGCAGATAAAAATTAAGTTTTGTTTTTGACTTTTACTATGACTATTTAATATGGTAAAGGAATTCATCAAAAACACTAGTGATTCAGCTAACATGGGTGGCTGCACAGTTGCACAGCTCATGGCCTTTTTTGATATTATGTGACTGACTATACCTCCAAAATCTTAAGATTCACCTTGAAATGTGGACATTATTTTCTCTACGCAGCTTGATCGTAACAGTTACCAGAGTTGCATCATGAAGATCAATTTCCTTAGTTTGATATTGAAATGTTTGTCCTTACGCGAGCTATTTCTGTGGTTTAGAGAAAGGGATATGTTAGGCCTTCACTTTTTGGTTGAAAACTAATCCCCTATATGAAAATATTTTATGTTTACCAGCAGTTCTTTCATGGCATTGCTCACAGTGAGATAAAGCATACACTGTTTTATAAAATTAGAGATGTTATACCATATAATGCATAATCAGAGCCACTGATTTACAGTGACTGAATAAGTTCCTGTCATACGAAACAATGGCCCAAAAATTAGTGCCTCTACACGAGAGTACGCACTGTGTACTCTCGCGTATTCTGTCTCCAATTGCCGGTTTTCTGCATGCACTGCGCATGCGCTGAAAACCGGCACTTGGTGATTTCAAAAGGGGGCGGTTCCTAGGTGAACCGCGTGCGCGCTACAGGCTGCGCGCACGCAGTGCACTTAGTGCTTTGGATGCGCAGGTAAGCATGGAAGATTTTGCACATAAAGAAAGGAGGCGTAAGACCCTCTTTTAACAAGGTAAGTAGTTAATTAAGTATTATTTTGAATTTTTTTCAACAGGTATATCTTTTTTAGAGACTTTAAAGAAAGGTAAGTTTATTTTTATAACTTTTTAAAAGATTTTAAATTTTTTCAAAAATTTAATTTTTTGTTTAAAGTGGTTAATTTATTTAACTATACTTATTTTATTAATGTGATGGTTTTTTAAAAAAAATTAATTGAGGTTTAGCTGTTCTTTTGGGGGGGTATAGATTCATAGCTTTCACAGCACTTGATTGTGAAAGCTATGAATGAAAGATGGTGTGCTGCCATTGGCTCTAACTGAATCACGTGATCCCACAGCTCGCACGAATTAACTACGCCTGTGGGATACGCAAGCATTGCCCAGCTGATGTCTAGAACATCAAGTTCGTGCGAGCTGGGAATGAAAAAGCCAGCGCGCAGTGAGAGATCGCGGGGAAGCCGTACCCTCGCACGAAGGCTCCCTCACTAATTTTTGGGCCAATAACTGAATAAGTCAAATTCTATTCATTATCAGCGATGAGAAGCTTTAGTTAATGAGGATAAACTAGAGAAACTAGAGCTCTTCTCATTAGAACAGAGGCTAAGAGGCGATCTGATAGAAATGATGAAGATTATAGAGGGTTTTGAAAAACTATTTCTACAGAGCAGTGAGTTGGTACGTATGATTTTTTGCAAAGAACAAAGGGAGACGGTAGGCGATTTTAATTTTTTTTTACGCAGAGGGTTATTCAGAAATGGAATCAGTGATGGAAGCAAAATCTACAATAGCTTTTAAAAGGGAAGTGCATAAATATTTGTGGAAAATTTTAAAAGGGTATATATGGGAAGGGTAGCGCAATGAGATTAATTGGATAGTTCTTTCAGAGAGCTGGCACAGGCATAATGGGCCAAATAACTTCTTCATTGCTGTAAAACTCTCCCATATGATTTTTATCTATACTTTGAGGATCAAATTCCATGAGTCCACCCATTATTCTGTGAAAACTGTAAGTGAGTGGTCATCATTTCATATACTAGTAAGCTGCCCACTGTCAGTTTATAAATATAAGTTTTATTTAACATACAAGATGGCAACAGAGTTGGGGGCGAGACTTCTGACAGTTCACATAGAAAAATTGTCACAATCATAAAAGATAAACATGACCAAATATCATGATACAGGAAGTAAAGTTTGTTGACGGCAAATGGATGCTCTACACAAGATTTTTAATAATATATAGGTTTTGCCCTGGAGTTTCCGCAAGATTGCGCTTTTTTTGGCACAATTCACCTGAAATCGGCGTAACCAGCGCAAAAGGCTGCGGAATTTTAAGCACAAATTGCGTTCAGCACAAATTAAGTTTCTGCGATCTTTTGCGCTAGTTTTAAAAACATCACCCTAGAGCAGGCCCGCCCACAAAACTGGCCATGCCCCCAGGATGAATTAATCACCTTTGGGAGTTTCCACTACTTGCGCTCATTTGCAGGCCTTCAAGGAGGCTCTAAAAATTAAGCTGGATCTTTTGGACGCAAGGACACGAATAGGCACGTTTTAAAAGTTTTTGAATGAGGAACTGACTACTGTACCCCAATCTAACTAGAAAATAGTTTTGCATATTTTTTAAAAGTCATTTTCAGTCATTTAAAATCAGGTTACATACATACAGGTGGTGTATTCACACTGACTAAAAATGCTTATTTTTTGTGATAAACCCATTTTCAGCTGTATTAATCAAACTTTACCAAGTTACCACTCTTAAATATATCAAGTAATATTCTTTAAAACAAATTTTTTTTTTAAATTACGTTTTAAAACGCTGCCCAATTGCGCTGGTTCATGGCAGATTTACGTTCATCAATATGCAAATGTGGTTGAGTCGAAAATCGGGGGAAAAAAACTTTTCAAAACGGACACAATTTGGAATTGACGATTGCGCTCAAAGCGGAAACTCTACCCCATAGTCTTTATCTATTACTATTTTTACAGTGCAGGATACACAGTAAGATGGAATGCACCAGTTGGAATTAGGTATTCGGTTTTTAGCTTTACTGGGAAGGGGGTGAGATTTAGCTGCACTGAGGGATGTCCCTGGGCTTTGGTAGTAATTTAGGATTGTCCTGAGGTTTGGCAGGAGATTCACAGCACTGTGGTGGGGTACTAAGGTTTAACAGCATGGGGAGGGCAGTGGTGGTGGGGGCGTGGAGAGGAGGAGAGAGCTCTTTCATCTGGCACCACAGTGGAGGTGAAACCTTGTGCTGTTCAGAACTGAGGGTGATACATGGAGTTTCGTTACCAGGTGTCATTCAGCAGTGAGACAAAAGGAGGTCATGAACCTGACAGCACAGGATGGGGGTATGTGTTGTGGGTCTGGTAGCACTAGTTTGTAAGGGGGAAAATTTGGGTTGGTTTGTGCCTCTCATTAGCGCCCCTGGGGGGCGCTAACAGGGCGCAAATCCCTTAGCGCCCAGGCATGGCGTCACTAACGCCTCCCGCAAAATTTAGCGGCAGGTTAGCGGCGGCGGTAGCCGGTAGCGCTCCATGCCGCTGTGCTGCCGGCGATGACATCATCGCCATACCAAGTGTCCCAGCCGCAAACTTCCCTTGCGCCCCCTGACCTATCGCCGGACGAAATGTCCGACAGGACCAGGGGGCGTTTTTGCAGCGGCAACAGCAGCAGCGTTACTTTAAGGGCAGGTGTCGGGCGGCCATTTTTATTTTGGCCGACTGCCAGCACCTGCCCCCTTTCATTTTTTTATGCGGAGTGCCGGCCGCGATTGCTCAGCCCGGCACTCCTCTTGAGTGCCGGGCTGTTTTCATGGCACCTCGCTCCCCGGTGGTCCAGCAGGGTCCCAGTGCGCACAGCGTTAGGCCTCTCCCCTTTAATCAGGGGAGGAGGCCTGCAATGATGCAGCGCTACGTGCCGCCGCGAAATTCAGTAGTCGCGCCCCAAGCAGAAGGTGGAGCGCTTTCCAGTAGCGCCCCACCTCCTGCTTAGGGCGCTACTACTGAATTTACGGCGGAAGGACGCTAACTTTTTCGGGGTGCTAACAAAAGCTGTAACAGGTTTGTACTTTCACTCTCTCTGATTCACACATATACACTGTGTGGTAACACAATACAGCTTCCTGTGACTCGAACTTTATTGCATCACTTCCTGTGATTAGTCCAGGATAAATACTGGTCTGATCAGTTGGATCCTGGAGAGGCATAGAGTAAGACCTCTTTTGTATGTAGCACCTTTTTAGTTGATTAAAGCTTACTTTAAGTTCACCACGCGTAAGGCTCATTCTTACGACAATTTAATCAACTTTGAAAAACTTCGCACTCAAACTTTTTGGACGAACTCGGAACTAAGGATCCAGGGAATCACCCATCATGGAAAACATCCTTAAACCATCGCGTCTTGACTTGGACCCAAACACCCCAGCAGCCGGTAAGGTGTGGAAACACTGGTATCGCACGTTTGACAATTTTCTCGAATATTGCAAGGCTGATGATGACTCAAAATTGCGGATACTCATCAACTGTGTCACCCCGAATCTATTTCAGTATGTCGAGGAATGGGGCAGTTACGAGGAGGCAATTCGGACGCTTAAAAGACTATATACTAAGACACCGAATGAGGTCTATGCCAGACATCTACTAGCTACAGCCCAACAAGGGCCGGAGGAATCCATTGATAAATTCCTCCAAGAGCTTCGCAGACTTAGTATGGACTGTAACTTTCAGGCGGCCTCAGCTGAGCTGTACCGTGAAGAAATGATCCGTGATGCTTTCATCTGCGGGCTTGCCTCCCCATTTATACGCCAGCGTCTACTGGAAAGTAAGACACTTGAGCTTCAGAGAGCTTATGACATGGCTTGCTCTCTAGATCTGGCAAAAAGAAATGCAGACCTTTATACAGTGCCCAGACCTCGGTCTGCTGCCTTAACTACAGTCAGGCAATTTAAGAGGCCACAGGTGAACTCTATTAGGGAGGACTTTATCCCTGACGATCAATCTGATGACTTCACTGATGAAGAGGATGATGACCCCACTGTGGCAGCCTCTTGGCAATCTAAGAAATGCTTCTTTTGTGGTGATGAGTTTCACCCTCGGAAATTCTGCCCTGCTCGCAATGCGTTTTGCAGTCATTGCAACAAAAAGGGTCATTTTGCAAAGGTTTGCCTATCAAGAGCCTCTACGAGGGCTTATCAAGCTAAGTCCTACCGAACTGCCCGGTAAGGCCTATCAAGATGTTCCGGCTAAAATCTATCGTGCTTCCTCTCGGGTTTTCTCTCGAAGAAACACACCTAGAGTTTCAGCCACTCTTTGTGCAACGACACCAATTACAGCTGCTTGTCCTCAGAACCTATTCCATGCAGCTACAAAAGCATCAATTAATGGACATACTTTAGATGCCTTAATTGACTCAGGTAGCACTGATAGTTTCATTAGGGAACAGATTGTTGCAGAGTTAAAGCTACATGTTTTCCCATCGGACCAGGCAATTGCGATGGCTCAGTCATCACTTAATACCAGAATTTCTGGCTTTTGTATGGTTGAAATAACACTTAATGGTCACAGGTATCCCTCCACCCGGCTTTCGGTGCTCAAGGACTTATGTAGTGATCTTATCTTAGGGCTGGATTTTCAAAAGCAGCATAAGAAGCTCACCATTGAGTTCGGCGGATCCAAACCTGAACTCACTATTTCTAATATACGACCTCGATTACCGTTCTGTGCATTGTCAGCAGCTTCACTGGATGAACCCTCACTGTTTACCAGTATCCCTCCTCGATGCAAACCGATTATAACAAAGTCACGACGTTTCAGTCAGGAAGACCAGTCTTTTATTGCGGCTGAGATTTCTCGGCTTTTAGCAGAGAATATCATCGAGCCTTGTTCGTCGCCATGGCGCGCCCAGGTCGTTATTGTTAAGAACCCTCTACAACCTCACAAGAAACGGCTGTGCATTGACTATTCACAGACCATCAATCAATATATGGACTTGGACGCATACCCATTGCCGCGCATCGATGATATGGTTAATAAACTGGCTGAGTACACGGTGTTCTCAACATATGATATAAAAAGTGCCTATCATCAGGTACCCTTGAAGGTCTCAGACAAGCAGTATACAGCCTTTGAAGCCAATGGACGGCTGTATCAATTTCGTCGCCTCCCCTTTGGGGTCACTAATGGAGTGGCTGTCTTCCAGCGAGCAATGGATGACCTGGTCAAACAGGAAGACTTGAAGGATACGTTTCCTTATCTGGACAATATTACTGTCGCAGGTCGCAATCAGCGGGAACATGATGCCAATCTCCAACGATTTTGGGATGCACTCCAGCACCGTAATTTGACATTAAATGCGGCTAAATCCATTGAGTCACAACCAACCATCAACATCCTTGGCTATTGTGTGGGCAATGGCATCATTAAACCGGACCCTGAAAGGCTTCGCCCACTCCAAGAACTCCCGCCACCTAAGAATCCGGCCTCCTTGCGCCGGGCCCTCGGCCTGTTTGCATACTATGCTAAATGGATTCCTAACTTCTCGGACCGAATCCAACCTCTACTGAAGGCCAGCACATTCCCACTGGACACAGCGGCTGTTGCAGCCTTTAACCTCCTGAAAAAACAGTTGGAGAAAGCGGCTCTTCACTCCATCGATGAGAGTCTTCCTTTTGTTGTTGAGTGTGATGCCTCGGAGGTGGCGATCTCGGCCACCCTGAATCAGGAAGGTCGTCCGGTGGCATTTTTGTCCAGGACTTTTCAAGGGGCTGAGCTACATTATCCTCCAGTCGAGAAAGAAGCTACAGCCATCATAGAGGCAGTACGGAAGTGGACTCATCTCCTAGCTCGCCAGCACTTTACCTTAATCACGGACCAGCGATCGGTCGCCTTCATGCTCGATAATCGAAAACGGACCAAAATTAAAAATAATAAAATCCAGCTTTGGCGGCTGGAATTGGCCTCTTTTGGTTACACCATCCACTATCGACCTGGCAAGGAGAATGTGGCTCCGGATACCCTCACACGAGCATTCTGCTCCGCCATGGCACCCTCTACGCTCGTAGACATCCATGATGGGTTGTGTCATCCGGGCGTTACTCGCATGCTACACTTTGTGCGGTCCCGAAATCTCCCATTCTCTACCGGGGATGTAAAGAAGATGTGCTCGGACTGCAGAGTCTGTGCGGAATTGAAACCTCAGTTTTTCCGCCCCTCGGGTGGTATACTCATACATGCGACCCAGCCAATGCAACGGCTTAGCATCGATTTTAAGGGGCCGTTGCCCTCTTCAACTCGCAACACTTATCTATTGACCATGGTCGATGAGTATTCCCGTTTTCCGTTTGCCTTTCCCTGCCCCAATATGCTGACGACCACGGTTATCAGCTGCCTTGAGCAGGTATTTGCTTTCTGTGGCATGGCATCCTATGTTCATTCGGATCGGGGCCCTTCTTTTATGTCAGGAGAACTCAAGGCCTATCTCTCGGAACGGGGTATTGCTGCCAGCAGAACGACGCCTTATCATCCGGTCGGGAATGGGCAAGTCGAGCGTTTTAACGCTATCATCTGGAATGCGGTACGTCTGGCTTTGAGATCTCGGGGCCTACCCAACCAGCAATGGGAAGCAGTACTTCCAGACGCATTACACTCCACACGGTCCCTCCTTTCGACCGCCACAAATACGACGCCTCATGAACGGTTCTTCCGATTTCAGCGTCGCTCATCCTATGGGATATCTCTCCCGTCGTGGCTGACTGCACCGGGACCAGTGCTACTCCGAAGATATGTCCGGGCGTCTAAGAATGACCCCCTGGTAGATGAGGTTGAGCTCACTGACGTCAACCCTACCTACGCCTATATTCGGTATCCTGACGGTCGGGAATCTACCGTGTCATTGCGGGATCTGGCTCCCTGCCCGCTGAAACATAGAGGGACATCAGGGGATGATATTGTACCAGGCACATCTCTGGGCTCGCCAGGTGCCTCTCATCACGATCTGGATCTGACGCCGGCTGGTACCTCACTCCAGCGTGCCGACCTGGGGCAGACTGACTATGAGCCCGTCGGGGCTCGCACGCGCAGCCACGATCCACCCCGTACCATACGCTCGGAAACGGATCTGCCACAGCCCTGCCCGACACCCGTTCGGGCACCAGTACACAGTCAGGATCGTCCTGACCCCTCACAAAGTGGGCTGGATCACTCGGACTCTGGTCCATGGCCCGCGGCGGGTAAACGGGCTAGGGGCCCTCTACCGCTACGAGAACCCAAACGGGTGTGGCCCTCCCTCGTCCGGCGGCTACGAAATGGAGGGAGCATCCCGGCCTCCTAATCTTTTGGGGGGGGAGAATGTGGTAACACAATACAGCTTCCTGTGACTCGAACTTTATTGCATCACTTCCTGTGATTAGTCCAGGATAAATACTGGTCTGATCAGTTGGATCCTGGAGAGGCATAGAGTAAGACCTCTTTTGTATGTAGCACCTTTTTAGTTGATTAAAGCTTACTTTAAGTTCACCACGCGTAAGGCTCATTCTTACGACACACTGCTTCTCTGTTTAAAAAAAGTATGCAATATAAATTCTACCTGAATAAAGTTTTTGAAATTTGTCGTCTAGCTTTTCTTCAAATAATTTTGAAAAACAAACACAATAATATTGTTAGAGACTGTATCAGTTGAGTTAACTAAATACTACTGATACATCCCAGGAAATTATGTGTCCTGTGCATGCTAAGACTGCAGGATCTGTCTTCAGCTAACCGAGCCACAGATATGGGCAAAAATATCAAGCCCAATTCCAGGCTTTTGGGAGAGGCTGCAGACTTCAAGTATAGTCTTTAATAAAGGTGTTAACTGACACAAAAGATAATCAAATGGATAAATTTGAGGAAGTTATTGTGAAATATGTAATTTCTTGATACTTTTATTGTGTTTATCCATTTTAGTCACTGAGAAGAATAGTGGTTGAAAATTCAAAAAGTGCTTTGAGTGATTCTATTGGTCCTTTCCTTTTTTTACAGTGTTTTTATTGATAGATTCTCCTGATCATACATAATTGATAGTTTGATAAGTCCTTAGAAGTTACTCATTGGCAGTTTTCTAGTCACTTACCTTGCTTTTGATTTGTACCTCTTCAGTTTTGATTTGATGCTGTATTCCTTTGAATAATCAATAAAGTATGATGGCAAAAGTGTGACAATCGGCAGTAAGTTTAACAAACAGGAAGTATGCATTGTACACAAGTTTATTACAGATGTTCAACATTCTATTCAAATCTCGTTCACAATACAAGTAAAACAAACAAGACATCAGAAGAGGAAGAGGGAGTGATGAAAAATATACTTTCTTAAAGAGGTAAAGGCATTCTCAATGTAGTATGAAGAAGGCCTTTGATAAAGTCCCACATCAGAGGTTAGTGTGAAAAATTAAAGCACATGGGATTGGGGGCAACATACTGGCATGGATTGAAAATTGGCTAACAGGCAGGAAACAGAGAGTAGGAATAAATGGGTCTTTTTCGGGGTGGCAGGCGGTGACTAGTGGGGTACCGCAGTGATCAGTGCTTGGGCCCCAGCTATACACAATATATATCAATAAATTGGGAAATGTTGATGTACAAAGGGACCTGGGTGTCCTTGTACACCAGTCACTGAAAGCAAACATGCAGGTTCAGCAAGCAGTTAGGAAGGCAAATGGTATGTTGGCCTTCATTGCAAGAGGATTTGAGTACAGGAGCAAGGATATCTTACTACAGTTGTACAGGGCCTTGGTAAGTCCACACCTGGAGTACTGTGTGCAGTTTTGGTCTCCTTACCTAAGAAAGGATATACTTGCCATAGAGGGAGTGCAGCGAAGGTTCACCAGACTGATTCCTGGGATGGCAGGACTGTCGTATGAGGAGAGATTGGGTCGACTAGGCCTGTATTCACTAGAGTTTAGAAGAATGAGAGGGGATCTCATTGAAACGTATAAAATTCTGACAGGGCTAGACAGACTGGATGCAGGGAGGATGTTTCCCTTGGCTGGGGGGTCTAGAACAAGAGGTCACAGTCTCAGGATATGGGGTAGGACATTTAGGACTGAGATGAGGAGAAATTTCTTCACTCAGAGGGTGGTGAACCTGTGAAATTCTCTACCACAGAAGGCTGTGGAGGCCAAGTAACTGAATATATTTAAGAAGGAGATAGATAGATTTCTAGACACAAAAGGGATCAAGGAGTATGGGGAGAGAGCGGGAATATGGTATTGAGATAGAGGATCAGCCATGATCATATTGAATGGCTTAGCAGGCTCGAAGGGCCGAATGGCCTACTCCTGCTCCTATTTTTCTATGTTTCTAAAATTATGCTCCTGGTATGCAATGAGTAAAATGGCCAAACAACTAAACTATTTGGTTATAAAATGATTCAAATAGCCACAGAAACTATATGGCCTGGATATTGTTTAAAGTTTTTATGGGGACATTTGATGGAAGAAATCAGTAGTGGGGAAATGCTAGAATCTATTATTAAGGACGTGGTAACAGGGTACTAAGAAAATAATAATAGGATTTGGCAGAGTCAACACGGATTTATGAAAGGGAAATCGTGTTTGACAAATCTGTTAGAGTTTTTTGAGGTTGTAACTAGTAGGATAGATAAGGGGGAACCAGTGGATGTGGTGTATTTGGATTTTCAGAAGGCATTCGATAAGGTGCCACACAAGTGGTTATTAAACAAAATTAAGGATCATGGGATTGGGGGTTATATACTAGCATGGATTAAGGATTGGTTAATGGACAGAAAACAGAGAGTAGGAATAAACGGGTCATTTTCAGGTTGGCAGGCTGTAACTAATGGGGTACCACAAGGATCAGTGCTTGGGCCTCAGCTATTTACAATCTATATCAATGATTTCGATGAGGGGACCAAATGTAATATGTCCAAGTTTGCTGATGATACAAAGCTAGGTGGGAATTTAAATGGTGAGGAGGATGCAAAGGGGATACAGACAGGTTAACTGAGTGGACAAGAACATGGCAAATGAAATATAATGTGGAGAAATGTGAAGTTATCCACTTTGGTAGGAAAAATAGAAAAGCAGAGTATTTTTTAAATGGTGAGAGACTGGGAAATGTTGGTGTTCAGAGGGACCTGGGTGTCCTTGTGCACGAATCACTGAAAGTTAATATGCAGGTACAGCAAGAAATAAGGAAAGCAAATGGTATGTTGGCTTTTATTACAAAAGGATTTGAGTATAAGAGTAAAGACGTCTTACTGCAATTATATAGGGCCTTGGTGAGACCACACCTGGAGTATTGTGTACAGTTTTGGTCTCCTTACCTAAGGAAGGATATACTTGCCATAGAGGGAGTGCAACAAAGGTTCACCAGACTGGGATGGGGGATTGTCCTATGAGGAGAGATTGAGTAGACTAGGCCTAAATTCTCCAGAGTTTAGAAGAATGAGAGGTGATCTCATTGAAACATACAAAATTCTTACAGGGCTTGACAGGTTAGATGCAGGGAGGATGTTTCACCTGGCTGGGGAGTCTAGAACCAGCGGTCACAGTCTCAGAATAAGGGGTCAGCCATTTAGGACTGAGATGAGGAGAAATTTCTTCACTCAGAGGGTGGTGAATCTTTGGAATTCTCTACCCCAGAGGGCTGTGGATGCTCAGTCGTTGAGTATATTCAAGACAGAGATTGATAGATTTTTGGATATTAAGGGAATCAAGGGATATTGGGATAGTGCAGGAAGGTGGAATTGAGGTAGAAGATCAGCCATGATCTTATTGAATGGCGGAGCAAGCTCGAGGGGCCGAATGGCCTACTCCTGCTCCTATTTCTTATGTTCTTACGTAAGAGTAAGTTTATTTCCAGAATTTCTTAGTGTGCAATAATTTATAGCTAAAAGCAACACCACTGAGACCTGACATCAGAAATGCTTGGGCATGCAAAATTAAAATACATATGGGATAAATTATCAACAAAAATCAAGCAAGTGGTATCCCCAGTGAAAATGCAGCCTGGATTTTAGCCCAGAGGCGAGTTCCGTGCGTGTGGTTGGGTGGTGGGGGGTGGGGAGGGGGTGGAAGGGGGCTGGCTGTTGTGAGGTTATACGGGTTTCCCAAATGTCCTGTAGTTTTTAATTGCAGGGCTCCTTTAAATTTCTTTCTCTCGGGTTCCAGTCCACAGGCAGCCTGATTGACAGGCTGGAGGCCTGTCGGACGGGAAGCCTGCTTCTCAAGGCCGTAGCCTATGAGAGCAGCTAGGTGTAGTGGGGGAGTGAGAGAGATCGTTGGGGGGGGCACCCTGATTGCAGTGGGGAGTCCCGATCATGCGGGGGGGAGGGGGGGTGGGTATGGGGTGGTCCTGATAATGGTCAGGGGAGCCAATGGCAGCTGGGGGTCCAATCGAGGTCGTGGGGGTCCGATGGTGGTCTTGGGGGTCCGATGGTGGTTGTGGGGTTCCGATTGTGGTCATGGGGGTCCGATGGTGGTTGTGGGGGTCCGATGGGAGTAGTGGGGCGTTTACTGGGTTGCTTGTTGGGCCTGGAGGAAGCACTCCTGCTCCTCCTGGCCCCCCAAGCAGTGCTGTAAATGCACTCACCTTATGGATACAGCCCTTCTCGCCTCCTTTCAGCTGCTGAGTTTCCCGAGGCCTGGGAAACCCTGCTGTCTGTGGTTAAAAATAGAATGACTTAAAATGAAGGCAGGCAGCCTCATTATAATATTTAAATCACCAAACCGCTCACCGCGATCGGATTGGCCGGCTGCCCCTCATCCTGCCTCCGTTAAAACCGGAAGTGGGCGGGTTCGGTTCCTCTTCCAGATTTTTTTAATTTTAACCTCTGACACAACCCTAACCCATCTGTTTTTGGGAGTTAAGATTCAGCCCTGCATCTCTGCCCCCATCCAACACAATTAGCTTACATATTTTATACAAATGAATATGTGGAAAAAGACCTTTTGCTCTGCTTTGCGAATAATGTTTGAGTTATTGCTGATTGAAATTAGTATACTGGATGTAGAATAAAAGGATAAGCTCTCGAACATCTCTCATACATTTTGGGTAAAAGAATTCCATGACAGCAATGAGAGTGATGACTGTGGGTTTCCTTTCTGGGAACAAGTCTACTCACGTCTTTCAAAATGTTACATCGGCAGGTGTTTAGTTGTTTTAATACTAACAAGGTTATAGGAAGTAATAACAAAATACCCGATAAAAATAAAGCAGGTGTAATGAAAAATAAGAGCATATTCATTTGTCTATATAACAATGTACATTAGCGAAACGGGGGAAATTGGAGGCAATAATTAGAAGTGAGCAAATAGATGTAATAAGGATAACAGAAACATGACTGCAGACAGGACAGGATTGCCATTTAAATATTGCAAGCTATAATGTATCTAGAAATGATAGGGAAGGACGAAGGGGTGGTGAGATAGCTGTGTTAATCAGAAATAATATCACGTCAGCAGCAAGAAAGAGCATAACCAACAAAGAGACAGATTCAGTATGGACTGAGATAAAGGATAGGAAGGGACTATTACGAATACGACAGACCACAAAATAGTGGAAAGGAAGTGAAGGGAGAAATATGTTGGCAAACATACAAAATAATTATAAAACACAGAATCATAATCATGAGGGATTTCAAATATCCCCAAATAAATTGTCAGGGAGAGGGAATGAAAGGGGAGAAGGGGTTGAAGTTTTAGAGTGTGTACAAGACTCCTTTCTGAACCAATATGTAAGAACCTCAACAAGGGAGGAAAAGCGCTGCTAGACCTAGTAATGGGAAATTAAACAAAGCAGATAAGAGAAGTAAGGGTTGGAGAACATCTAGGGAGCATTAATCACAACATCATAAGGTTTAAGGTAATCATTGAGAGAGCGAGAGATACAAGTACAAAGACCAAAGTAATAGATTGGAAAAAAGCCAACCAAGAGGGAATGAGGATAGAGCTAAGGAAGGTAAACAGGAGAAAAATATTTAAAACAAAGAAGTAAAACAATAGTGGGAGATCAAAGGGGCGATTTTGCCAGCCCTGGGAGGCGGATCTGCCGGGAAAATGGCAGAATCTGGGGGCGGGTACCCGACCCGCGCTGGGTGCCGCCTCCTCGAGGTGGGAAGCGGATTAGTGCCAGTTTTTTTGATAATCCCTGCTTTGCCACCTAAAGTGTGGGCTTCCCGATGGCTCCGAACCTCGCCAGGGTCAACGAGGCGAGCCGTGGGTCTGTGGGGGTCAGAGGGGCCGAGATGTCCGGTGTGCAGGTGAGTGATGGGTGCATGTGTGCAGAGGTAAGTGTGTGAGGTGAGTCTTAAGTGTTTTAAAAGCTTTACTTACCTTTGCTTCTTCCTCCAGGCTTCATCCCTTCAGGTCTCGGGAGTCCATCATCTCACCGGCACAGAAAGCAGAATGGCCGTTGCATTCTTAAATGCAGCAGCCTTCTGCTTTCAGCTCAGGAAGGCTTTCTAATTGAGTCTTGAGTAAAGGACTCAACTTAGAAGACAGATTGTCAGTGTTTGACAGCTTCACAGAGCTGTCAAACGATGACAATTCATCTGTCAAAAAATCTTGACAGATGAAACGTCACTCGCTGACGTCACCAGTAACCGGCTTTCCCTTAATTGGCCTGCTAAGCCCGCTGGGCGGGCTTAACAAGGTCAATCAAGGGAAAATAACGTGGGGTGGCCGGATGTCGATGGAGGCGGGACTAAAACCCGACAAGCAGCAGTCCCGCCTCCATCACGTCCCCATTGGCAAAATCACCCCCCCAAGTGTTCGGGAGAAATATATTCCACTAAAATATAAGAAAAAACTACCCGAGATGCCATGAATAAATAAAGAAGTGAGGCTAAAACTGAATCTAAAGAAACAAAGCATACACAAAGTACATAAACAATTAAGGAGAGAATGATGGGCTTAGGAATTAAGTTAAAAAGACAATTAGGAAGGCAAAGAGGAAATATGAAACGAAAATATCAAAGAATATAAAAAGAAATTGTAAAGTATTCTAAATGCACATACATAACAAAATGAGAATTAAGATAAAGATAGGGCCACTAAGAGGTGAGCAAGATAAACTCATAGGAAATTATACTGAAATGGCAGGGATACTGAATAGATACTTTGGGCTGAATTTTAATGAGGAAGGCGGGTTGGGGGCAGGGAGGCTCCGAGGCAGTTGGGAAACCCGAGAGAACGGGTTTGCCGCAGGCCCTGCTGAAGGGATCGTGGGCCGGGAGCAGCACAGGGAGAGCCGGAGGAGTGGTGTGGGGGGCGGGGCGGGGCGGGGGGGTGGGGGGGGGAATCGGGGGCGGGGTGGTGACCGGAGACCTCGTGGGAGCTTCTTCGATCGTGGGAGGTGGATTAGGCAACAACCCTGAATCCAGGAGGTAAGTGTAAAGACATGAGGTGTGCAAAACCTGACCAACTAAAGTTAAATATAAAATGGAGGTTAAAGAAGAGGCTTCCAGCCTCATTATAATATTGAAATAGATGACCCGCCTCCTGGCTGTGAGTCGGCTGCTCACCCCTCCCCCATCCTGCCTCCGTTAAAACCGGAACTGAGCGGGTTGGAGGCGGGTTCAGATCGGGATTTTGATTTTTAACACTTGAACTACCCTCACGCCCCCAACCCACCCATTTTTTTAGGTTAAAATTCACTCCTTTGCCTTAGTTTTCACTGAAGAGGCTACCAAGAGGATATTACAGCAGTAGAAGAAGTCAAGATTTATTACAACAGTTAAGATATAAAGAAAGGAAATACTAGACAAACTAGCCAAACCTGAGAACAAAACACCGGTTCCAGATGGATACAGTACTTAAAGAAACTAGCAAAGGCACTAGTATCCATATATAAAGCTGAATAGATAAAGGAATAGTGGCAGAGGACAGGTGAACAAAAAATACTATTCAAAAAGGGAGATAGAACTTACTCAGAGAACTATAGGCCAGTTAGCTTAATGTCAGTGGTCAGAAAGATACTAGAATCTTTGCTGAAGGATCAGATAACAAAACATCTAAGAATATAATAAAAATACTGTAGTCAGCATGGATTTCTAAAAGGAAGGTCATGTTTAACCAACCTTATTGAATTCTTTGAAGAAATATCAGAAAGAGTAGACAAGGGTAATGCAATGGATGTGGTACACATAGACTTTCAGAAGGCCTTCAATAAGGTATCACATAAGAGACTCATGAGAAAGGTCAGGGCATGTGGAGTCAGGGGAGAGGTAGCAGAATGGAATAAAAACAGGCTACAAAACAGAAAACAGAATGTAGGAGTTAAGGGAAGTTTCTCGGACTAGTAGAAAATGAATAATGGTGTCCCGCAGGGACCTGTACTGGGACCACTATTGTTCACCATATACATAAATGATTTGAACTCAGAAATTGGAGCTATAGGGGGTGTAATTGGACTTGGGCAGTAGCGCAAGATGGGCGATAGCGATTCGGCAGTCCCTTTTAAACCACGCCAAAACCAATTTCATCCCCAGGATGCCGAAATTTGCAGATGATACCAAATTAGGGATAGAGTTAATAATGTGGAGGACTGCACCAAAATACAGGAAGACATAACAGGCTTGCAGAGTGGGCATATAAAATCATAAAATGATACAGCACAGAAGGAGGCCGTTCGGACTATCGTGCCTGTGCCAGCTCTTTGGTACCCAATTAGTCTGTCAAAACCGATCATGATTTTGAACACCTCTATCAAATTTGCTCTTATCCTTCTCTGTTTTAAGGAGAACAACCCCAACTTCTCCAGTCTCTCCACATAACTGAAGTCCCTTATCCCTGGTACCATTCTAGTAAATCTCCTCTTCACACTCTCTGAGGCCTTGACATCCTTCCTAAAGTGTGGTACCCAGTATTGAACACAGTACTCCAGCTGAGGCCTAACCAGTGTTTTATAAAGGTTTAGCATAATTTATTTGCTTCTGTACTCTATTCCTCTATTAATAAAGCCAAGCATCCCATATGCTTTAACATCCTTCTCAACTTGTCCTGCTACCTTCAAAGATTTGTGTACATACACCCCCAGGCCTCTCTGTTCCTGCACCCCCTTTAAAATTGTACCATTTATTAATTGCCTCTCCTCATTCTTCGTACAAAAATGTATTACTTCACACTTCTCTGCGTTAAATTTCATCTGCCATGTGTCTGCCCATTTTACAAGTCTGTTTATGTCCTCCTGATGTCTGTTACTATCCTCCTCATTGTATCCTACATTTCCGAGTGTCGTATCATCTGCAAACTTTGACATTATGCCCTGTATACCTAAGTCCAGGTCATTAATACATATCAAAAAGAGCTGTAATAGATATCAAAAATACCGACCCCTGGGGAACATCACTTTATACTTCCCTCTAACGTTTCCCCTAAGTTGCGAGGCAGCACAGCTGCACACCGATCCAGAGGTCCCGTGTAGGCCGCTCACCAGCTGTTGCCGCTGGTAAAGATACCACGCATGCACACGAAAAAAAAGTTAGAGGGAACATTGCTTCCATCCAGTCTGAAAAACAACCGTTCACCACTACTCACTCTCTGCTTTCTGTCCCTTAGCCAATTTTATATCCATGTCCCTTTAATCTCATAGGCTTTCATTTTGCTAACAAATCTATTATGTGGTACTTTATCAAACGCCTTCAACTGCACTACCATCATTCACCCTTTCCATTACTTCATCAAACAACTCAATCAGGTTAGTCAAACACAATGGGCTGGATTTTGTCAATGGGAAGCTTTTGGAGGCGGGACTACTGCTTGCCGGCTTTCAATCCCGCCTCCATCAGCTTCTGGCCAACCTCCCCTGATTGACCTTGTTAAGCCCGCCCAGCGGGCTCAGCAGGCCAATTAGGGGGAAGTCACTGACAGAGCTCGTCAACGTATGACGTGTCATCTGTCAAGATTTTTTGAAAGAAGAAATGTCAGCATTTGACAGCTCTGTGAAGCTGTCAAACACTGATATTCTGTGTAGTTTGTTGAGTCCTTGTGTTCAGGACTCATCAAACCTTTCAACTTTGCAGAAATCACCTGGCTGTTGGTTCGGAGGATCCAACAGCCAGTCTATGAAATCTACAATGGAGATGTCGGGACTCCGGCTCCACAGCGGCTGAAGGCTGTAGGCAGAAACAAAGGTAAGTGAACATTTTCTAACACTTTACACTCACCTTACATACTTACCACGCCACACTTGCACCCATCACTCACCTCTACATCACACTTTCAGACCCCTCCGACCTCCGCAGACCTGCTACTCATCTCCTACACCCTGGCGGGGTTCCCTGAGGATGGGAAGCCTGCACTTCAGATGGAAAAATGGGGCTAATCCTATTTTCTGCCGTTAACTACCTGTTAACAGGCAGTTAATAGGATTTAATCCCTTTCCCGCCTCGAGGAGACGGCTTCCCACCTCCTGGCAAGAGGGCACGGAGGTGGGTTGGGAGCGGGCTTGCCACCCGCCCCCAAATTCTGCAACTTTACCGGCAGTCCCGCCTCCATACCCGCCTCCTCAGGGCTGACAAAATCCAGCCCAATTTGTCTTTAACAAATCCGTGCTGACTTTCATTTTTTAGCCATACTTTTCTATGTCCCAATTAATTATTTTCCTGGATTGTTGTCTCTAAAAGGTTCCCTACATCCCACGTTAGGCTGACTGGCCTGTAATTGCAGAGTTTATCCATCTCCCCTTTTTTGAACAGGGGTGTAACAATTGCAATCCTTCAGTCCTCTGACATTACCCCCATATCTAAGAAGGATTGGAGGATTGTGGCCAGAGCCTCCGCAATTACCACCGTTACCTCCCTCAGTCACCTAGGATCCATCCCATCCAGACCAGGTGACTTTTCTACTTTGAGTACTGCCAACATTTTACGTACATCCTCTTTATCTATTTTTATACCATCAAATATTGCTACTACCTCCTGATTTACTGCTACATTGGCAACATCCTCTTCTCTAATGAAGACAGATGCAAAGTACTCATTTAGTACCTCAGCCATGCCCTCTGCCTCCACAAGATGATCTCCCTTTTTGCTTCACCCTTCCTTTGACTAGCCTTTTACTATTTAATTGTTTATAAAATACTTTTGGGTTTGCTTTCATGTTAGCCTGTGAACTATTCTCATACTCATTCTTTGCTCTTGTTATTCCCTTTTTTAGATCTCCTCTGTACTTTCTGTATTCAGCTTGGTCCTCTACTGTATTATGAATCTTACATTTGTCATAAGCCTCCTTTTTATGTTTCATTTTGATCTCTACGGCCCGGATTTTGCTGTGAGCGATGAAGGAATGGCTTTCGCCGTTCACTTTGCATACAGTTGCCCAGAGACATTTTGTGGGCTTGTCAGAGGAAATTTCCAGTAATTGGACATCTGATCCAGTGCAGCACCCTCTACAGGGGATCTGTGGTGTCTGTGAGCTGGAAAAGCAGCAGGGAGGCTCTTCAATCAATCAATCAGAATGAAGAATACTCACTGAGACACGCAGACTGCAAAGCAGCAAGTAAAAAACAGGGAATATAAATTACATTTAAATCATTGAACAGGAAGTGAAATAAAGATTGGAACATACACATGGGATTAAGGGAGAAACATAAAAGAGAAAAACAGAAAAACTTTAAAAAAATTAATTTTAAATTTTTATAAATATGCAACATTAATTTTCTTCTGAGGTAATGAGACTCCACACTTGTAAAATTAGTTTTTCAAGGCCAGAGAGGTTGTCAGCAGTAATTATCACTTACTATGCCGTTAAATCTCAGTTACTCCTAACTTTTTCATCCGTCTTTATTATGAGACTAGTGGGTAATTACCCTAAGTTCACGCCATTACAATAACTTCTGTGCTGATTCCATTGGCGAAGACTGCAACAGCGCAGCCTGTGTAGGAGCAGGGTATTACTGACAGCAACTTACGGATTTCTGCATTTAACTGCGCATGTGTGGACGCCAGAAGTTGCTGTCAGTTTTATCTGTATTAAAGATGAGCACCGATAGCCTCGCCGTTATTAGTACAGCAAAATCCAGGCCAATATCTTTAGTCATCCAGAGAGCTCTAGCTAAGGATGATTGGATTTCTTTCTCTATTTGAAATTGCTCAGTTTGACCTACTTCTGTTTTAATTGTGGCATCCAGAGTGTGATGATGAGCAGATAATCGAGGCTGACACTTCAGCGTAGTACTAAGTGGGTGCTGTCTTTCAAATGAGTTGCTAAAGCAAGGCCCCATATAACCTTTCAGGTGGATATTTAAGAGCCTATGGCACTATTCAAAGAAGAGCAGGGGAGTTCTCCCCAGTGTCCTGGCCTATATTTATCCCTCAACCAACATCACTAAAACAGATGATCTCATCATTATCACATTGTTTTTGTAGGACCTTGCTTTGCGCAAATTGGCTGCTGCATTTCCTACATTACAATAGTGACTACACTTCAGAAAAGTACTTAATTGGCTGTAAAGAGCCTTTGGAAGTCCTAATGTCATGAATGTCACTGTATAATTGCATTATTTTTCTTTTTTTCTTTTCTTTCCCTTTTCTCTCATCTCTTTTTCTTTTTTTGTCTCTCATCTGTCTCTGTCATATTTGTGTTACTGTTTCTCTCTCTGTCTCTCTCATGTTCTGCATATTTTTTCTCTTTTTTTTTGAGCTTGGCATTTCCATTTTTTTCCTTCTCTCTCTATGCTCTCTCCTCCCTTCTCTTTTTTTCCTTTCTTTCATTTCAGGTAGGAGGTGGTGGGTGACAGCCACCCACTATTTCCCATCCCTTCCCCCAGCCACACCCTCCCCTATTCCCTTAGAATCATGATCCGAAAGTTAGTTTCGAAGCATGATGCTGGAAAACCAAGCATTATTGTCTCCATTACGAAAAAGGATATTGAAGCATTGGAGAAAGTGCAGAAAAGATTTACAAGGCTGTTACCACAATTGAGAGGGTGCAACTATCAGGAAACATTGAGTAGACTGGGCACTTTTCTCTGGAAAAGAGAAGACAAAGAAGAGATACGATAGAGGTCTTTAAAATTATGAAGGGGTTTGATAGGGGGGACATAAATATAAGATAGCCACAAACAGAACAGATAAATATCTTAGGAGGGATTTTTTTATGCGGGGGCAAAAAATTCCAGTACGCTGAAAACCTGCCAGTAACAATGCTGGCCAAGGCTAACAGCCGCTAATTAACATCAGCGGTGCAGAGATTTTATGGTGTAACATACTCTTTCCACCGCTAAGCTCAGCAGGAGGCCGAAGGGCGTGTCTGTCTCCTGCTTGCAGTGAAGGAGAACAGAGAAGAAAAGGAGTGACCGTGTGGGCCATGTACAGAACAGTTGCCGTACTTGCTACAAAAATATTACCCGCCACCCGATGTTTGTTGATTTTTTTTAATAGTTCATGAAATGAATGCATTTGCATTCTCTGTAACACTAATCTTTCCCCAATGGTCACTCTTGAAAGTGTTTAAATGTGTAGTAATCATGCCAGCTTTTAGTGCGTCTTGAATACTCGACACAAAATAATTATTTGATAAATAATTGGTTATGGAATTTTGAATTAATTAATTATAATTCCTTAAAATAATAACCAGTTGAGTCCAGATTTGCTAGGGGGTCACCCGACATTCTGGTGACGCTATCATAAATTAAAAGAGATCTTATCAGAGATGATCTTCAAATGTTGCAATGGAGTTCTAGGCAATCTGATGCTCTTTAGGAATTTGTTTTTTTTATTTGCTGGAAATCCTCCGAGGGAGTTGCAGTTTTATGCAGGTGTTCAGTTCTGAACTAAAAGCTTGTTCCACAAGGTTTCACCCTTTGATTTACTGACCAACAAACACTGTAGGCCTCCAGGAAAGCCGCCAGAAATTGCAAACCCCACCACCCACCCCTGCCACTGATGGGCAAAAAATGAAATTATAAAAGAAGAACTTTGGCAAAGGAGGCGTTTGAATTTCCAGCATCCTTCTGAGCTGTTTTCCACTTGTCTGACTCCATCTTTGTATACAATCTGCCAAGTCTTGCCAGACTCCTCATGGCTGTTAACGCTGCTGAAGCACTTTTAGCGGCTGCACGCACAGGTGTGCTTTAGAGAGGGCGGGAATAGGAGTGGCAATATTCAAAATGGATGAGTGGGCATCAACTCAGTGATGCACGCCGATTGTTGTCATGCTCCGACTCATTTCAATATTTTCAGCACGTGCAGGCAACGGCAGCGCTGCCGACAATGGCACCGCGGGACTCATCGGCAGCAGGTGAAAGTATGGCGGCCGCCATTTTTTTCCACGAATTGGGCAGTAACGGCCGGCGCTAAACCCCTGAATTTTTAGCACAGTGAGTGGTGAGAATGTGGAACTCAGTAACACATGAGTGGTTGAAGCAGATAGCATGGATACATTTAAAGGGAGGCTTCATGCATACTCCATAGGGAATAGAGGGATATGGGGGCAGGGTGGGAAGAGGCAATTAGAGTGAAAGGAGGCTCATGTAAAGTATAAACACTGGCATAGATCAGTTGGGCTGAAAGGCCTGTTTCTGTGCTGTAGATTCTATGTAAGAGTTTTAAGAAAAAAGGACACCAAGCTAATTAGTGGATTGATTCCAAAGCCTGCAGACCACATCCATTCTTAATCTGTGATTCCATTACTTCCCATCTGCTCCTCTCCCCAAACCACAGCCCCATCCATCTCTATGTTGGCCCAAATTTAATCTTATTTCATTCTGCATTCTCTTATCCAAATCTCTCTTGAATTAGTTTGTATATCACATTCAATATGCTGAGTGATCCATCGGAGTATAGAGAATATTAACACATTAAAGTTACGTAGTGGAATAATAACATGTTGCGGTATAAAGAGTAGCACCATTTCTAATAAACACTGTAGAAATGTCCACAGGATCCTAGGCCTTCCAACATGACCCATCTCCAACCTTCTTGGTCCAGCTAACAGGGTTCCAGAGACTAACTGCACTATATTTCCTCATGGATGATCTTTCAGAGAGCAGAGGTCTTAATTTCTACATACCATTTAGAGGCTTCTGGAATTGCTATATAGATGGAGAAGAATACAGATTCTCTGAACTGGCCAGCTTAGCAGTCCATAATGATGGGCTCATTTAATTTGATGCTATCATCTATTTTAGCTAATCTTAACTTTAACAATATCACTGTTTGTGCTCTATATTTTGTTCAAAGAATTGATTAACATCCGTTTTATCTATTCCACTCATTAGATTAAAAATGCAAATCATATCTCAGTTCTCGCTTCATAGAATCATAGAAATTTACGGCACAGAAGGAGGCCATTCGGCCCATCATGTCTGCGCCGGTCGAAAAAGAGCTATCCAGCCTAATCCCACTTTCCAGCTCTTGGTCCGCAGCATGCAGGTTACGGCACTTAAAGTGCATATCCAAGTACTTTTTAAATGTGATTAGGGTTTCTGCCTCCACCACCCTTTCAGGCAGTGCGTTCCAGTCCCCCACCACCCTCTGTGTGAAAAAAATTCTCCTCAACTCCCCTCTAATCCTTCCACCAATTACTTTAAATCTATGCCCCCTGGTTATTGACCTCTCTGCTCAGGGAAATAGGTGCTTCCTATCCACTCTATCTAGCCCCCTCATAATTTTATACACCTCAATTAAGTCTCCCCTCAGCCTCCTCTGTTCCAAAGAAAACAACCCCAGCCTATCTAATCTTTCCTCATAACTAAAATTCTCCAGTCCTGGCAACATCCTCGTAAATCTCCTTTGTACCCTCTTGAGTGCAATCGCATCTTTCCTGTGATGTCCTGACCAGAACTGTACGCAGTACTCTAGCGGTGGCCTAACCAGTATTTTATACAGTTCTAGCATAACCTCTCTGCTCTTATATTCTATGCCACGGCTAATAAAGGAAAGTATCCCGTATGCCTTCTTAACCACCTTAACTACCTGTCCTGCTACCCTCAGGGATCTGTGAACATGCACTCCATGGTCCCTCTGTTCCTCTATATTTCTCAATATCAATTTTTTCATATTACTAAAGAAAGTGATATTAGTTCCCTTAGCCTCATCTCATAGCAGAGCAATCTTTTGTTTTTCTCTCCCAGCCTTTCTAATGCATCAGTGGATGTTTAGAAGTTCAGTGACCTAAACTTATTGCAATATTCTAAGTGTATTATATGGGTACGGTAGTGTGATAGTTATGTTACTGGACTTGTAATCCAGAGGCCTGGAATAATAATCCAGAGAAGTAAAATTCAAATCCCACCATGGCAGTTTGAGAATTTTAATCCAGTTTTGAAAATCTGGAAATAAAAGGCTGGTGTCAGTAAAAGTGACCATGAAGTTGGCGGATTGGCGTAAAAACCCACCTGCTTCACTAATGTCCTTTAGGGAAGGAAACCTGCTGTTCTTATCTGGTCTAGCCTATCTGTGACTCCAGTCCCACAGCAACATGGTGAACTCTTAATTGCTGTCTGAAGCCACTCAGTTGTATCAAGCCACTACAAAGAAGTAGGCCCACCACCAGCTTCTCAGGGCAACTTGGGATGGGCAATAAATCTTGGCCTTGCCAGCGACACCCACATCCCAAGAATGAAAAAAAGAAAAAGAAAGAAAAAAATAACAATTACTGTGATTCCATATACTTGAACTTGTATGCCATGTTTCTGACATAATGACCTCATTAATAAGAATTTAACACTGCAAAACATTTTAAAGAATGACCTATAACAACTTTCTAAGCTTTCTCCCACACCACCTTCTTAAAGGTTTGATGATTCATTTGATGTAATACAATATGATTTAACTGCGGGTCATTAACAACACAGAATATAGGTCACATGATTTCTGGTTATAGGAGTAGGTGAATAAGCTGTGGTTGACCATTAGCCAGTCATAATGTGCAAGTTATGCCATGTAAAAATGTGGTTGAAATAAGCATTTGGATACAATCAGGCTTCATATTTGCATCCACCAAATGTGACAGTTGAAGAAGAACAAAATTTGGAGCAATCAAAGGTGAAAGATAGTAGCTGCTGGTGGAACTTGAGAGAGACATGAAGAAATTGTCTTGAAGAATTGAAAGAAACAAAATTTCCATTGCCCTAATGAAGGGCATGAAAGAAATCAAGCTGAAGATTTTCAATTATTGCCCTTTCAAAGGGATGAAGGCGATGTGCACTTAAGGCATGTGATCTGAAGGATAATAGCCTTTCCCAACATACAGAGGAATTAGGCACTTATCTAAATCCTCCTTGCATTAGACTGCCAACCACTTAGATGTAAACATACTCCCTTCCTACCACATGATTAAGGATGCATACTCACCAAGATATTCATTATAAAATATTTGAAGTCGAGTAATCAATCTCCCATGGAGTTGTACACAGGAAGTGAAGATTAAATATAGTCTTCAGGTGAAGTGGGGTCAGAGGCAATGTTCTCTCTAATTCTTTTGGGCGTCGCGCGACCCCTTGGGCCATTCAAAATACCACGCATGCGCGGTTTTTACAATGAAAAGCCAGCAAGCCAGCTGCATGGGTTCTCTGGAGCACTGTGCAGCCATGCGGCCACACAGCTTGAAGAAAACATTGGTCAGAGGGTGGGGGATAATTGAACCAGGGCATGCAGACATAATTCAGTCCCCATTTTAAAAATCATACATTCTGTCCTTACTTTTGTATCATACTTTAACAAAACGTATGGCAATTTGAGAAGCAGAGTAGAGCTGGTTGTAGCATAGGCGTTTGGGCTGGTGACACAATAGCACCAGCACTGGATAAAGGGTGTAATTGCAGCATGGCAAGTTTACATAAGTAGATTCCATGATAAATGTGGACGTAAGAATTTATTATGAGAAATGTTGATATAAGAAGTGTGCACAGATATGACATTTTTCTATTTATTCTTTGTGGCCATAATCAATGGGATGCAGACAGGCAAATATTGACTGTATTTGTGAGAAGGACATTTCTCTCTGCATGCATTGATGGCAGAAACATTTGGTATGTCATTAAAATAACATTTCATCAGTACAGAAGGACATTTGTATATAAAGAGGACACCTCTAAATCCGAAATGAGCCAGATTCTGATTTTCGTGAACTAATGAAACGTTCAGACTGGTTTGGAATTAAACTTCGAATTTCATGGTAATTCTACCACTTTACATTATATCAAAAACACCACCTCACCATAACTATCATTCAATTGTTATATTGTAATTATCAGCCGAAGACTTTAATTGTTATACTTTCCCAGTTGTTTTAAACATTGTAAACTATCCCCATCACTATCTACTATGTTGCCAAGTTTCGTAACATATGCAAACGTTATAATGCTGCTCCCTACATCCGAGACTAGGTTGTTAATAAAAATTTAAAAGAGTAATGAACCCAAAACTCACCATTGGGGAACAGCACTGCAAACCACCTCCCAGTCTGAAAAACATCCATCCACCACCACCCTCTGCTTCCTGTCACTGAGCCAATTCCGTATCCATACCGTCACTTTCCCCTTAATTTCATGGGCTTCCATCTTCTTAACAACCCTCCTGTGTGGCACTTTGATGAATGCCTTCCGAAAGTCCATTTTTACAACATCTGCTGCACTATCTTGATCAACCTTCTCTGTTACCTCATCAAAGAATTCAACCAAGTTAGTCAGACACGATTTGCCTTTAACAAATCCCTGCTGGCTCTCCAAATGAAAGTTTATTTTGTCCCTGATAATGGTTTCGAATAACTTCCCCACCACTGATGTTAGGCTGACTGGCCTGTAGTTTCCTGGTTTATCCCTCTCCCCTTTCTTGAATAGTGATATAACATTATCAACCCTCCAGTCCTCCGGCACTACTCCTGTATCCAATGAGGATTAAAAAATTGTGATCAATGCCTCTGCTATTTCTACCTTTGCTTCTTTCAGCAACCTAGGATGCATTCCATCTGGACCAAGTGACTTACCAACTTTCAGAAATGCTCATATTTTTAGTACGTCTTCTCTATATATTACTATCCTGTCTATAACTTTCCTCTCCCCTTTTAGTGTAACCTTTACATCATCCATTTCCTTTGTGAAGACGGATGCAAAGTACTCATTTAATACTTTAGCCATGTCCTCTGCCTCTACATGAAGATTTCCCTTTGGGTCCTTAATAGGTGCAACTTTTTCCTTAGTTAACCTCTTACACTTTATATATTTATAAAAAATGTTAGGGTTCAATTTAACGTTGCCTGCTAATCTTTTCTCGTAACCTCTCTCTGCTTCCCATATTAACTTTTTCAATTCCCTCCTGTACTTTCCATAATCTTCCTGGTTATTAACTGAGTCTTGCTCCTGACATTTATCATAAGCCTCCTTTTTCGGTTTTATTTTAACTTTTATTTCCTTTGTCATCCAGGGCACATTAGCTTTGGATGCTCTACCTTTTCCCTTCAAAGGAATATACCAAGTTTATACCTGAACTATCTCTTCCCTAAATGCCTTCCATTGCTCTGTTACTGCTTTACCCTGCAATCGCCTTTCCAATCTACCTGTGCTAGGTCCCTTCTTAAATCACTGAAATGAGCTCTTCCTCAGTTGAGCATTTTTACCTTCAATATTTTGATGGTCTCTTTCCATAATTACTCTGAACCGAATTATGTTGTGGTCACTGTTAGCTAGATGATCTCCTAAAGTAACACACACCACTTGCCCTACTTCATTTCCCAGAACCAGATCCAACACTGCTTCCTTCCTTGTTGGACTGGAGACATATTGATTGAGAAAGTTTTTCTGCACACATATTAAAAATTCCTCTCCTTCCCTAACCTTAGCACTATATTTTTACCAGTCTATATTAGGGAATCAAATAGGGCATTCAGAAGAACTTCTTTACCCAGAAAGTGCTGAGAATGTGGAACTCGCTACCACAGGAGTGGTTGAAGCGAATAGTATAGATGCATTTAAGGGGAGGTTAGATAAGCATATGAGGGAGAAGGGAATAGAGAGTTATGCTGATAGAGTTAGATGAGGAAAGACGGGAGGAGGCTTGAGTGGAACATAAACGCCAGCATGGACTGGTTGGGCCAAATGGTCTGTTTCTGTGCTGTATATCTTATGTAATCCTATGTAATTAAAGTCTCCTAATATTTCCACTCTATTTTTGTTACACACCTTTGAAATTTGCCAACCAATTTGCTCATTTATCTCCATCTCATTGTTTGGAGCTCTATAAAAAAATCTCCCAGCAATGTAACAGCTTCCCCTCTGTTCCTTAACTCAAACCAATTGGATTAAGTCCTAGAACCATCTTGTATATCCTTTCTATTTAGAACTGTAACATCATCCTCAATCAATACTGCCACACCACCTCTTCTTTTTACTTCTTTATCATTCCTGAATACTTGGTAAGCAGGAATATTAAGAACCCATTCCATGTAACCATGTCATAATCCCATGTGGCAACTTGTGCCTGCAGCTCACCAACCTTATTAGTTACACTACGGACATTGGCGCACATATCAATGTCCCCCCTAAGGTGCGCGGCTGTGCACCAATTGGGAGGTCCTGCGCAGACCGCTCACCAGCTGCTGCTTCTTTTAAATTTGTTTTTATGGGATGTTGGGCGTCGCTGGCAAGGCCAGCATTTATTGCCCATCCCTAATTGCCTTTGAGAAGGTGGTGGTGAGCCGCCTTCTTGAACTGCTGCAGTCCGTGTGGTGAAAGTACTCCCACAGTGCTGTTAGGGAGGGAGGTCCAGGATTTTGATCCAGCGACGATGAAGGATCGGCGATATACTTCTAAGTCAGGATGATGTGTGACTTGGAGGGGAACTTGGAGGTGGTGGTGTTCCCATGTGCCTGCTGCCCTGGTCCTTCTAGGTGGAAGAGGTCGCAGGTTTGGGAGGTGCTGCTGAAGAAGCCTTGGCGAGTTGCTGCAGTGCATCTTGTAGATGGTACACACTGCAGCCAGAATACGCCGGTGGTGGAGGGAGTGAATGTTTAAGGTGGTGGATGGGGTGCCAATCAAGTGGGCTGCTTTGTCCTGGATGGTGTCGAGCTTCTTGAGTGTTGTTGGAGCTGCACTCATCCAGGCAAGTGGAGAGTATTCCATCACACTCCTTACTTGTGCCTTGTAGATGGTAAAAAGGCTTTGGGGAGTCAGGAGGTGAGACACTCGCCACAGAATACCTAGCCTCTGACCTGCTCTTGTTGCCACAGTATTTATGTGGCTGGTCCAGTTAGGTTTATGGTCAATGGTGACCCCCAGGATGTTGATGGTGGGGGATTCGGCGATGGTAATGCCGTTGAATGTCAAGGGAGGCAGTTTTAGACTCTCGCTTGTTGGAGATAGTCATTGCCTGGCACTTCTGTGGCGCGAATGTTACCTGCCACTTATCAGCCCAAGCCTGAACGTCATCCAGGTCTTGTTGCATGCGGGTATGGACTGCTTCATTATCTGAGGAGTTGTGAATGGCACTGATCACTGTGCAGTCATCAGCAAACATCCCCATTTCTGATCTTATGTTGGAGGGAAGGTCTTTGATGAAGCAGCTGAAGATGGTTGGCCCTAGGACACTCCTGCAGCGATGTCCTGAGGCTGTGATGATTGACCTTCAATCACCACAACCATCTTCCTTTGTGTTAGGTATGACTCCAGCCAGTGGAGAGTTTTCCCCCCGATTCCCATTGACTTCAGTTTTATTAGGGCTCCATGATGCCACACTCGGTCAAATGCTGCCTTGATGTCAAGGGCAGTCACTCTCACCCCACCTCTGGAATTCAGCTCCTTTGTCCATGTTTGGACCAAGGCTGTAATGAGGTCGGGTGCTGAGTGGTCTTGGCGGAACCCAAACTGGGCATCAGTGAGCAGGCTATTGGTGAGTAAGTGCCGTTTGATAACACTGTCGATGACACCTTCCATCACTTTGCTGATGATTGAGAGTAGACTGATGGGACAGTAATTGTCCGGGTTGGATTTGTCCTGCTTTTTGTGGACAGGACATACCTGGGCAGTTTTCCACTGTGTCGGATAGATGCCAGTGTTGTAGCTGTACTGGAACAACTTGGCTAGAGGCGCGGCTAATTCTGGAGCACAAGTCTTCAGCATGATAGTCGGGATGTTGTCAGGGCCCATAGCCTTTGCTGTATCCAGTGCGCTCAGCCGTTTCTTGATATCACGTGGAGTGAATCAAATTGGCTGAAGACTGGCTTCTGTGATGGTGGGGACCTCAGGAGGAGGCCGATATGGATCATCTACTGTGCACTTCTGGCTGAAGATGCTGCTTGAAGATACAGCGCATGAGTCAGCGGCCATGCAGCAAACTTAAAGAGACTGCGCACAAAATAAATTAGAGGGAACATTGGTACATACAATTTAATACCTCCACATTTGCTATTATCCTCAATCTGGTCCCTGCAATTTTTGGGATATTTCTAATGTTACTGCTGTTTATATCTCTTTGTTCTCTGATCTCATTGCTGTTCCTTTCTGCTATTTTCTGGTTGTCCTCCTCCTGACAAATTAGTTTAAACCCTCCCCAACAGTACTCGTTAACTTCTCAGCGAGAACATTGTTCCCAGCTCTGTTCAGGTGCAACCCGTCCATTTTGTACAGGTGTGCCTTCCCCCAGAACTGGTCCCAATGCCCAAGAATCTGAAACCCTCCCCCCAACAGTTATCTGCTGACGCACAGAGTGGTCGCACAGAGTTGTCATAAACAGAGTGCACCGTAAACAGAGTTTAAAAGTTGGGAATTTGGTGAGAGTGGGAAGGAGGTGCAGAGGGGGAAGGAGGTGCTGCTTTTTGCCTCCAATACTTGTAGTGGTTCGTGTAAGCTTGAGGCAGTAAGTATTTAAAATTTTGCCCAGTGTTAATTTTAAATCTGAGATTGATAGATTTTTGTTAACCAGAGGTATTAAGAGATATGGGGCAAAGTGGAGTTAGGTCACAGATCAACCATGACCTCATTGAATGATGGAACAGGCTTGAGGGGCTAAATTACCTCCTCCTATTCCTAGGTTCCTGCACCACTTCTCCAGTCATGCATTTATCTGCACTATCTTTCTGTTTCTATACTCACTAGCATGTGGCACTGGGAGTAATCCTGAGCTTACTACCTTTGAGGTCCTGTTTTTTATATCTGTTTCCTGGCTCTTGAAACTCTGCCTGAAGAACCTCTTTTTCTTTTTCTACCTATGTCATTGGTTCCAACATGGACCAAGACTTTTGCTGTTTCCCTTTCACTTGAAGAATGTCCTGCACGCGCTTGGTGATATCTTTTACCCTGGCACCAGGGAGCCAACATACCATTTGGGAATCATGTTTGTGGCTACAGAAACGCCTGTCTATGCCCCTAACTATCGAATCCCCTATGACTACTGCATTTCTACTATTTCTTTTTCCTCTGTGTGCAGTCAAATCTCCCATGGTGCCAGTGATTTGATTCTTACTGCAAGTTCTTCCTTTCTTCTTCATACTCTCTTTTTTGACCACAGTTCCCTCAGCAATAAATGACTCTTGTACTTTGGTTAACTGTTTCTTCTTGCTACCTTAGTATGCTATCATTTATAAATTGGACCTGCTGTGTATTTCCAGTATTTTCTCTTCAAATTTCTAGTATTTGTATTTTTATCTCAATATTATTCCTGCTACTCTGTGATTAGCAAATGTTGTTCACATGGATAATCAGAAGTCCAATCATCAAAACCTCCAGATAATGTTGAATATTCGATTTTGGTATGTCTTGTACCATCTCACACATGGTTGTGTTTTTATGGTTTAACATAAAATCAGCTCAATTGAAAAATTATTTCTTATTTTTGGGTTCCCTGCATCATGTATCATTCCCTCCCGAGGCCTCTGACCACCCCATGAGGCCTCATATCTCCGCTTCCCCCCTCCGGCCTTCGACCCCTGGCCCCGGGCCCCGATCCCTCCTCCGGCCCCAGTGTACACATATCACAGGAAAAGTTAACATGCATTGGGGGCGGGGTGGGGGTCACATATAATGGGGTGGCAGGACTCAGACATGACTAATGACGAAGGAGCATCGGTGAGAATATTGATGCAGTGTGTTAGCCCTTGCATTATGTGAATAGGTAAGTCAAGTCTATAAAATCGAGGGAAATAGCATTAACTTGCCATTAAGTCAGGTTTGTCACTGGTAAGAAAAATTGGAAAGGCACTTGTTGTCATCAGTGACAGGTCCGACAGTGCTTGAGCACTGCTCCTGAGTCCTACTTTCCCAATGCTGGATCCAAATATGCCCCAATAAATTTCATGTTTCTTTTTTCAATATTTATTATCTACATTTTAAATCAATCTGCCCTTCTCTTGACAATACTTCCAACAGTATTATTTTAAATATACATTTTGAAAATGGCATCGGGCTGGAAATGAAATATTTTACAGACATAATAGATCCTTGTCATTTCATTATTTACATTGGCTTTATAGTATCGTTTGCTTAATATTCATTGTGATTTCAACCAATGCAGTTATTATTGAAACAGGAGCAATCTACGGGTTCCTTTGACTTTTTGAATGTATAATTTGCTATTTGGTTAAAAAAATGTTTCATAAACCACTTCCACCTCGACAGTCCCTTACATAGATAGAGGTTTGACATTTAAACACATACAGTAGCGGAATACTAATTGCGATCATTAACTGGATACATGAAAAGTTTTAACCACTCCGCTTAGGACGCCCACACAATTAATCAATGGGGTGCATCGAAGAATGGGGATAGCTCAGTGCTACAATATCTTGAGAGAGAAAAAAGTGCAGCGTCGAGTTCACAGTAAATGTTGAACATTATTGCTATCAGTTAACTAATCTACACATCGAAAGACAGGAAACTTGTAGGTGGAAAAAACCTTCAAACTTCACGAGGAGAAGCGAGGTTCTTATTGGCCAAAACTTCATACTATTACTGTGTGATCTAAATTAGACGGGGGCAGTTTCTGGGGTTTATTTACTATTACAGGCAGATAAACGAATTTAATATTCGCCATTGAAAGCTACCAGACACAAAGTCCTGTAGCCAAAAATAAATTTCTGGCTATCGTTTAGTATTGGCAAACGCCTGTCAGGCGGCCGTTGTGACTATGAGTCATTCTTTGATCGGAGATTCAGATAAAATGAAAAGCGGTCAGATGTGCTTGGTAGAATCAGCAACAAGCAGTCCGTACAAGAGTTCTCTGAACCTTCAGGGAAAATCTCTGCATCTATTTTGAGACACATTCAATGTGAAACAGCATATATTTAAGTGTTTAAAATATCCACCAGCTTTATATTTGAATTTAAATTTATGTGATTATTAATTTACGTGTTAAGAAAATAACAATGTACTACAACAGCAGTTAGAACTTTGGACTGCAACATTGTAGATTTTATTGGAAAAAAAACTTTTTGTAATGGAAGTAAATAAATAATAAAATGATGCACCAAATAACCTTGCAGTGCGGTCATTTTTTAACTGCATACCGGAAAGGCGTTAGTCGTGCAATGCCAGTAGAGAACACTGCCTCTCTGTGGATTGAAGGAGGCAGTGTTACTTTTGTTATATTAAGTACAATCTGGGGTTTAAAACTACATAGGTACAGTACCCAATATTGTTTTTAATTCATCGCTGAGTACAATTGATAATTATAATGCCAGGAAGGACTCCCATTTGCATTGTGGTATTTATTTATGTTCAGTTTCGAAAGGGTTATTACACTGTACATCTTTGTTTCACGGTTTATGGTCAAGAAAGGGAAAGATGAAAGGGTCTCAATGCATCCTTATTGTGATGGTAGCATTCCACAAATCATTTTACAGAATGGGCCAGATGTCCAAGGTTCACATAAAATGGGAACACTAGAACCAGGACTGGTCGACTATTTCACTCAAGGTATTAGTAATCATTCATAACACTGGCATTTCTACACAAAAAGCACATTTTTGATGCTGACTTTAAACCTCATTTCTGTTTTTACCCAACTTTTCCTGCTGGCTCTGTCTAAAACACAGATAGCCTGAAGTGGGGGAATAACGAACGGCCCTGTACGTTACTGGGGCTGTATATCCTCAGAATCACAGTTGAATGTAAACAAAGCGGCAGTCAGCCTGATACATGCCAAACCAGCAATAAAGACAAGCATTTCAAACTCGTGTCTTCTTTTAGATTTCTGAATGCAACGTTTAATTAGACGGAGTAATGTGGATGCTCCTGTTGAGCCTTCGACCCTGCACTGCACACATTTCAGGAGGAGTTAATAAAACCGGAAGGGTTAAACCATGAATAGGAGCAGTTAGCATTTCCTACCTTGGTGCCTCTAAAGTTGCATTGTCTCGGTTGATCAGTTAGCGGCGGAATATCTTTAATCCACGCCTTATGTGCGACTGGTCACTGTCTTTAATTTTTAAAATTTATATCAATCCTTTATTAAAGCCATTTTCTTCTCTCTCTCTCAGCATCTAAAGAGACTGGGCACGTCAGATTTCAAAATAAATAAATGAAAACATTCAGTAGAAATTGATTATTTTATACCTAGAGCGCGAGAATTATATTTACAAAAAAAACAAAACTTCAATTTACAAAAGACTAATGTTACAATGAGGAATAAATCCCCGCGAGGGGGGGGGGGGTTATTCTTTCAACAATTTTTTTGCTCGCTCGCCTTACTGTCAAAGCGCGGTTTCCATAGCAACGGGACGCCCACTGCCGGCGAGCTCTCGCGAGAAAACTCGCGGGAGCGGCGGCGGAGTCAATGGCAACGGCACGCGAGCAACCGGCATAAACACAGCCATGGCGGCGGAGCAGGAGGACGGCACCTTCTACCTGCAGCGTATCCTTTCATAGACACGAGAGCCGTGATGGGCAGGAAAAGCGCTTATATATAAAAAATACACGCGTCTTTTTTCTTCCCCATTCCCCTCCATCTGAAGTGACAACAGTAAACACAATACTGGGGTTTGGAACTCTCTTACCTCAGGGTTTCTTTAAATCAAGTTGTCGTGAAATGTCCTGACTCGCTGTTGCGTGCGGCGGGAAGCGCGCGCGTTGACCGCCGCACCCGCTCTGCAGTCAGCTGATGAGCGCCTCGCGCCCTGAAACCGTTTATTTGTTGGAAGCGTTTGGAACGCGAATCCGTTAGGAACTGTGCGCGCGGCATTCCATGAGTGGGTGGAGGGCTGGGAGCAGTGGGTGGTGGGAGCTTGGGGTTGGTGGTGGAGTGCAGGGCTTGGGGTGGTATGTGCGAGGGTGGAAGGCTGCTGGGGGTGGAAGTCTGGGGGTGGTGGGTGCAGGGCTGGGGGTGGTATGTGCGAGGGTGGAAGGCTGCTGGGGGTGGAAGTCTGGGGGTGGTGGGTGCAGGGCTGGGGGTGGTATGTGCGAGGGTGGAAGGCTGCTGGGGGTGGAAGGCTGGAGGTGCAGGGCTGGGGGTGGTGGGTGCAGGGCTGGGGGTGGTGGGTGCAGGGCTTGGGGGGGGGGGGTGGTGGTGCAGGGCTTGGGGGGGGGGGGGGGGGTGGGTGCAGGGCTGGAGGCTAGTGGTGGCTGGGGGGTGGAGGGCTTAGTGGTGGCTGGGGGTGGAGGGCTAGTGGTGGCTGGGGGTGAAGGGCTAGTGGTGGGTGGAGGGCTAGTGGGGGGTCGAAGGCTGGGGTGGGGGGTGAGGGTCGAAGGCTGGGGTGGGGGGTGGAGGGTCGAAGGCTGGGGTGGGGGGTGGAGGGCTAGTGGAGGGCTGGGGGTGGGGAACGTTCGCTTGTTCTATGCATTCATTGCAGTGATTTGTTGGTCCCCCCCCCCCCCCCCCATGCATTCTGTTAGTCCCCCCCCCCATGCATTCTGTTAGTCCCCCCCCCCCATGCATTCTGTTAGTCCCCCCCCCCCATGCATTCTGTTAGTCCCCCCCCCCCATGCATTCTGTTAGTCCCCCCCCCCATGCATTCTGTTAGTCCCCCCCCCCCATGCATTCTGTTAGTCCCCCCCCCCCCATGCATTCTGTTAGTCCCCCCCCCCCCCATGCATTCTGTTAGTCCCCCCCATGCATTCTGTTAGTCCCCCCATGCATTCTGTTAGTCCCCCAAATGTTCTCATCTACCCCCGCCACACACACAGCCCGGGGCAATCAGCCAGAGTTTCATACTGTTCATAACTATCCATTGACCCTTTGCTGGGAAGTGCAGGTGTGTGTGTGGAAAAAAGAAAAATAAAGTCTTGCATTTCTGTTGCACCTTTCACGACCTCAGGACGTCCCAAAGAGCTTTACAGCCAATTAAGTATTTTTGAGGTGTATTCACTGTTGTAATGTAGGAAACTCGGCAGCCAATTTGCGCACAGCAAGCTCCCACAAATAGCACTGTGATAATGACCAGATAATCTGTTTTAGTAGTGTTGTTTGAGGGATAAATATTGGCCAGGACACCGGGGAGAATTCCCCTGCTCTTCTTCGAAATATTGCCATGGGATCTATAACATTCGCCTGAGAGGGCAGACATCTTGGTTTAACATCTCATCTGAAAGACGGCACCTCCGGCAATGCAGCACTCTGTCAGCACTGCACTGGAGTGCCAGCCTAGATTTTTGTGCTCAAGTCCCTGGAGTGGGCCTTGAACCCACAACCTTTGTGTGTGTGAGGAAGTATGGAGGGGACAGGATGGGATTCGGCTGTGATGCTATATGATCATATATGGTTGATTTGTTTGCTGACACTCACTGTCTAGGCTATGATATGAAGTCTAGCTGCTTGGACGATGTACTGGTTGCCAACTGAAGCTCTTGAATCAATAACCCTAGCAACAGTCAGCATCTTCAGGAGATGAAGGAAGAAAATTGGGGGAAATGTCCTTTTAAAGTCCATCTGTTGTGTTTTCATGTTGGCAAGTAGGAAAATAAATGGCCAGAAACAGTACACCGTGGTGATGGTGTTAAGTTTGTTGCATAGTGACATGATGAAATAACGGTGCTGGTGAAATAATGAACTATTGTATGAGGCCACATTTTGAATAGGGAAATATATGGACAAAAACATAGCCTGGATGGGGAAACTTGGTACCATTGTCTACACCCCAAGGGTTTGGGTATGATTCCAATTCAAAGTCTCTTATCAGCGTGAGATGAGTTTAGATAGTCTCAGCCCAGTTTCTGGATGCATAATGGACTCAGTTGTCAATCTTGTCTATTGATAATGCTTTGTAAGTTATATTAAACTTGTATTGAATCTTGGTTATACCACAATTGGAGTACTGTGCACAGTTCTGGTCTCCGTTATTATGAAAAGGATATAGAGGCACTGGAGAAAATGCACAAAAGATTCACAAGGATGATACCCGAACTGAGGATATACTTAGCAGGGAAGATTGAACAGGCTGGGGCACTTTTCTCTAGAAAAGAGAAGACTGAGGGTTGACCTAATAGAGGTCTTTAAGATTATGAAGGGGTTTGATAGGGTAGACGTAGAGAAGATATTTCCACTTGTGGGGGAGTCCAAAACTAGTGGTCATAAATAAAGCCAATAGGAATTCAGGAGAAACTTCTTTACCCAGGGAGTGGTGAGAATGTGGAACTTGCTACCACATGGAGATGTTGAGGCAAATAGCATAAATGCATTTAAGGAGAAGCTAGATAAGCACAAGAGGGAGAAAAGAATAGAAGGGTATGCTGATAGGGTTAAAGTTCTGATAAAGGGTCATCGACCTGAAACGTTAACTCTGTCTTTCCACAGATGCTGCCTGATCTGAGTATTTCCAGCATTTTCTGTTTTATTTCATATTTCCAGCATCTGCAGTATTTTGCTTTTGTATTCGATCACGAGGGGTGGCAGGAGACTCGTGTGTAGCATAAATGGCGACATAGACCAGTTGGGCCGAATGGCCTGTTTCTGTGCTGTAGACTCAATGTAATTTGGTTCTGAGCTTTTGGTGTTTCTACATGCTGTTGGTGAAATTGTTCTATTCATAACCCAGTGTGGTTTCATTAGCAGGAAGGAGAAAAATGGCTTCTGGCCAAGACTGGCCTTCCCTCCCATTTCTGTTCCAGCCACAATTTAAAGCTATTTTACAGAATCTGCCTGGGATGGTACTTTGGGCACTGTTGCAAAACAATATTAAAATTAATTGCAGATGCATTATTTTTAAACCACTGTTTTATATCAGTTGTCCTGGATGGTGGTAACATTTGATGATTTGCCACCACAATTGTGCCCATAGGAACTAATGAACTTTTGGAAGCTAGCTTTGTTTGAGCCTTATTTGTTTGCTGTGCAATGTTTTATTGATGCAAACATGCCCTGTTTTGTTGATTTGGCTTGTGTTGCTCCCATAAGAAAAGTCTAAGAGCAGCCATAACAATAGAAGATGTGGAATAAGGAAAAAAAATCACATTGGTATAAGGTGGAGATTTCTTCTAAGATCATCTGTGCCATTGTCACTTCCAGATAATTATTCCGAAGCTCTCCTGGCTGGTTTTCCATGCTCCATAAACCTCAGCTCATTCAAAATTATTCTGCCCTATCCTATCCCACATCAAGTCCTGCTCACCCATCACTCCTGTCCTTTCTGACCTACAGTGGACTCTGGTCACCAATGGCTCCAATTTAAAATTATCATTCTTGTGTTTAAATCCCTTCATGGCTTCACCCCTCTCTATCTCTAATTTCCTCCAGCCTTACAACTGCCCTCCCAAGAACTCTCTGTTTCTCTGACTCTGGCCTCTTGTGCATTCTCTCATCCCCTTTGCTTCACCAGTGCCATATCTTTAGCTATTTAGATCCCATGATCTGTAATCCCTTCCCTAAACCTCTCTACCTCTCCTCTATTCTCCTTAAAATCCACCTCTTCCCCCATCTAATATCTCCTCTTTGGCTCAGTGTCCATTTTTGTCTGATTATGCCTCTGTGAAGCATGTTCACTTTTTTTTATACATTAAAGGTGATTTATAAATGAACGTGGTTGGAGTAGAACAGGAGCTTTTGTATGCATTCAAAATGTGCTATTCAACAACAACTTGCATTTTAACGGCGCCTTTAACATATTAAAACATCCCAAAGTTCTTCACAGGAGCGATTATCAAACAAAATTTGACACCGAGCCACATGAGAGATGATCGCATTGAAACATATAAGATTCTGAGGGGGATTGACAGGGTAGACGCTGAGAGGTTGTTTCCCCTGGCTGAAGAGTCTAGAAATCCTAAAGGGGGTGCATGAACAGAGAGATCTGGGGGTATATGTGCACAAATCGTTGAAGGGCAGGGCAGGTTGACAAAGCAGTTAAAAAAGCATACGGTATCCTGGGCTTCATAAATAGAGGCATAGAGTACAAAAGCAAGGAAGTTATGATGAACCTTTAAAAAACACTGGTTCGGCCTCAACTGGAGTACTGTGTCCAATTCTTGTCACCGCAATTTAGGAAGGATATGAAGGCCTTAGAGAGGGTGCAGAAAAGATTTATGAGAATGGTTCCATGGATGAGGGGTCGGCCATTTAATACTGAGATGAGGAGGAATTTCTTCACTCAGGGTTGTGAATCTTTGGAATTCTCTATCCCAAAGGGTTGTGGATCCTTAAGCGTTGAGTATATTCAAGGTTGAGATAGATAGATTTTTGGACTCTAGGGGAATCAAGGGATAGGGCAGGAAAGTGGAATTGAGGTTGAAGATCAGCCATGATCTTATTGAATGGCGGAACAGGCTCGAAGGGCTGTATGGCCTACTCCTGCTCTTAATTCTTATGTTCTTATAAGGCGATATTAGGACAGGTGACCAAAAGCTTGGTCATAGAGGTAGGTTTGAAGGTGTGCCTTAAAGGAGGAGAGAGAGGGGTAGTGAGACGGAGACATTTAGGGAGGGAATTCCAGAGCTTGGGCCCTAGGCAGCTGAAGGCACGGCCACCAATGGTGGAGCGAAGAAAATCGGGGATGTGCAAGAGGCCAGAATTGGAGGAGTGCCGATATCTGAGTTGTAAGGCCGGAGGAGGTTACAGAGATAGGAATGAATGAGACCATGGAGGGATTTGAAAGCTAGGATGAGAATTTTAAAATTGAGGTGTTGCATTGTGGAGTCATAGAAACATAGAAACATAGAAACATAGAATCTAGGAGCAGGAGTAGGCCATTCGGCCCGTCGAGCCTGCTCCGCCATTCAATATGATCATGGCTGATCATCCAAATCCAGTACCCAGTCCCTGCTTTAATCCCCACAGTACACATATCCCACCCTACCCCCGTAACCCCACGTATTTAATTCCCCCTAACATATCCCATCCTATCCCCATAACCCCACATATTTAATCCCCCCTAACACTAAGGGTCAATTTATCATTGCCAAATCAACCTAACCCACACATTTTTGGGTCAGTGCAGGTCAGTGAGCACAGGGGTTATTGGTGCACGGGACCTAATGCGAGCAAATGAGCTGAACCGGGACAAAGCCGGGTGACGTTACGGAGGTGGAAGTAGGCGGTCTTGGTGATGGAGAGGTTATAGGGTCGGAAGCTCAGTTCAGGGTCAAATGGGACGCCAAGGCTGCGAACAGTCTGATGGAGTCGGTGGCTAGGAAACAGAGTTTATGTCAGGGACCAAAGACAATGACCTCAATATTTACAGGCGAGGGGGAGGGTGTCGTACTGGCTGGGAAGCCTGGAAATGCAGGTAACCCGGATTTAACAGCAGGATCTCATTTTAATTTTTTGCCCCCATTTCCCAGCTTCAGCCAGCCAGATTGAGAGGCTGGCTGGCTGTCAGGCGGGAAAGTCTGCAGGACCAGGTCGCAGCCAGGGAGCGGAGCAGAGAGGAGGGAGGGAGAATATCGTGGGCCGGGGAGGACATCAAGAAGGGCTGGGAAGAAGATTGTGAGGCGGGGAGGATATCAGAGGGGGCCAGGGAAAAGATTGTGGGCTGGGGAGTACCATTTTCCAATTTTGGTATGTCCCAGTGCCTGACTCGCCACGAGCTAAACTCGCCCAGCAATTCATAGCACTAAACGGCAGGAAGTATCCCTCAGCAGTGATACTTAATGGGATCATGCAGATCTTACAAGTTAGCATGAATATTACATGCTGCCTGGAACAACACTAAGAGGCATGTGCACTGTGCTCCCTACACGCCTGTTTTTGGGCCCAATCCAATTTCTAGGCCACAGAAGTTACAACATGGATACAGGCCATTTGGCTCAACCAGTCCATGTTGATGTTCACCCAACACATGAGCAAGTAATTCCAATTACGTTCCCATATCCCCTTTTCCTTCATATCCAATCTATTCTTGACTGTTGACATAGTTTCTGCCTCAACCACTAACCCTGGAAGTGAATTCCACTCCCTCAATTCTCTATATAAAGAAGATTCTCCTGCCCTCCCCAAAGATGTTACATGTTTGATCATGTATCTATGCTCCCTCGTTCTTGACCTCTCAACCACTGGAAACAGTTTCTATCTACCCTGTCACATTCTTTCATAATTTTAGACACTTATTACCCTGTAATTGTGTAATTCTAATGAGCAAATACCCAATTTTCCAAGTTTTCCCTCATATTTCCTCACATCAGGCAGAATCCTAGTGCATGTGTTATGCCCCTCTAAATTTCAGTATCCTTCCAAAGTGTGGAGCCCATTATGCACACAGTATTTTAACTCTGGTCTTAATAAGGTTTTGTATAAACTCATTATTGCCTCTTGACTTTTATATTCTCTACCTCTTGCGATGAAACTTAGAATTTCATTAGCTTTTTTGTTTACAGCTTTATTAACCTGAGGTGCTACCTATAATGTCCTCTGCTGTTCCTTAGCACTGAGTCTACGTCCATTCAGAATATAATTACTTTTCTTAACCAAAATACATCACTGATATTAAATTACATCTGTCGCACTTTTTAGGCTATTTACCCCATCTTATCAATATCCCTTTGCAGATTCCTTTGGTCTTCTAAAGAATTAACTATACCTCCTATTTTGGTATCATCTGCAAATTTTGACACCATTCCCTCTATGCCTATATCCAAATCGTTGATACACACAGTGAACAGAAGTAGCTCCAGGACTGAACCTTATGAGACACCACAACCTACTTTCAGTCACTCTGGAGAAATTACAATTAACTCTTACTCCCTATTTTCTCCCTTCTAACAAATGTAATCCAATTTGCTATCCTCCCCGCTAAACCCATACCCCTTAATCTTTAATGGTAATCTCCCATCTGGTACCTTGTTAAAGGCTAAAGTCCATGTTCCCTACATCCACTACATTTGTCCCATCTACCAGGTCTGTTAACGCCTCATAGAATTCTCTCAGATTTGTTCATAATGATATTGGGTGCCCTGTGGAGAAGTAAAATGCTACACACATACAGGTTTAATACTTGAAAATGTGTACGTCAAAGTCGAACATGTTGGAGAACAACAAGAGAGATATCGGGCAGAGTAGACGATGCTGGGATGAAATTGAACCAAGGCTGATCAAGAATAGCACAATTAGTAATCTGCCATGGCTTCTGTTTATGTATTGAGAAAATTAACAACATAAATATTTTTTTAAAAATCACCACAAATAAAAACTTAAAAAAACCCAAATAGAACAACCTCCCACAAGCTTCTCTTGTTTGTCTCAGTCACAATGCGCTGTGTTCCTGGACCATATTGTTTTCATTTTGGTTACTTCTTTGCTTCTGGCATCTTTTGCTTTTTCTGACTTGTCTCACTTTGCCCCATAATGGAAGAAAGATTTCATATTGTAAATTACCATGATCTTTTTCAATACTTCCATGTTCAGCCTGCACTGTGTGTTATGCTATCTTTCAAAATTTATTTTGGCAACTATTGCTATTGGGAACATTCTGAGCTGTTTCAGAGATTGCGCTTCCCAAAAGTGGATGGAGGATTGATACCTGGCCTTTGAGTCTGCCATATGTTAAGCATTTTGCAGGAATTTTAAACCCAATCTGAACAATGCCTCTGGAATAAATTTAGTAATTTGCATTGTAAATAGTACTGCTTTCTCCCATTTTGTTTTTTTTGCAATTCCTACAACTTATGATTGCTGCAAATACATAGAGGATATATGTTAGGTACTGATGTGTGGGGAAAATAGCAATTTCAAAGTAGTTTTTAAAAATTTTGTGAACATTCTCTGCTGTCCTAGTTCTTATTTAAAAATATTTGCTTTTTGAATCGCTCAGATCTATTTGTTCTTTTAAAACACTTTCCTTACTATTACTTGGTGGGTGGGGGCTAATGACACTTGATTGTTGACATCTTTTGTCCCTCATGCCATGCACCAATTCTGGTCAAGGCTAGAAACTTGGTTGAAGGCTGCCTTTAGTGCACCTCGATTGATTACTGGGAGGTGTAGGACAATTGACCGTTTTAATTAATTTTCCTCCATGTTTTCACCATGATAGCATGGTTGTCATTAGGAATTCACCATGTATCACCATGATACATGCCATCATTTTATAATTCTGTAGTGCAGTTCAAGCTCCAGTTCACAATTCCACTGTGCTACCCACACAACAAACTTTTAATCAAGTTTAATTAGCAAATTGAATGATTATAACCAATCTCATGTCCACTCTCATATCCTCATAGCCAATGAATTGCAGTTTAGTTCTATTTCACAGTTAATGAAATACAGTTTACTCCTATTAGTTTCTCTTTAGAATCATCCTTGAGCTCTTTTCTTAAGCCTCTCCAATGCATCAGTGCTCTGTTGAAACTAGAATGCCAAAACAACATCTCATTGAAAATATGGCTTCTCAAAAAATCAACTATGTAAATATAATGTAGTTGGGTAGAGTTTGATACTGCAACCATATATATCATATATTCAACTCCACTTGTGTTTACATTGATTCACTTTCTATATCAATGTTGTTCTCTGCATGTTTTGCACTTGGAAACTGGTATTGTTGGTTGCACTGTACAAACTTTGCCCACCACAAAGCGTTTCTAGATTTCACTACACAAGATACAATGGTGAAAGACCATTCCTACTTAAAAATGAGCCTGCCAGATATCTTTATTCATGGCATTTTCCACAATGGAGAAAAAACAAACCTATCCTATACATTCAGTTCTTATGATGACATGCAAATTGTGGTTTATAACAGCTGAAAATCTTCTAAAACAAGAAAGTTGATAATATTTAAATTGTTATTTTCAGACTATTTAATACAATAGTTTCACACTGAAGTGCATGAACTATAGAGTAGTGATAATGGAAGACTTTAACTACCCCAATACTGAATGGAACAGTGATTGTGTTAAGGGGAGAAAGGGGGAGGAATTTCTGAAGTGTGATCAGGAGAACTTTCTTGATCAGTATGTTTCCTGCCCAACGAGGAAGGAGGCCTTGTTGAATCTAATCCTGAGGAATGAAGTGGGTCAAGTGAAGAATGTCACAGTGGGGAAGCATCTCTGGAATAGTGATCATGGTATCATATGGTTTAGATTCGTTATGGAGAAGGACAAGGAGAAATCTAGAATAGAAATGCTTAACTGGAGGAGGGCTAATTTCAGTGAATTGAGGAGGGATCTGGCCTGGGTAAATTGGAGTCAAAGACTGGCCAGGCAGAAATTTAATGCAGCAATGGGCGGCATTTAAAGAGATGGTTTGGGTACAGTCAAGGTACTTTCCTACAAGGGGAAAAGGCAGAGCAACCAAAGCCAGAGCTCCCTGGATGATGAAGGAGTTAGAGAGTAGGATGAAGCAGAAAAAGGGGGCGTATGGCAGTTGTCAGCTTGATAATACAAGGGAGAATCAGGATGAATATAGAAAGTACAGAGGAGAAGTGAAAAAGGAAATTAAAGGGGCAAAGAGACAGCATCAATCTATTCCCGTACTAACATCAAAGGGAATCTAAAGGTCTTTTATAGGCATATTAACAGTAAAAGGGTTGTCAGAGGAGCGGTGGGGCTGATTAGGGACCAAAATGGAGATCTATTGGTGGAGGCAGAAAGCATGGCTGAGGTACTAAATGAGTACTTTGCATTAGTGTTTACCAAGGAAGAGGACTTTGCTACGGTAAATGAGGTTGTTGGGATACTGGATGAGATAAAAATAGATGAAGAGTACGTAATATAAAGGCTGGCAGTACTTAAAGTGGATGCCATCTGGTCCGGATGAGATGTATACTAGGTTGCTGAGGAAAGTAAGGGTAGAAATTGCGGAGGTGCTGGCCCCAATCATCCGATCCTGCTTAAATACAGGGATGGTACCAGAGGTGACATGAGGGAACACTTTTTTATGGCATGAGTGGTTAGGATTTGGAATGCATTGCCTGATAGGGTAATGGAAACAGTTTCAGTAATAATTTTCAAAAAGGAATTGGATAAATACTTGAAAGCGAAAAAATTGTAGGGATATGGGGAAAGGGCTGCGGAGTGGGACTAACTGGATTGCTCTTCGAAAGAGCCAGCACAGACTCGATGGGCCGAATGGTCGCCTTCTGTGCTGCACTATTCTGCGATTCTATCTATGATTCTATCTCTTTCTCCATCTGTTATCTTTTGTCTTATTTGTGTTTCTAGCTTTTTAATTATTTTTCTCTTCTGTTTCCACCCTTTTTCAGTCACTTTCTCCTGTTTCTGTTTCACTAACATTTTTATTGCTCATTACTTCTCTTTTTTCATTATTATGATGTGCCTCTTTTATCTTAATTCTTCTGTCTGTTTGTCAGTTTCTGATGGTGGAAACCAGTTTGGAACATAGAAACTGGAGTAGGACATTCAGCTCCTTGAGCCTGTTCCACAATTCAATTAGATCATGGCTGATTTGTATCTCAACTCTATTTATCCACCTTGGTTCCATATCCCTTAATACCCTTGCCTAACAAAAATCTATCCATCTTAGTTTCTAAATTTTCAATTGACCCCCAGCCTCAACAGCTTTTTGGGGGGGTGTGTTCCAGATTTCCACGACCCTTTGTGTGAAGAAGTGCTTTCTGACATCACCCTGAATGGCCGAGCTCTAATTTTAAGGTTATGCCCCCTTGTTCTGGACTCCCACCAGTGGAAATATGTCCTCTCTATCTATCCTATCAAATCCTTTAATCATGTTAAACACCTCAATTATATCACCCTATATCTTCTATACTCAAGGAAATATAGCCTAGTCTATACAACTTTTCCTCATAATTTAACCCTTTATCATTCTGGGGAATTGGCCTCTCCAAGGTCAATATATCCTTCCTGAGGTGCGGTGCATAGAACTGAATGCAGTATTCCAGATGTGGCCTAACCAGAGTTTTATACAACTGTAACATAACTTCCACCCCTTTGTATTCCAGCCCCCTTGAGATAAAGGCTAACATTCCATTAGCCTTTTAAATTATTTCTTGTACATGTCCACCAATGTTCCCTCTTATTTTTTTTGGTGCGCGACCCATTCAAAATACCACGCATGCGCAGTTTTTTGCATTGGAAAGCCGGCGAGCCGGCTGCATGGGATGTCCCGAGAGCTGCGCTGCTGCACAGCTTAAAGGGAACATTGATATCCACTAGTTTTTAGTGATTTCTTTATTTGGACCCCTAAATATCTCTGCTCATCCGCTTTTCACCATTTAGAAAATACTCTGATCTATCTTTCTTGGCTCCAAAATGGATGACGACACACTTCACCATGTTGAACCCCAGTTGCTGAAGCGGTTGGAAAATCACCAGTTATTTTTATTAATTTGGGGGATGGACAAGGGGTGTGGTTGTTCCCGTTAAAATGGCCCATGTTACAATTTTCTCGGACCTGTGTGTGGCCTTTAAGTCCAGCTCAGGGCTGGTGCTCAGAGGGCAAAATCTGTCAATCCCAGCAAATGTACAGTAACATAGATTTTCCTCCCATTGTTGCTGCTGTAATTCTCTCGGATGAGGAGTGGGATGTATGGTATTTGAGGGCACACAAGTGGAGACTTGGCGAATACCATATCCTGGATAGACAGTGGTAGTGGGGTAGGGGTGGGTGGGTTGCAGTACCTGACTGTCCTACCTGGCACAGGCGGAGGAATAATGTCTGAGGAAAATGAAGGGTGTAACAATTAACTGTGTTATTGTGCCCCTCAACTTTCTCAGATGTTCCGTCATTAGAACTACACTGCCTGTCACTGTGAATGCCACATCAGACCTGAACACACTTTTTGTTAAACCACAGGATGACCTGTAGGGGATATCGCGGGCATTACTTGGAGAAGTTTTTCCACTGGGGTAGAAGATTCTCCCATTTTTTGCATGGAGATAGTGTAATAGTTGCAGAGACAGCAATAATCACACACCGTTTCTGCCTCTGCTGGGGCACTGGATGCCATCAATTGTACGAAGGTGGACTTTAGGGTTGTCCAGAGTGAAATCTCACAAAAAAATCCTACATATTAATGCACAGTTCATCTCCAACAGCAGCTTTTCACCATGATGGCAAACAGCAAAGCTGGTTGTTTAAAGAATTGGGCAAGTGCCCTCATTGTCCAAACCCATAGGCACCAGCAGAACATAAGTACAACTATGGAAACATAAGAACGTAAGAATTAGGAGCAGGAGTAGGCCATACAGCCCTTCGAGCCTGCTCCGCCATTCAATAAGATCATGGCTAATCTTTTACCTCAACTCCACAAGGTGGTGCATGCCATCATGGAGCAAACTATAGAGATTTTGAAGAGGTAATTCTAGTGCCTTTACTGCTGGGGATTTGCAGGGTTGGAGGGCACTTTACAATACAAGCCAGCCATAAGGCACAGCATAATCATAGTCTGCTGCATAACCTTGCCATTAAGAAAGGGCTCCACTGTGACATCTGCCAGGAATGCACCTGTGATGTGGCTGTGGATAAGCAGGGATTCCAACTGTCAGACCAGTAGAAGATGAGGCAGTATATGCATGGGAGCTAAAAAACAATTTCACTTCACTTAAGTGGATCTCACTTGCTGACATGAAGCACATAGTTGGAATAATCTTCTCAACATGGCACTTGTAGGAATACATTATCTGCCAAAATGCTGATTGTCTGTCTTATTTCATGTTGCTTCAGCAACGGTTCTGTACAATGACATTTCTTGTTGCCCTCGGTGACTAGTCAGAAGAATATGGAAACGAGGAGACAAGCAAAGATGGTGATTTCAGATTTATACTGCTATTGCAAAGTGGCTTGTATAATTATAGAGCTTCAGATTGTGCATAGGGTACTGTTATTATGGCACTCCCTGATGGTGGATTATCAGGTTGAGGAATTCATCGTCAGTGTGCAGTGATCCCTGTCTTCCAGTGTGCAGGGCTGTGTTGTGACATTAAGGACAGGCTGCTGTCATGAGTTCCAATGTCTTGTCCCTCTGGTGCCCTACATTTGTATAGTGATCTGTCCAAGGACAGAACAATGAATAAGAACTTTTAGGAACAGGGAAAGGTCAGTAGGTCCAACAAGTCTGTCTCTATTTTTCATAGATCAACCTCAGCTGCACTTCTAATCACCATGCCCTATTTTGTATTACATCTAAGCAATGTGCTGATGGTATCTTAGATTTACTTAATATAAACCCTAGATCACATTTTTCAGTTTGCTGTGCTACTATTACATTAAATAAATACTCCCCTTTTGGTTCTTCGCTCTTATTAATTAATTTCAACTTATTTATATTAAACTTTGGTTCGGTTACCTAAAGATTTAAACTCCCTTGAATCTGGTTGCAATGAGTTTTGACAAAAGGTCATCGACCTGAAACGTTAACTCTGTTTCTCTCTCCACAGATGCTGCCTGACCTGCTGAGTATTTCCAGCATTTTCTGCTTCTATTGAATTGATCTTTGCCTCATTCACAAACGTTGACAATTTGTTTATGATACCATTGCCCAAGTTAATATAATATATATCAGTTACCTCCACGATCTCTGATCTGTCATGCTGCTCATCTGACATCCAGTATGGAATGAGTAGAAATTTCCTCCAACTAAATATTGGGAAGACCAAACCCATTGTCTTCGGTCCTTGACAAACTCCGTTCCTTAGACACCGACACCATCCCTCTCCCTGGCCACTGTCTGAGGCTGGACCATACCGTTCGAAACCATGGCGTCCTATTTGACCCTGAGCTGAGCTTCTGACCCCATATCCTCTCCATCACCAAGACCGCCTAATTCCACCTCCGTAGCATTGCCCGTCTCCGCCCCTCTCTCAGGTCATCTGCTGCTGAAAGCCTCATCCATGCCTTTGTTACCTCTAGACTCGACTAATCCAATGCTCTCCTGGCCGGCCTCCCACATTGTACCCTCTGTAAGCTTGAGCTCATCCAAAACTCTGCTGCCTGTATCTTAACTCATACCAAGTTCTGTTCACCCATCAACCCTGTGCTCGCTGACCTACATTGGCTCCACAATGCAATGCCTCAATTTTAAAATTCTCATCCTATTTTCAGATCCCTCTATGGCCTCGCCCCTTCCTATCTCTGTAACCTCCTTCTGCTCTACAACCCTCCGAGATCTCTGTGCTCCTCCAATTCTGGCCTCTTGCGCATCCCTGATTTTCATCGCTCCACCATTGGCTGCCGTGCCTTCAGCCGTCTAGGCCCTTAGCTCTGAAGTTCCCTTCCTGAACTGCTCTGCCTCACTCACTCTCTCTCTCTCTCCTCCTTTAAGACATTCCTTAAAACCTACCTCTTTGGCCAAGCTTTTGGTCACCTGTCCTAATATCTCCTTATGTGGCTGTGTGTCAAATTTTGTTTGATAACGCTCCTGTGAAGCGCCTTGGGACGTTTTACTATGTTAATTGCACTATATAAACGCAAGTTGTTGTTGTTCAGTGTCCACTTCATCGCTTTCTCTCTATATTATAAAATGCTCCAAGATATCTTTCTGCATTTGAGGAGAGCTGTGTAAATATAAACTTTTGTTTTCGTAGCAATGTACGTTATTTTTGTATTATCTAATATTTGCTCTTTTGGATATCTGACATTTAACTTCAACAACTTTCCTTCCTTTTCCTTGCTATATATGGTACTTGCATATTGTTAACTGAATACAAGATAGCCCCCTATTGGGAGTAAGCACATTTTAGCAATTACATTCCAAGGTTTCCCATGTATTGTTTTTGTTATTCTTTATGACAGAATATTCTAGAGGGTCTGGAAATAAAAAAAGAGCTAGTTATTTTCATACCAATTCAAGTGGTTATTCAGACATAACATGCTTGAGTAACGGTGGATGTGTGATAACTTTTTATTTGTTCCATGTGCATCTATAAGGTGGACAACAACAACTTGCATTTATATAGTGCCTTTAACATACTGAAACATCCCAAGGCACTTCACAGGAGTGTCATCAGACAAAACGTTTCCTTATGGTCAACTATTTTTTCTGTTTTCTTGATGTAGAACTTAGATAGGTACTTGTAGAAAGAAGGAATAAAGGATATGGGAACAGAGCGACCAAATGGGATTAAGATTACTCATGTCGAGGATAAACATCAATATGGACTGGTTGAGCTGAATCGTCTATTTCTCTGTTATATCATTAGCTTTGGCATCCCTGGAATAGGAAGGAGAAAAATCAGCTAGGGTTCCTGCTCTTGATTGCTATCCAATGACTGGATTGCCTGAATGTTGGCTTTGAGTCCACCTGGAGTTGAATAACATGGTGAATAATGTTGGTCTCTCGGGAATAATAACCATTGAAACAAAGGGGGGGATTTTAACCCACAAAAAAGGGTGTGATGTTAAAAATCTCAAACCCAAACCCAACTTGAACGTGCCCACTTCCGGTTTTAATGGAGGCGGGATGGGGGTGTGGATGACCAACCCACTGCCAAGAGGTGGGTTAGTCATTTAAATATTTTAATGAGACTGTGCGCCACAGATTTTACCTCCATTTTAAATTTTATGCTGGCTGAGCGGCCGGCTTTCCCACCTGCAGGAAACCTGGTAGCTAAAGGGAGGCGAGGACTGCCAGCAGGTAAGTGTCTTTCCAGCACCGCTAGTGGGCCAGGAGGAGCAGGAGTGCTTTCGCCCTGGCCCACCAAGCTTAGTTGTAAACCACACCCGCAATCGGCCGACCCCCCACCCCACCACTCCAAGCACGATCTTTTCCCTTCTCCCGCCTTTCGGAGGTGCCGTCTTTCGGATGAGACGTTAAACCGAGGCCCCGTCTGCTCTCTCAGGTGGAAGTAAAAGATCCTATGGCAGTAGTTTGAAGAAGAGTAGGGGAGTTATCCCCGGTGTCCTGGCCAATATTTATCCCTCAACCAACATAACAAAAACAGATTATCTGGTCATTATCACATTGCTGTTTGTGGGAGCTTGCTGTGCACAAATTGGCTGCCGCGTTTCCCACATTACAACAGTGACTCCACTTCAAAAGTACTTCATTGACTGTAAAGCTCTTTGAGACGTCTGGTGATTGTGAAAGACGCTATATAAATGCACGTCTTTTCTTTCTTTCCAAACTCGGCCCACCCCCTCACCCAAGCCTCTGATTTCTGCCCCCTCCCCCAGCCTCCAGGCTGTGGAACATTTTACAATATTGTGATGCTAGACTACAATGATAATGAGGTTAACTGAAAATAATATGCTTGCTTCCTATTATAATACACCTAATAGCAGTGTAACAGGTGATGCCCCAATCCAATTACCAGCAAAAGTTATTGGTTTTATATAGTGATGCATTGTACTAATGTTAGCTACAGTTACGCTTTGACAAATCTCCAATTGTTGGATACTCGGTGTGTGAGTCTTTTATAACGCTGTTGTTATTATCAACCCACTTAATCATCCATTTCCCTGGCATTACCAAAATAATTAAAAATTTTGTCTTTAATGAGGTTTGCATTTTTCACCATGTTTGAAGAATGGTTGTATAGAGTAAGATAATGCATCTGTTACAATGCGCTACACTTGCCCATCTAGACCGTGAATAGTCATTCTCTTATCTCTTTAAAATACCCAGTTATGATAAATAAAGTTATACTACTGTTAGTAAATTGGTGCAGTTGTATGCTGCTTAACTTGACCCAAACACAGAGGTTACTATTACAGAAGAACCTGAAGATGATTACCAATATGAAGAGGTACTGTACATTTTTTTGTTTACTTTGAAAGTTAAATAAAATCTTCATAAATGCATTATTATACATTTTTTGTTTCTTCTGATTGGGTATTCAGGACACGCACAGTCCCACTCTTAAGGACCTTTACGTTTGAATGGAAAGTGTTTCCCAATGTAATCATCTGTAAAATGTTAGCTTGTAAAATTCCCTAAACTATTGTGCAGCTCTCTTTCTCCCGAAAGATGTTTACTACGGTAGTAAATGTGTCCCTGTTTTCTTCAAGCCAAACTAAGAACCTGTTTTTCCTTAAGGACATAGGCTTGACTATTTGAACTCCTTATGTCTAACTGTTGTCTACATAATTAATTTTTGTAGTGTATACGACAACTATTCATTATACTTTAACTTTTGATATTTTCGTAGATTTTTTTAGGATTGTAGACAAAGGGTTTGAATATAATTTCTTGCAGTAGTTAGTATAGGATAATTTCTTTCTTTCTGCTGGCATATTTACATTTAAAATGTGACTTTCAACGAATTGTCAGATAGCACAAATAGTTGGTTACACAATATTCCACCTAGAATTGCTTCATGATCCAAAGTATAATGTGGGGGGTTATCTGTCCGCATTGGCATCTCCCAGTTATCCCTTGTTGCTCTATTTTATGCCCTAGATTAGCTGGCTAGTAGTGGCATAGAAGCAGTCATTTTGTGTGGAACTCATCCTCCCGTGACACCATGAATTCTACTAATTGATGACATGCTTGGGGAAATGTACCTGTAATCTACTGTCCCAATCATGATTCTGTGATGGAGGCAAACTGCTGGCAATCATCCTATGATGGGAAGAGGTAAAAGTCAAACCCTAGTCACTAAAGAATAGGAAGTTTAAAAGCTTATCACCCACAACTTGTGCAACACTGATGTAATTAACTTGGAATAGAATTTCACAAATAACTTGTATGTGGACTGTCTAGACCTTCCAAACCTAATTAAGGATACGGCAGACACCAATTTCCCAAGAGGACGTCAAGAGGAGGTCAAAACACTAATCAGCAGCCTCCTGATTAAGTTTTTCCTCAGAAAAAGTGAAAACCCTGAACTCCAAACCAGACCAACCTACTGCTAGTTGCTGTATCATCCAATCAACCTCCAAATTGCAGTGACCAAACTGTTACTGATCAGAATGAAGGTGGGCGCAGAACATTTTTTTTTATTAAGAAAAGACCCTTAGTTGAGAGCACTCAATGTGTCTACAGCATTATCCATGGAGTCACTAATCTTGTTTTTTCTGCTTAAATCTCTCCATGCTGAAAAAAACTTTTACTTGATTGAATAGAATGGAAACATTTTAATTTTGGCTGCCCTTCTTCAAATTGATCTCTTGTATAGTGGGTTTTTGGTGGTAAATGTTAACCATGTTATATTTCAGCCCTTTTGACTAGTGATACTTGGTAGAGCTGGCCAACGTTTCCTTTGTTATTTATCCTGACACTTGCATTTTGATTTGCTAGCTGAAGTGAATAGAGTTCACTAGGGAATCATGATGAGAGACCACTATGGTAAATACTGATTTGGGAAACCTGTCTGGAATTATTTATTTTCTAGTGAAATTGTAGTTTTTGTTCTGAATTGCTCCTTGCATATAAATTACTCAAATAAGAGACGGTCCGAGACAGCTGATAGTAAAAGTACACTACAGCACTCATGAAGTCTATCAATTACAGTAGTGAGGTGCTTCACCTCCAATGCGAGCCCCCTCAGGGAACAAAAACTTAAAAACCTTTGAAAAACACATTTACAGTTTCACACAGCTTGAGTTGCTGCAGTGTAATGGAAATAAAGTATGGATAAAGCAAAAGACAGTGTCCCTGATAATAATTGAGAGTTCGGGAAGTACGGGTTTCCCGGAGATCCTGACGAATTTAATGGCAGGACCCCATTGGAAATTTTTTTTATCGGTTTCCTGGCCGCAGCCAGACAGATTGAGTGGCTGGCTGGCTGCCAGGTGGGTAGGCAGCCGGGGAGCGGTGCGGAGGTGAGTCGGACGTGGTGGTGTGGTGGGGAGTAGTTGGACATCGATGGTCGGTAGGTGAATTCGATATCGGCGGTCGGGAGGTGAATTAGACATCGGAGGCCGGGAAGTGAATTGAACATCGGAGGCCGGGAGGTGAATTGAACATCGGCGGTCGGGAGGTAAATTGGACATCGGCGGTCGGGAGATGAATTGAACATCAGCGGCCGGGAGGTGAATTGGACATCGGCGGTCGGGAGGTGAATTGGACATCGGAGGCCGGGAGGTGAATTCGACATCGGCGGTCGGGAGGTGAATTGGATGTCGGAAGTCGGGAGGTGAATTGGACATCGGAGGCCGGGAGGTGAATTGGACATCGGCGGTCGGGAGGTGAATTGGACATCGGAGAACAGGAGGTGAATTGGACATCGGAGGTCGGGAGGTGATTTGGACATCGGAGGTCGGGAGGTGAATTGGACATCGGAGGTCGGGAGGTGAATTGGACATCGGAGGTCGGGAGGTGAATTGGACATCGGAGGCCGGGAGGTGAATTGGACATCGGAGGTCGGGAGGCGAATTGGACATCGGAGGTCAGGCATCGGGGGGTGGGGCCGGCCAATCAAGGGGGTCAGATTGTGGGGTAGTCTGGGGAGCCGGGGGGCAGCTCTCCTCGCCCACAAGCAGTGCTTGTACCATCCAACCTTTCTCACCTTCCTTTAGCTGCCGTGTTTCCAGAGCCCTGGGAAACCCATGCCGGAGAGGTTAATTTTAAAGGTTAATGAAATTCAATTTAAAAAGACCTAATTAAAGTCACAAAGAAGTTAATTGGTGTGGTAACTACCCGCTTGCCTGCACTAATTAAGGTCATGACTGCAGTGAGCAGGTTACTCACAGGCATCCAAACATGTCCGTTAAACCCGGAAGTAGGTTCGTTGGAGCCGGGTTGTGGTTGCGTTCCAAAAATCAATTATTTTAACAACCCACCTGTTTTGGGGGTTAAAATTCTCCCCTGTACAATTTCCTCTTTCCAGTACAATTTTTAAACATGCCAAACAATGAACAGTTTTATTTATTTATTCAGGGGATCTGGGTGTCGCCAGCAAGGCCAGCATTTATTGCCCATCCCTAATTGCCCTTGAGAAGGTGATGGTGAGCTGCCTTCTTGAACCACTGCAGTCCGTGTGGTGAAGGTACTCGCACAGTGCTGTTAGGGTGGGAGTTCCAGGATTTTGACCCAGCGACGATGAAGGAACGGCGATATATTTCCAAGTCAGGGTGGTGTGTGACTTGGAGGTGAACTTGGAGGTGGTGGTGTTCCCATGCGCCTGCTGCCCTTGTCCATCTACATGGTAGAGGTTGTGGGTTTGGGAGGTGCTGTTGAATATGCTTCATGACAACTGTCAGTTTGCCCAAAATGAAAATACAGTACCTCTGCACAATTTCCAACTCTTTGTATGTCTGTCACCACATCTTTTTTCACAGATTTTCTAATATTGATATAACTTGTTACCAGAAAAGAAAAGCAAACTGTACAGTTCTGGCCTTATTCCACATCAGAGCTTTATTCCGAGGTACTAAACAGATTATCATTGTCATCACTTCCTTCCATGTTGTTGGAGATGCAGTATTTTTAAAATTTCCAGATAATGGTGCCAATTTGACCTGTTGGTATGCATCCAATATCCACTGCATCATCTGAAGCAGTCCAGGTTTTTGCAGACAACTTTTGGTGTAGATTTATGATTTTCCATGTTTAGTAAGCTGTCGTAAGTTAAGGTTAAATGATTTGTATTTCAAAAGACTCATATACCCGCACACACAAATTCAACTCCCTCCAAACACAAAGCAGCAGCACCATGCAGACACACAAATTCAACCCCCATACACAAAGCAGCAGCACCATGCAGACACACAAATTCAACCCCCATACACAAAGCAGCAGCACCATGCAGACACACAAATTCAACCCCCATACACAAAGCAGCAGCACCATGCAGACACACAAATTCAACCCCCATACACAAAGCAGCAGCACCATGCAGACACACAAATTCAACCCCCCCATACACAAAGCAGCAGCACCATGCACACACACACAAATTCAACCCCCCCATACACAAAGCAGCAGCACCATGCACACACACACACAAATTCAACCCCCCCATACACAAAGCAGCAGCACCATGCACACACACACACAAATTCAACCCCATACACAAAGCAGCAGCACCATGCACACACACAAATTGAGACCTTCATAAACAAAAAAAAGCCAGAGTCCCCTATACACCCAAAAAAGCAGACCCTGAAATACAAATGCAAGACATGCCTAAACATTCGAAGGCCCTAGATACAGATCTACCTGTGATTAGCCTGAACACAACTTGAAGGAATTTAACTTCTGTATTAAAAACAGCACAACAAACTATATAGATATCAATATAAGGTTGAGTGGTATTACAACAAATTAAATGACATGTAGAACCATTCAGGTATGATTTGGGCTCTTTCTGCTTGTGAGTTGGTTCTAGAAGTGTCAGTCGAGAAGACCCTCCTGCAGGAAAACCTGTGTTTCCAATAAATAATCTACATTTTCCTTTCTCAGTATTCTGCTTTTGGTTTTGTTCAGATTCCTCCTGATGATGACCTCAGCATTCCAGAAGGAGATGAAAATTTGGAGAATATAGTGAAAACAATAGAGCAACAGAATGAGGATTTAAAAGCTGCTGTAAGAAACTTTTATTGATATCAGCATGGATTTGAGTATGTAGTTTAGTGCAGATGGAATGTTAAACTATGATTTGAGTCAACTACGAAGTATTTTGGTAGCTCCAGTGACGACATTGAACTTGCAAGTGTTGAAGGTTTTTACACAGCTTTGTATTGGTGAATATTTACTAACTGAGGCAAGAATGCTTCAGTAAGCAGCATATTTATTTATTGATTGGTTAAGTTAAGGGATCCACTTATATGTTAAAATTAATTTCAACTGCAGTGAAAAGAAAAAGAATTAGACACTGCCATTCTATTGGTTATGGACTTCCATATTTTTTTGAACAATTGGTGAATTATCTGTCATTCCCTTAGACACCTCCAATGCCTCTAATATTGTGTGGCATCATGCACTTTCAGCTAAGTTACTATCATATAGCCTTCCACCAAAGCTATGGTCTTGTTATCTAGTGTCTTTTCAAATAGTTTAATCTGAGCTGTAGTTGATGATTCTGACTCCTATTTCATTAACTCCACTGTTTCCCAAAACTCAGTCTCCTCTCCCATTCAGTTCCTTCTTCATAGGCACCGGCATGATGGGTCGAATGGCCTCTTTCTGTGCTGTATCATTCTATGATATCACTCACCTCCCATATTTTTCATACATCTCTATCCACTCTTTTGCTGATGATACCTGTCTGCATTCATCAACTTCCTTTACATTGCATGCCCTCAGTGCTCACAATCTCCAATCTACATGCAATGACTGAATTACTGCACAGTAATCCAGTCCATGCGTCAATGAAAATCAGGACACGTATATTTTTTTAAAAGGCATAGTTTCTTTATGCGTCTCACCAACAGCTAACAACTCTTGCCTTTGATGGCTTCCATCTCAGTAGTAACTCATCCATTGACATCCTTGACCTAACTATTTCAACTGACATCACATGAAACTCTCACATCTCCTCTATTGCTAAAGCTTCCTCCAAGTTACTTAATTTTCCATTTCATGCCAAACATTTTTCTCCCCTTTAAAGACACATAACTCTAAGGTCCAAGTCCAGCTTTTGAATACTGCTTCAATTTCTGGCAAGGCTCTTCCAGCTCCCCTCTCACACTCCTGGATAATGATGCGGAGATGCCGGTGTTGGACTGGGGTGGACAAAAGTGAGAAGTCGCACAACACCAGGTTATAGTCCAATAGCTTTATTTGAAATCACAAGCTTTTGGAGCGCTGCTCCTTCGTCAGCTGACCTGACGAAGGAGCAGCGCTCCGAAAGCTTGTGATTTGAAATAAAGCTGTTGGACTATAACCTGGTGTTGTGCGACTTCTCACTTTACTCCTGGATAAGACACAAGAAAATGCTTGTTGTCAGGCAAGCAAAGTCTCTGTCAACTCCAGCCATCAAAATATATCAAATTAAAAACTTGATGGTCACGAGACCACTATTTTCCAATTTCTTTAGTTTTTTTACTCTTTGCAACCTTGGTGATGTCTTGTACAATTGGCCTTGGCCCTTCAGCTTGGTCTGTCAATGACCCCAGATTAATTACATCACTGGAATCCATTGGTCTTCAATTTATGCTGCAGGTGCAACAAAAGAGTCAGCAGCCTCTTACACATTGTTTTTTTTATCAGTCAGCAAGTCTAGCCCTACTCGTCTTCCATTGCTAAATGCGTCAAATCCATTACTAGAAGCTTTATCACTTTTGATAAACTATTCTTTCTGTTTAAGACTCCACTTTAGTCTGGGATGGTTCACCTGACAGACCTTTTATTCTCTTCTATGAGACGTGCTATGTCCACTTTCACAATTATGCTGCATACCAAGTCCTCCAGTAGTGAAGGATGCAATAATTATGAGCCATTGATTGGTACAAGAAGCACAGTTGGGAGGAAGGGGAAATAGTCTATCTCTCCCCCACTGCCCCTTGTGTCCTGCTTGTCACTTTTGACAGACAGTCATTCCTCAAAGTGAATCCTTCTATGTTCAGAAAGTTGGACTGCTTCTTGGTTGAGGAAGGCCTAATTATGCATTGTGCCTTGCCTATTTAATTGTCAAGATGATTTGTAAGTTTGTTGATGCTGGTTTTAACTAAAATTGACTAACTCCCACCAATAACAAAACTCTACCCCAGCATGGACCACAAGGATTGATATATGAGATCATAGTGTGTGTAAGATGCTTATCACCTGCTTCATACACTATAAGAGTATAGCCAACAACAACTTCACAGAATCACAGAATCCCCACAGTGCAGATAGAGGCCATTTTGGCCCATTGAGCCTGCACCGACACATTCCCACCCTATCCCCGCAACCCCACGTATTTAATCCCCCCTAACACTAAGGGTCAATTTATCATAGCCAAATCAACCTAACCCGCACATCTTTGGACTGTGGGAGGAAACCGGAGCACCCGGAGGAAACCCATGCAGACACGGGGAGAATGTGCAAACTCCACACAGACAGTCACCCGTGGCTGGATTCGAACCCGGGTCCCTGGCGCTGTGAGGTAACAGTGCTAACCACTATGCCACCGTGTTGCATTTATATAACGCCTTTAACATAGTAAAACGTCCCAAGGCGCTTCATAGGAGTGTTATTAGACAAAAAATTTGACACCGAGCCACATTAGGAGAAATTAGGGCAAGTGACCAAAAGCTTGGTCAAAGAGGTAGGTTTTAAGGAGTGTCTTAAAAGAAGAAAGAGAGTTAGAGAAATGGAGAAGTTTAGGCAGGGAATTCCAGAGCTTAGGGCCTAAGCAACAGAAGACACGGCCACCAATGGTTGAGCAATTATAATCAGGGATGCTCAAGAGGGCAGAATTAGAGGAGCGCAGATATCTCGGGGGGACTGTAGGGCTGAAGGAGATTACAGAGATAGGGAGGGGCGAGTCCATGGAGGGATTTGAAAACCAGGATGAGAATTTTGAAATCGAGACGTTGTTTAACCGGGAGCCAATGTAGGTCAACGAGCACAGGGGTGATGGGTGAACGGGACGGTGCGAGTTAGGACACGGGCAGCCGAGTTTTGGATCACCTCAAATTTACGTAGGGTAGAATGTGGGAGGCCAGCCAGGAGTGCGTTGGAATACTCAAATCTAGAGGTAACAAAGGCATGGATGAGGGTTTCAGCAGTGGATGAGCTGAGGCAAGGGCGGAGATGGGCGATGTTACTGAGATGGAAATAGGCGGTCTTAGTTATGCCGCGGATATCTGGTCGGAAGCTCATTTCAGGGTCAAATATGACACCAAGGTTGCGAACAGTGTGGTTCAGCCTCAGACAGATGTTAGGGAGAGGGATGGAGTCAGTAGCTAGGGAACGAAGTTTGTGGCGGGGACCGAAAACAATGGCTTCAGTCTTCCCAATAGTTAATTGGAGAAAATTTCTCCTCATCCAGAACTGGATGTCGGACAAGCAGCCTGACAATTTAGAGACTGTGGAGGGGTTGAGAGAAGTGGTGGTGAGGTAGAGCTGGGTGTCATCAGCGTATATGTGGAAACTGACGCTGTGTTTTCGAATGATGTCGCCAAGGGGCAGCATGTAGATGAGAAATAGGAGGGGGCCAAGGATAGATCCTTGGGGGACACCAGAGGTAACGATGCAGGAGCGGGAAGAGAAGCCATTGCAGGTGATGCTCTGGCCACGATTAGATAGATAACAAGTGGGTGGAGAGCGATACGAGGAAGTGGTCAGAGATGGCCTTATCTGCGATTGACACGATGGGAGTAGCGAGGCCATGAGAGGTAAGAGGGGTGGAATAAGGTGAGATGCTCAAAGATCGAGAAAGTGCCAGAGGAGTAGGGGGACAGACCAAGGTGTGATTTGGTGATGAGAGCCACACCGCCATCACGGCAGTCTGAGTGGGGCAAGTGGTGGAATGTATAGCTAGGCAGGGAGGCTTCAGTTAAGGGTAAGGTGTCATCACCCCTCAACCAAGTTTCCGTCAGGGCGAGGAGGTCGATGCAATCATTCACAATAAGCTCATGGATGGCAAGGGCCTTGTTCGCAAGTGAACGGACATTCTGGAGGGAAATGTGGAGAGGGTCGCTGATGGCTGCCCCACTGCCAGCGTCCACAGGGTCAGCGCTGGGGGGGGGATGAGTTGGACGGGGAGGAGATTGGAAAGACTAGCCCCCAGCGGGCGCACTGGGCAGGAAGGTCGGCAAGAGAGAAGGATGGGACCAAGTAATATCATTCAGGAAGTGGCTGATGCCTCCATAGAAGCTAAAATACCAGTAGTCAGTTGCAATCTACTCATAGCATTACATGCCACAGTTAAATCTTGAAATAACTGTCAACTAAAACCTGACTGAGAGCAAGCTCCTGAAGAAACCATAGGAAAAGTGAAGCGCTTGGTCACTTATTAGGTTTTTACACCATAAGAAATCAATAATTATTGAGACTTCCAATATTGCTTCGTATGAGAAGCATGATAACTTATTACTCTGCAATGATTTACATAATGGAAACAGTGGAGGGGAATTTTAACCCCCAAAAATGGGCGGGTTTTTGACAGGTGGGAGGTTAAAGTGGTAGAAATCTGAATCCCAACCCCAACTCGCCTAATTCCGGTTTTAACAGGCGGGACGGAGAGGGTGGGTGGCCAACCCCCTCCTAGGAGGCGGGATGGCACTTTAAATATTATAATGAGGCTGCATGCCTCATTTGAATCTCTATTTTAAATTCAACTTTGGATAGCCGGGTTTCCCAGGCCTCGGGGAACCCGGCAGCTAAAGGAAGGAGAGGACTGCTGGATCCAGGAGGCAAATGCCTTTCCACTTACCTGCTGGATCCAGCATCCCTGCCTTGCCAACTCCCCCGCAATTGAACACCCCCCACGACCCTTCACATCTCCCGCTGACCTCCCCACCCCCCCAGGACTCCGATCTCCCCCACGAGGCCACCGGACCCCCCCAACCCCCAACCCATAAGGCCTCCGATCTCCGATTCCCCCCTCCCCCCCTGCAACAGCGGCCTCCGATCCCCGGCCCCTGACCCTTCCCCCCAACCTCCAATCCTCGGCCCGGGACCCTCCCTCCAGCCTCCGATCCCCTGCCCTCCCGCCCCCCCACGCCTCCACCCCACCCCACTCCTGCCTCTGATTCCCTGCCCCCGATCCCTGGGCTCAGGTTCACAGGTTTTAAGAGGTTTTAAAGGCAGGTACGTTAACTTGTGAAGAACTAAAATTTACAACTGAACATCAGTGAGGGCCCAACTCGGCAAAATTTCTAAAAAGCTTGCATAAAACAGGTGATCCCCTACTGAATGAAATACAAATAAGAACATAAGAACATAAGAAATAGGAGCAGGAGTAGGCCAATTGGCCCCTCGAGCCTGCTCCGCCATTCAATAAGATCATGGCTGATCTGATCCTAACCGCCAATCTACTATCTATCACAGAACCATCTCCTGCATCTAACAGAATTGCACACACAAAATAGGAGCAGAATCAGGCTACACAGTCCCTGGGCCCGCTCCACTACCCACAGGGCCATGACCGATCCGAACCTAGACTCATGTCCAAATTCCTGCCCGCTCCCCGTAACCCTTAATGCCCTTTACTTCTAGGAAACTGTCTATTTCTGTTTTAAATTTAATTAATGTTGTAGCTTCTACAGCTTTTTGTGGCAGCATATTCCATGGACCTACCACCCTCTGAGTGAAGTAGTTCCTCCTCATCTCAGTTTTGAAAGAGCAGCCCCTTATTCTAAGACTATGTCCCCTAGTTCTCGTCTCACCCGTCATCGGGAACATCCTCCCCGCATCCACCCGATCCAACCCCTTCACAATCTTATATGTTTCAATAAGATCGCCTCTCATTCTTCTGAACTCCAATGAGTAGAGTCCCAATCTACCCAACCTCTCCTCATATGACCACCCCCTCATCCCCGGGATTAACCGAGTGAACCTTTTTTGCACTGCCTCGAGAGCAAGGATGTCTTTCCTTAAGTAAGGACACCAAAACTGTATGCAGTATTCCAGGTGCGGTCTCACCAATACCTTGTACAACTGAAGCAATACCTCCCTATTTTTATATTCTATCCCCCTAGCAATGAAAGCCAACATTCCATTTGCCTTCTTAATCACTTGCTGCACCTGCATACTAACCTTTTGAGTTTCGTGCACCAGGACCCCCAGATCCCTTTGCACTTCAGTACTCTCCAGTTTCTTGCCATTAAGATAATAAATTGCTCTAGGATTTTTCCTGCCAAAGTGCATCACCTCACACTTTCCAGTGTTGTATTCCATCTGCCAAATCTCTGCCCACTTACTTAGCCTGTCTATGTCCCCTTGCAGGTTTTTTATGTCCTCCTCACTCACTACTTTCCCTCCCATCTTAGTATCATCTGCAAATTTTGATATGTTACACTTGGTCCCTTCCTCCAAATCGTTAATATAGATTGTAAAGAGTTGGGGACCCAGCACTGACCCCTGTGGAACACCACTAGTTACTGATTGCCAGTCTGAGAATGAACCATTTATCCCAACTCTTTGCTTTCTGTTAGATAGCCAATCCTCTATCCATGCCAGAATATTACCCCCAATCCCGTGATTTTTTACCTTAAGCAATAATCTTTTGTGTGGCACCTTGTCAAATGCCTTTTGGAAGTCTAAATACACTACGTCCACTGGTTCCCCTTTATCCACTCTATATGTTACTTCCTCAAAGAACTCCAGCAAATTTGTCAAACATGACTTCCCCTTCGTAAAACCATGCTGACTTTGTCCTATTAAATTATGATTATCCAAATGTCCTGTTACTGTTTCCTTAATAATGGACTCCAAAATTTTACCTACCACAGATGTTAGGCTCTTGAAAGGTTGAATTAAGTGTCAGCCTTGGCTCAGCGGTAGCTCTCTCCTCAGGTTCAGAAGGTCGTGGGTACAAGCCCTACTTCAGAGACTTGAGCACATAATCTAGGCTGACACTTCAGTGTCAGTACGAAGGGAGTGCTACACTGTCGGAGGTTCTGTCTTTCAGATAAGTCATTAAACCAAGGCCCCATCTACCCTCTCAGGTGGATGTAAAAGATTCCATGGCTGTATTCGAAGAGCAGGGGTGTCCTACTGGTGTCCTGGCCAACATTTATCACTCATCCAACACCTAAAACAGATGATCTGCTCATTTATTTAATTGCTGTTTGTGGGACCTTGCTGTCTGCAAATTGGTTGCCTCACTTCTTACATTACAACAGTGACTACAGTTCAAAAGTTTTTCATTGGCTGTAAAGTGCTTTGGAACGTCCTGGGGTCATGAAATGCGCTATATAAACGCTATATAAAAGCAATTGGGCTACTTACCCATTAGCGCTGGAATCCTGGCGTAAAATGGCGGCCGTCACTCTAACACCCTTCTCTGGTGCGGGCATCGGTGGCCGCCATTTTGGTGAGGGCCTTGGCGCTGGTGATAGCAGCGCTGGCCCTGGAGTCGCAAATGGCGAGAGTGTGATGTCAGTTGGCGTGCAACGTTGACTTAATGTCATGCTATGCGAACTTCAACCTTAGCGCTGAGTTTAGCGCTGGGTCCTAAGCTCGCTCTGAAAAGCGAGTGTGCAGCAGACTGACAGACGCTGTCAGCACTTCTTAAAGGGACACACACGCCTTTCAGGTAAATTTGCATTTAAGCTTTTGAACTACATTTTTTATTTTATTGAAGTAGTGGCTTGATGCAATACTTGTTAAAGTTTAACTGCAGGGAATGCTGCTGGACGCTTGCAAGGCCTCAGGTGGTAAAGGAAGGCCTCTGAGAAAACAGAAAATGCTGGAAATATTCAGCAGGTCAGGCAGCACCCATGGAGAGAGAAACAGAGTTCACATCTCAGGTCGAGATGCTGCCTGATTTGCTGAATATTTCTAGCATTTTATGCTTTTATTTCAGATTTACAGCATCCGCTCACAGAAAGAAGAGGAGGAAGCATAAGAGGAGGAAGCAGAAGGAAGGATGCAACCCAGATAGCCCTTTCTGACCTGGATATCCGGGATGGAATCATCCGCCTGCGGTACCAGTGACCACAACCTCAATTCTTCTTTCAACATTTGTCCCACACCTCACCTTCCCACTGTTACTGACCATCACAGTGCCCTCTTGGCCACAATGCTGAAATAAAAGCTATCACAAAGCAAACTTTCCAATCCAACTTTATACATCTATCCATCCAATATGACATCAAGAAATCAACTAATCACCCTTATGCATTCCCTTAGTGCATGTCTTGTGTGTGCTCTTGCCTATCCTAGTGATGTCACACAGTGCTACCCTAATGGCTGCAGCATAGCTGATGGAAAGCTGCTGACTTTCAGTGGGGAATGCTGCAAATGGCCTTGCTGGTCGACCTTGAGGAGCTGGTGGCGGAGAGTGTCAAATCGAGTGATGGTGTTTCTTCTTCTGATTCTTCACTCTCCTCTCCCCCTTTTTGGTCAACCACTGGCTGGGCAGGCTGTATTTCTTGGGTCTGTGAAATGAGGAAGGCACAAGGGTGGAGTTGTCATTAGGAGAGGACAGGAAAGCAAGAGGTGCATGCGAGAAGGAGGATAACGTATGAGGAAACCAGCATCTTGTATTCTTTCAGCCCCACCACTGGCCAAGGGCTCAGCCATGCCCCTGCCAAGAATGGCTTGCACCGTGTCCTCCAAGGGGGTGAGCTGAAGCTAGGAGTGGCAGGTATGCCTCGTGTTTGATACAGGTTGTTGGTAGGTGAGTGATTGGTGGGGCGGGGGGGTAGAGAGTCATGCATTGAGAAGTGTGAGAGGCTGGTGGTTCAGTTAGTAGGAGATGGCTTTTGAAGATTTCAGTTAGTAGGAGATGGCTTTTGAAGATGCATTCACTGACCTTGACCAGTGGTCTGAGGTCCTGAAGCTTCTTTGGGCACTAGAGCCAGGTGGTGGGGGGCGTCACAGCTGGCAGTGACGGCCTCGGTAATCTGGTCCCACATCATTCTTTCTGGAAAGCCTCCTGGCCTCTGTGGGTAGAGGTCCTCTCTTGCAGTGTTGACCCCCTGCACAAAGCTGGAGTGCTGTGTGCGAGACCCTGGGTGCCTCTTCCCTGGCTTGCTGAGCCTTTTGTGTCAGTGCTGAAGCACTTTTAGCATTTTTTTAGGTGTGGAAGGCAATTCAGCTTTAAGAGCTGAAGACCCCCATTTGGGAATTCTTTTTAATGTTACATTTTTTATCAGAAGGAAGGTGAGCTGTCAGGGCTGAAAACTGCCTATTTTTACATGATTTTTATTCTTTTCATTGTAGAAGGCAGTTCCCCTTTAAAAAAAAAGACTTGCATTTATATAGTGCTTTTCACGATCACCGGACGTCTCAAAGTGCTTTACAGTCAATGAAGTACTTTTGAAGTGGAGTCACTGTTGTAATGTGGGAAACGCGGCCGCTAATTTGCGCTCAGCAAGGTCCCACAAACAGCAATGTGATAATGACCAGATGATCTGTTTTTGTTATGTTGGTTGAGGGATAAATATTGGCCAGGACACCAGGGATAATTTAAGGATTGCTTTCTAAAATGACAGCCTTACTTTAAAAGCAGGCTGTTTTAGCTGCAATGATGCTACGGCCACGCTACATTTGGGCCTCCTGCAGGGACTAACGCCACCAGAACGGCGTTGCACACTAATGTTAATTTGCCACCAGCGCCAATTTACTTGTCCTGCCAGCGGCATAATTTTCAGGGGCCGTTAACACCAGCCAGCGGTGGCACCGGCAGATTTTTACCGATATTGAATTTCTAGGCCATAGTATTTAAAGCACAGAAACAGGCCACTTGATCAACAGGTCTATGTCGGTGTTTATGCTCCACACAAACCTCCTCCCACCTTACTTCATCTCACCCTATCAACAATTCTTCTATTCCTTTCTCCCTCATGTACTTATCTAGCTTCCCCTTAAGTGCATCCATGCTATTTGCCTCAACTACTCCCGGTGGTAGAGAGTTCCACATTCTAAGCACTCGCTGGCTAAAGAAGTTTCCCCTGAATTCCTTTATTGGATTTATTGGTGACTATCTTATATTGTTTGGCCCTAGTTTATGGACTACCCCACAAGTGGAAACATATTCTCTACATCTACCCTATCAAACCCCTTCGTAATTTTAAAGACTTCTATCAGGTCACCCCTCAGGCTTCTCTTTTCTAGAGAAAGGAGGCCCAGCTTGTTCAGTCTTTCCTGATAGTTACAACCTCTCAGTTCTGGTATAATCCTTGTAAATCTTTTTTGCACCTTCTCCAGTGTCTCTATATATCCTTTTTTGTAATATGGGGACCAGAACTGTGCACGGTATTCTAAGTGTGGTCTAACCAAGGTTCTATACAAGTTTAACATAACTTCTCGGCTTTCCAATTCTGTTCCTCTAGAAATAAACCCCAGTGCCTTGTTTGCCTGTGTTGCTACTTTGAAGGATTTATGAATCTGTACCCCTTTGCTCCTCTACCCCATTTAGACTCTTATTTTCCAAGGAGTAGGTGATCTCCTTATTCCTCCTACCAAAATGCACCATCTTACACTTTTCTTTATTGAAATTCATTTGCCATTTATACACCCATTCTGCAAGTTTTTTAATGCCTTCTTGTATTTTGTCACTGTCTTCCTCAGTATTAATTATACCGCTAATTTGGTGTCGTCCGCAAATTTTGATATTGTACTTGTGATTCCCAAGTCCAAATCATTTATGTAAATGGTGAACAGCAATCGTCCCAGAACTGACCTCTGTGGAACACCACTTCCCACCTTCCATCAGTCTGAGTCTGACAAACCAGCAAGCGGCCTGCGCGGGAGCTTCAGAGAAACGGGAACATTGCAGGTTGGCACCTCATTTTTAGGTACACCTGGTGTTGCTCCTGGCATGCTCTTCTACACTTTTCATGAACAAGGGTTGGTCGCCTGGCTTGATGGTAATGGTAGAGTGAGGGAAATGCCGGGCCATGAGGTTATAGATTGTGATGGCGTACAATTCGCTGCTGCTGATGGCCCACAGCACCTCATGGATGTCCAGTTTTGAGCTGCTACATCTGTTCTGAATCTATCCCATTTAGCACGGTGGTAGTGCCACACAATATGATGGAGGGGGTCCTCAGTGTAAAGATGGGACTTCGGCAGCACAAGGACCGTCAGCCCTACCAATACTGTCATGGTCAGATGCATCTGCGACACGTAGATTTGTGAGGACGAGGTCAAGTATTGGTTCTCTCACCACCTGCCGCAGGCCCAGTCTTGGCAGCTAAGTACTTCAGGACTAAGCCAGCTTCCTCAGGAGTGGTGCTACTGTGCCACTCATGGTGATGGTTAATGAAATCCCTTAACCAGAGTAAATTCTGTGCCCTTGCAACGCTCAGTGCTTCTTCCAAATGGTGTTCTGAGTATGGAGGAGTACTGATTCATCAGCTGAGGGAGGGTGGTAGGTGTTAATCACCAGGAGGTTTCCTTACCTATGTTTGACCTGATGCCATGATTAGATTAATAAAGTTCAGTATTTAGATTAAGTTCTTCATGTAGATGTCTAATTGTCTGATATGAATATTTTCTTTTTTCCAGACCCAGGAAGGTGTTTTTGTTTCGGAGCAACCTGTGTCCCAAAGGCCAGAAGTAGTTGATGATTTTCTAAGAAACTTTCTGATCAAGATGGGAATGATGAAAACGCTTGACTGTTTTCAAACTGAATGGTAAAAATGGGTTTATTATGTGTGTGCAAAATCTGTGCACTGCTAACTTTGAGCTGCTTTCTTCCCATTTTCTCATGTCCCTTTTAAAATTACATATGTAGCCTACATAAGTCTCATTCACAGGCTAATTTGTAAGTTGGATGCAGTAGAAATTTCTCCTTGCAGTCTATATCCAGATTTATATTTGGTTTTCAACATTGCTAAAATAAATCTAATGCAGTATTGCAATTCACTGGTGTTGGAGGCATTTAATTTTCTGTAGTTTTGCACATTTGCCTAATCATATATTCCACAATGTATAATTCAATTCTGTAAACCTCTTTGAAAATGTGATTATATCAATATCTTTAAGTTCTACTGTCATTAGATGTGACAATAGCCTTTCTTCCGCATCATTCTTGTGGAGGCAGAGGGCATGGCTGAAGTACTAAATGGGTACTTTGCATCTGTCTTCACAAAAGAAGAGGATGCTGACAATGTTGCAGTAAAGCAGGAGGTAGTAGAGAAATTGGATAGGATAAAAAGGAGGTACTTAAAAGGTTGCCGGTGTTCACAGTCGAAAAGCCACCCGGTCCGGATAGGATGCATCCTGGGTTGCTGAAGGAAATAAGGGTGGAAATAGCAGAGGCTCTGGCACCAATCTTCCAATCCTCCTTAGATATGGGAGTGGTGCCACAGGATTGGAGGATTGTCACACCACTGTTCAAATCAGGATAAACCAGGTAACTACAGGCCAGTCAGCCCAACGTCGGTGGTGGGAAAACTTCTAGAGACAATAATCTGAGACAAAATTAATTGTCACATGGTAAAACATGGGTGAATCAATTACAGCCAGCACAGATTTGCTAAAGGCCAATTGTGTTTGATGAACTTGATTGAGTTCTCTGAAGTAACAGAGAGGGTTGATTAGGGTAGTGCAGTTCATGTTGTGTATATGGACTTTCAAAAGGCGTTTGATAAAGTAACACAGAATAGACTTGTTAGCAAAATTGAAGGCTGTGGGACTAAAGGGGCAGTGGCAATGTGAATACAAGTTTGGCTAATGGACAGAAAGCAGAGAGTAGTAGTGAACAGTTGTTTTTCAGACTCAAGGGAATATACAGTGCTGTCCCCCAGGGGTCCCTATTAGGACCACTGATCTTTTTGATATATATTAATGACCTGGACTTGGGTATGCAAGGCATTCAAAGTTTGCAGATGACACAAAACTCAGTGAAGTAGTAAACAGTGAAGAAGATAGAAGCAGACTTTAAGAAGACATAGACTGACTAGTGAAATGGGCAGACACATGGCCAATTAAATTTAATGTGTAAAAGTGTTAGGTGATGCATTTTTGGGAGGAAGAATGAGGAGAGGCAATATAAAGTAAATGGTACAATTTTAAAGAGGGTGCAGGAACAGAGAGACCTGGGGGTTTGTGTACAGTTTGACGGTGGCAGGACAAGTTGATCAGGCTGTTTAAAAAAAAAGCATACAGGATCCTTTGGCTTTATTATAAATAGAGGCATAGAGTACAAAAACAAGGAAGTTAAGCTACACCTTTATAAATCACTGGTTAGGCCTCAGCTGGAGTATTGAGTTCAATTCTGGGCACCACACTTTAGGAATGATGTCAAGGCCATGGAGAGGGTGCAAAGGAGATTTACGGGAAAGTTACCAGGGATAAGGGACTTTAGTTACGTGGAGAGACTAGAGAAGCTGGGATTGTTCTCCTTAGAACAGAGAAGGTTAAGGGGAGCTTTAATTGAGGCATTCAAAATCATGAAGGGTTTTGATAGAGTAAATAAGGAGGAACTGTTTTCACTGGCAGAAGGGACTCAGATTTAAGGTAATTGACAAAAGAACCAGAGGTGAGATGAGAATTTTTTTTAATGCATTGAGTTATTATCTGGAATGCCCTGCCTGAAAGGGTCGTGGAAGCAGATTCAATAATAACTTCCAAAAGGGAATTAGCATCTTACAGCACAGAAGGAGGCCATTCAGCCCATCCTGCCTTTGCCAGCGCTTTGAAAGTGCTATCCAATTAGTCCTACTTCTTTGTTCTTTCCCCATTGCTCTGCAATTTTCTCTCCTTCATGTAAGACTCTAGAGGAACATATATGCACTTCAGGATGTATATAGTGGCCTTGGAGCGGGTGCAGCACAGATTCACCAGATTGATACTGGGCTAAGAGTTAAATTGTGAGGATAGGTTGCATAGAATAAGCTTGTATTCCCTTGAGTATAGAAGATTAAGGGGTGATCTAATTGAAGTGTTTAAGATGATTAAAGGAGTTGATAAGGATAGATAGAGAGAAACTATTTCATCTGGTGGGGGTGTCCAGAACAAGGGGCGTTACCTTATAATTAGAGATGGGCTGTTCAGGGGTGATGTTAGGAAGTACTTTTTCACACAAAGGGTAGTAGAAATCTGGAATTCTCTCCCCCAAAAAGCTGAAGACTTAGATTGATAGATCTTTGTTGGGTAAGGGTATTGAGGGTTATGGGGACTAGGCGGGTAAGTGGAGTTGAGATACAGACTACCCATGATCTAATTTTTTTATATTCGTTCTGGGATGTGGGCGTCGCTGGCAAGGCCAGCATTTATTGTCTATCCCTAATTGCCCTTGCGAAGGTGGTGGTGAGCCGCCTTCTTGAACCGCTGCAGTCCTTGTGGTGTTGGTACTCCCACAGTGCTGTTAGGGAGGGAGTTCCAGGATTTTGACCCTGGACGATGAAGGAACGGCGATATATTTCCAAATCAAGATGGTTTGTAACTTGGAGGGGAACTTGCAGGTGATTGTGTTCCCATGCGCCTGCTGCCCTTGTCCTTCTAAGTGGTAGCGATCTCGGGTTTGGGAGGTGCTGCCGAAAAAGCCTTGGCAAGTTGCTGCAATGCATCTAGTAGATGGTACGCACTGCAGTCACGGTGTGCTGGTGATGGAGGGAGTGAATGTTTAAGGTGGTGGATGGGGTGCCAATTAAACGGGCTGCTTTGTCCTGGATGGTATCAAGCTTCTTGAGTGTTGTAGGATCTGCACTCATCCAGGCAAGTGGAGAGTATTCCATCAGACTCCTGACTTGTGCCTTGTAAATGGTGGAAAGGCTTTGGGGAGTCAGGAGGTGAGACACTCGCTGCAGAATATCCAGCCTCTGACCCGCTCTTGTTACCACAGTATTTATGTGGCTGGTGCAGTTAAGTTTCTGGTCATTTGTGACCCCCAGGATGTTGATGGTGGGGGATTCGACGGCGGTAATGCCGTTGGATATCAAGGGGAGGTGGTTAGACTCTCGCTTGTTGGAGATAGTCATTGCCTGGCACTTGTGTGGCGCGAATCTTACTTGCCACTTATCAGCCCAAGCCCCGAATGTCGTCCAGGTCTTGCTGTATGTGGGCATGGACTGCTTCATTTTCTGAGGAATTGCGAATGGAACTGAACACTGTGCAATCATCAGCAAATATCCCCACTTCTGACCTTATGATGGAGGGAAGGTCATTGATGATGCAGCTGAAGATGGTTGGGCCTAGGACACTGCCCTGAGGAACTCCTGCAGTGATGTCCTGGGGCTGAGATGATTCACCTCCAACCGTCACAACCATCTTCCTTTGTGCTAGGTATGACTCCAGCCAGTGGAGAGTTTTCCCCCTGATTCCCATTGACTTCAATTTTACTAGGGCTCCTTGATGGCAAACTCAGTCAAATGCTGCGTTGATGTCAAGGGCAGTCACTATCATCTCACTTCTGGAATTCAGCTCTTTTGTCCATGTTTGGACCAAGGCTGTAATGAGGTCTGGAGCCAAGTGGTCCTGGTGGATCCCAAACTGAGCATTGGTGAGTAGGTTATTCAGTAAGTGCCGCTTGATAGCACCGTTGACAACACCTTCCATCACTTTGCTGATGATTGAGAGTAGATTGATGGGGTGGTAATTGGCTGGATTACATTCTGTACCCTTGCTGCCTTCAGTGCTTCTTCCAGGTGGTGTTCAACATGGAGGAGTACTGATTCATCAGCTGAGGGGAGGGCGGTAGGTGGTAATCAGCAGGAGGTTGCCTTTCCCATGTTTCACCTGAAGCCATGAGATTTCATGGGGTCCAGAGTCCATGTTGAGGACTCCCAGGACCACTCCCTCCTGACTGTATACCACTGTGCCGCCACCCCTGGTGGGTCTGTCCTGCCGGTGGGACAGGACATACCCAGAGATGGTGATGGAGGAGTCTGGGACATTGGCTGAAAATTGAATGGCAAATGGGCTGAAGGGCCTACTCCTGTTCCTATGGTTCCCAGCAGAGGTAGAACAAAACCAAATCCAATCTTTTCAGTCCAGAGATGTTACTACCAGTTTTTATTTCAGATTTCCAGCATCTGCAGTATTTTCTTTTTGTATTAGGCTAATCTAATTGTTTGGCGAATTTGTAGAAAAGGGATCTGCTGAGTGCTGTGGTGCAAACTTTTGCTCTTGTTGCTTGTTCAGACTGTTCATCCCAGAACTCAGGATTTTAGTTCAGCCTCATTGCAATTCACAGAAGTATGGAACGATTTCAACCCCTCCTGGACCCAATAGATCTAAACATCGGTGCAGTTATTATTAAATTTAATTTTGAATAGTTGTCTTCAATTACAGATTTTATGTAGTTCGTTTTATAGCTACTTGGCTGCCTTGTTAGACTCAATGGCCCTTCTCCTTAGTTGAGCAATGTCTGCAAATTTGACCTGTTTACATTGTTTCTGAATCCAAATCATTGATGTAAATTTGAAAATATATGGTCTCCTGCAGTGATCCAAGGGGTATTCAGTACTCCACCCACCGAAAAACAGATCAGAAGGAGGACGAAGTTAAATGACTAAGATTGCCAAACAGACAAAGGGAGGTTTGAGTTGTATGTACATAAATGCATAGTGTATTGTGAATAAAATTGGTGTGCAAGAGGCACAAGTTACTATAAGGGGGTATGACATAATAGTATTAACATAGATGAGGCTTACTCTGGAAATTGAACATTCCAGGTTACAAAATTATACAGGACGGATAGAGTAGGAAATGGAGTAGGCGGGGTGGCAATGTTAATCAAAGAAATCCATTAAAGTATCTTATTCCACCAGCCTTTCTGGTGATCCGTTCCACATACTTACCACCCTTTTAGTTAAACAGTTTATCCTGCATTTCATGTCTTCTTTTGTTGTCCTTAATTTGTAAATATGATCCCTTGTGCTTTAATTCTGTACCCAGCAGAAAAGCTTACTTGGATCCATTTTGGTCACGTAGCCCTTCCTGTATCACCTTCAATAATTGAATATCCTTTTTTGAAATAACAACGGCTGCAATAATGCATGCAGTACTCCAGACATATGGTCTCACCAGGGCCAAGTACAGTTTAAAAATTACTTCTCTGGAATTGAATGTTAGCCCTCTTACTATGCACCCCAACATTCTGCTTGCTTTTTAACAACCCAGGAACATTGTGCTGATGGTTTTAGTGACCTGGTCCACTAAAACCCCAAGATCTCTCTACTGCTCTGAAATCTCAAGTATTTTTCCATTTATCATCTAATCTATATCAACTTTCCCTCTGCCAAATCTCAGAACCTTATATTTTCCTGTATTGAATTAAATCTGCCATTTCTCCACCCACTGATCGAGCTTGTCAAGATCCTTTTGAAATAAAAACAGAAAATTCTGGAAATACTCAGCAGCTCAGGCAGCAACTGTGGAGAGAGAGAAACAAAGTTAACGTTTCAGGTCGATGACCTTTCATCAATTCCTTTTGAATTTGTGCATATTTATAGATATCATATGCAAATGTGGACAGTTTGGACACATTTCCTTTCTCTACATGATTTATTGATATATGCACAGCAGGCCGTTCGGCCCATCATGCCGTGCCGGTTTTTAGGTAGAGCTATCCAATTAATCCCACTCCCCCTGCTCTTTCCCCATAAAATATTTTGCCTTCAAGATATTTATCCAATTCTCTTTTGAATGTTACTATTGAATCTGCCTCCACTACCCTTTCAGGCAGTGCATTCCAGATCACAACAACTCGCTGTGTAAAAAAAATTGTTTCCTCATGTCGCCACTGGTTCTTTTGCCAATCACCTTAAATCTGCGTCCTCTGGTTACCGACCCTTCTGCACTGGAAACAGTTTCTCCTTATTTACTCTATCAAAACCATTCATGATTTTGAACAGCTCTATCAAATCTCCTCTTAACCTACTGCTCTAAGGAGAATAATCCGAGCTTCTTCAGTCTCTCCACATAACTGGAGCCAATCATCCCTGGTACCATTCTGGTAAATCTCTTCTGCACCCTCTCCAAGGCCTTGACATCCTTCCTAAAGTGTGGTGCCCAGAATTAAACACAATACTCTATCTGAAGCTTAACCAGTGTTTTATAAAGGTTTAGCATAACTTCCTTGCTTTTTCACGCTATTCCTCTATTAATAAGGCCAAGCATCCCATATGCTGTTTTAATAACCTTCTCAACTTGTTCTGCCACCTTCAAAGATTTGTGTACATATCTCACCAGGTCTCTCTGTTCCTGCACTCCCTTTAAAATTGTAACATTTAGTTCATATTGCCTCTCCTCATTCTTCCTACAAAAATGTATCACTTCACACTTCTCTGTGTTCAATTTCATCTGCCATGTGCCTGCCCATTTTACAAGGCTGTCTATGTCCTCCTGATGTCTGTTACTATCCTCCTCATTGTTTACTACATTTCCGAGTTTCGTATCATCTGCAAACTTTGACATTATACCCTGTGTACCTAAGTCCAGTTCATTAATATATATCAAAAAGAGCAGTGATCCTGATACCGACCCCTGGGGAACAGCACTGCACGCACACCTCCCTCTATTCTGTGGTATTTTGTCAAACGCCTTTAAAAGTTATAAACAACTGCAGCCCCAACACTGAACCTTGTTGTATTCTACTGGTAACTGGCTGCCCTCCAGATACCTGCCCATGCACAACCACTCCTTGTTGTCTAACAATCAACCATTTGCCAGCCTATTTTAATACATTCCCATCGATTCCTTGGGCTTGTACCTTGCGCAGTAGCCTATTATGTGGGACCGTGTCAAATGCCTTCCTGAAATCCAGGTAGATAACATCCACTGTCTCTCCCTTATCTCTTCAAAGAAATTCATAAATTAGTCAAGCATGACCTCCCACTCCTAAAACCACACTGACTGTCTTGGATTAGCTCATGCCCCTCAAGCTGCTCCCTTGTAGTATACCTCATAATACTTTCAAACCCTTTCCCAACAGTGAAAGTAAGGCTTACAGGTTTATAAATTATGGTTTATCCCTTGTACTGTTTTGAAGATCTGAGTCACATTTGCTATTTTTCACTTTTCCGGGATTTGGCTTGAGTCCAGTAAACTCTGAAAAATACCCATCCGAGGATTCTCAATTGTTTGAGCCAACTCCTTCAGAACCCTGGGATGAAAGGTGTCAGAGACAGGAGCCTTATCTACCTTGAGCTTCAACAACCTCCCCAATTTGTCCTCTCTTGTGATTTTATCATTTTTCAGTCTATATTCACCTTTAGGCTGTGCCTCCAATTCTGCCATTTCTCTCTTCCCCCCCCCCCCCCTCATTTCTATTGTGAACTCTGTTGAAAAATAACGGTTAAGTATTTCAGAAAATTCTTTACCTTCGGACACAACTACTCCATTGTCATTTTTTAGTGGGCCAGCCCTCTTTGCACCTTTTGTTTACTCCAGACATACTTGAAGAATGCTTTACTGTTCTGCTTCATGTTTCCAGCTATATTTTGCTCATGATCCTTCTTTGTAGCTTTCATCAGTTTCTTGGCATTACTCAGCCTTTATAGATCTCTCTATCCATGAGCTTCAACTTTAGCTAACAGTCTCTTATGAGGGACTTTATCAAATGCCTTCTGGAAGTCCGTATAAATAACATCCATAGACATTCCCCTGCCTTCCCTTACTTTAGTCACCTCTAAAAAATGCAATCAGGTTCATCATGAATGACCTACACTTAATAAATCCATGCTGGCTCTCTTTGATCAGCTGAAAATGTTCAAGGTGTTCAGTCACTCCATCCTTAATTATAGACTCCAGTAATTTCCCGACAACATATGGGCCGCAAATTTAATTCTGGAGGCGGGATGGGGGCGGGTCAGCTGGTTTCCGATTTCCGGTCCCACCCCCAGCTGCCTCCGTTCTGCAGATATGATTTTCCCTTGATTGGCCTTGATAAGCCTGCCCTGCGGGCTTACTGGCCAATTAACAGGAAGCGGGTCTGATGACGACATTTGATGACGCGTCATCTGCCATGCACACTTTTATTTTGACAGTTGCTCTGTCAGTGTTTGACAGCATTGAGATGCTACAAACACTGCACAAAGGTGAACACTTGCACCCAGGCTCTCCAATGACTGCCTCCATATGCTTATGGAGGGAGTCACAGCACGCAGGGAAGTTTTCTTCCCTTCCAAGGGCAGAAGAGACCTCCCCAGGACACCAACTTACCTTGAACCTACACCCAACCCTCTCTATCTACTTTATCACTTCCCCCATCTCACGAGCCACCCCTCATGCTCACCCTCATCCTACTGCAAGCATATTAACTAACAACACACAAGGGTAGGCACTTGAGAGGTTTAGCCAATGTCCATGTGAAGTTTCTGGTAATGTGTTGTCATACAATGTAATATCTTTTTCCAAAAGTGCTCTGATTGGACAGATCTGAGCACACATTGAGAAGTGTCTATCTCCCGCACATCTGCCCTCACCCCTGCCCCTCCCTCCCGGAACCACGATAGGGTTCCCCTTGTCCTCACCTTTCACCCCACCAGCCTCCACATTCAACGGATCATCCTCCGCCATTTCCGCCACCTCCAGCGTGATCCCACCACCAAACACATCTTCCCCTCACCTCCCCTTTCAGCATTCCGCAGGGACCGCTCCCTCCGCGACACCCTAGTCCACTCCTCTACCACCCCCAGCACCCCTTCCCTTCGCCCGGCACCTTCCCGTGCACGCGCAGGAGATGCAACACATGCCCTTATACCTCCCCTCTTCCCACTGTCCAGGGCCCCAAACACCCCTTCCAGGTGAAACAGCGATTTACTTGTACTTCCTGCAATTTAGTATACTGTATTCGCTGCTCACGATGTGGACTCCTCTACATTGGGGAGACCAAACGCAGATTGGGTGACCGCTTTGCGGAACACCTCCGTTCAGTCCGTAAGGGGGACCCCGAGCTCCCGGTGGCCTGTCACTTTAATTCACCGCTTCACTCCCACTCTGACCTCACCGTCCTCGGCCTAATACACTGTTCCACGGAAGCTCAGCGTAAGCTCGAGGAACAGCACCTCATCTTTCGTTTAGGCACGCTACAGCCCTCTGGACTCAATATCGAGTTCAACAATTTTAGATCATAACCTCAGCTCCAATCACATTTATATTTTATTTTATCTACCCTTTTATTTGTCCCCCCCACCTTTTTTTTCCTCCTAGAAGCTGGCAGCTGTCCTTCATTCTGCCAGTGGATTTCACACTTCATTCAGCCTTAATCTGTCACATTAACACCACCTCTAGCCTTGCATATCTCTTAATGTCTCTTAATGTCTCTTCATCTCCTCCTTTGTTCCTTTATCCCCTCCCCCTTTTCCCAGCTTTACCCTGGCCTTAAATCTATTTGATTTCCAGCTCTTCCCAGTTCTGATGAAAGGTCATTGACCTGAAACGTCAACTCTCTTTCTCTCTCCACGGATGCTGCCTGGCCTGCTGAGTTTTTCCAGCGTTTTCTGTTGTTATTTGAGAAGTGTCTTATTGATTTCCAGTGATTGTTCATTCATAACTCCCCACCCCCCCCCCCCCCCCCCCCCCCCGCTATAGTGATGTGTGTGCATGGAATGGCTTGGACATTAAAGGGATGCTTCACGGTGCTGGTGTGGGATGGTGTCAACCTGGCACATCATGTGGCAGCCAGGGTTTACAGCATCAAGTGAAGAAAATCTGGCCATGGTGATGCCATCGCTGGCCTCCCGGCCAGCAATTTTGTCAGGGGCTGATGCCCTGTGTCCAGTGCAGCATCAGGTGGGTGAGGAGGAGGTTGGCGCTCCTGGTACTGGTGCTGCTGTTGTGGCTGGTTGTGGTTCTGCCGCGGCTGCTCTTCCTCCGAATCTGACGACCAGGATGAGAGGATGTAAATGGTTCCCATCCCGTTGCTATAGATTTCAGTTGCGGCAAGAAGCTTGCAAGCGCACACTCAAAGTGGCCTGAAATTATTCCAATCCGGTAACACTGCAGATGGGTGTCAGCTTGAACAGTCACAAGGTCAGTAGATTTGCAAAATCTTATCCCAAACCTCCAACAACAAAGTTGTTGCATTTGAATGTCAGCCATGTTGCAGGAGTGCTTTTACAGTGCTGCACTAATGACTACAAATCATGTCCTTGAGAAACTCATCTCCTTGCAGCTGGCGTGTTTCTGATAAGATGGGAAACAGGAGCCAGAAGCAGGAAAATGGGAAACCACTATAAAAATAGGATTAGCAAGGCAGTTAACAGGCTGTTAACTGCCTTAACTACCTGTCCCACTGGTTCCCGTTGGGTCAGTTTGGGAGCGGCTGAACCGACACTCACGAAAATCACGTTGGGTTGGGATGGAGGCGGGTTGGCAGTCTGAAGCCATTTTTTCCGATTTTCGCTGCCGACCTGCCTCCAAACCCGTCTCCTCAGGGCTATTAAAATCGAGCCCATGGTGTGCTAACTGGTTTCTAATTCCCTGGTTTCCCTCTCTCACCTTTCTTAAATAGCAGAGGGACATGTGCAATTTTCCAATCTAAAGGAATGGTTCCTGAATCGAGAGAACTTTGGAAGATCATAGTTAGGGCATCTGCAATGTTCTCTCCTACTTCTATTTAAAACCCTGGGATGGAAACCATCTGGTCCTGGGATTTGTAACACTTTTGTGCCATTATTTTCTTCATTACTGTTAATTTGTTTGCGTTAATTTTTGGTGAACCCCCCATCCCTGCTTCAATATTAGTTTCCTTGGGATGTCATGCTGTCCTCTTCCTGTACTGTAAATACTGATGCAAAGTAATTGTTTAACATGTCTGCCATTTCCTTATTTTCATTTATTAAATCACCAATATCAGTTTTTAAGGGGCCCACATTGCTCTTAACCAACCTCTTTTTCCTAATATAATTTTAAAAGTTTTTTTTGTGTTGATATTGATATCCCTTGTAAGTTTCTTTTCATACTCCCTTTTTGTAGGTCTTACTATCTGTTTTGTTACCCTCTGCTGTTCTTTGTATCTCTCCCAGTCGCCAGGATATGGGCTAGTTTTTGCATTTTTGTATGCTTTTTCTTTTAGTTTTATGTTGTGCCTTACCTCTTTAGTCATCCATGGCTATTTCTTTTGTCAGGTAGAGCTCTTGCCCCTTTAGGGTATAAACTGGTTCTATATCACGTTAAATTCTTTTTTGAACGCCTCACACTGACCTTCTGTTGTTTTACTCATTAACAGATTTGCCCAGTTTACTTTGGACAGTCCCTGTCTCATCCCATTGAAGTCTGCCTTACCTAAATCTAGAATCTTAGTAGCTGTTTCGCGTTTCTCCCTTTCAAACACAACTTTGAACTCAACCATATTATGGTTGCTATTAGATAAATGTTCACGCACCGTTAGTTAAGCTTGGGCCTGAATTTTTTTGGGGATCAGCAGTTGGAATCGGTGGCGGGTCGAGTGGGAAATTTGATTTTTTTGACAGCGGGTCGGGACCCCACTGTCAACCCGCTACAACGCACCTTTCCCACAGGCTCGTGTGTGATCTCCAATCCGACCCGACCCGCAGAGGCGGGCGACCCAATCAAACCAATTATTGGGTTGTTGACAGACCCTTAATAATGATTTTAACCATACCTTTTAACTTTAACTCGCTCACGGGGTCCACGCTGCTCGGGGACCATGGCTGTCAACCTGAGGCGGGAGTTCAGTGGCCATTGCTCCAGTTGATTACTTGACAGCTTCAAATGTACAGTAAAAGCTCCCACCTGACAGATCATCACTTTCCTCAGCCACAAGCTGTTTCTCAGTCCATTTCCAGCACAGATTCTGCAGGTTTTCTTCTCTCCATCCACTCTCACCTCATTGGAAGAACTCTCTCACCATTGACAGAATGCTTCTATCATTTCTACTTCATCTGCCATCTATTCCATCAACATGGGTGCCTTTTATACTGTCTCACCTTGGTCCTCAGAATCCGACCATGATCAGCATCAGGAACACCAGCAGCACCAACAACAACACCAACCTTATCCACAATCACCTGATGCTGCACAGGACACAGGGTATCAGCACCCGAGCACATTGCTGCCCGGGAGGCCAGAGATGGCCTCATCATGGCCAGATTTAGCTAAATTTACGCTGTACACCCATATGGCTGCCACGTGATGCGCCAGGTTGGCACCACCCCACACTAACAGCATAAAGCATCCCTACAATGACCAAACCATTCCTTTCACACTCATCAACATTGCGGGGGGTACCGTTATGTCTCATTATTCACTGCAACTCACTAAGCCACTTCCAAAGGTGCACACAAATATGTCCAAGACCAGAAAGTGTTGAAAATAAGGAATTTTATGTTTGATACCACATTAACAGAAACTTTTCATAAACATTAGATAAAACACCCAAGTGGCTACTCTTGTGTGTTGTTAGTTCATATGATTGCACTAGGATGAAGGTGAGTGTGAGGGGTGGCTAGTGAGATGGGGATGTGATAATGCAGACAGAGAGGGATGGGTGGAGGTGCAAGGTAAGTTGGTGTGAGTAAGGATGTGCAGGAGTAGGGTAGGGAAGGCAGAGTGATGGGGATGTGATGAGAGGCACAGCAGGATGAGGTTGTGTGGCTTTGCACCAACGTTTTATGGTCTAATGAGATCATTGAAAGGTTTAGGCCACTACACCCAGGTCCTCCTGACGACATCCCTGCTTGTGTCCTGCTCTGCAGTGTGCAACCAGGCTGTTTTCTCCTGGGGAAGTCTCTTCCGCCCATCGGAAGGGAAGAGGATCTCCCTGCGTGCTCTGACTCCCTCCATAAGTATATAGAGGGAGTCATGGGAGAGCCTTGGTGCAGCCCTGCACCTCTGTGCAGTGATTGTCAGTGTTTGCAGCACTTCAATGCTGTAGAACACTGACAGCATAAATGTCAAAAGAAAGTTGGCCACGGTCCCTTTAAGGAAACTGGCTGATGACGCGTCATGAATGACGTCACCAGACCCGCTTCCTGTAATTGGGCCGGGAAATGCGCTGGGTGGGCTTAACAAGCCCCATCAACGTAAATTCAATTTCCAGAGCGGGATGGAGCCAGCAGCGGGGCTGTGACCCGACACCTCCCACCCCGGGCCCGCCGAGGTAAGGAAAATCCCGGCCGAAATGTTCGCACACTGTTAGCTAAACACTGTTAGTTAACTAAATCTGGCTCATTACTCATTATTGAATCTAATATGGCCTGCCCCTTTGTTGGTTCTAGGACATATTGTTGCAGAAAACTATTCTGAATACACACAAGAAATTCGCTACCTTTCTGACATGAGCTCGTCTGCTTATCTCAAACTATATGGAAGTTAAAATCCCCCATTAAAACCACTCTGTCTTTACTACATGCTTGTCTAATCTCTGCATTAATACATTCTGCCACTTCACAGCTGCTACCAGAGGGCCTATACACAACTCCCACTGCAGTCTTAAATCCTTTTCTATTTCCTAATTCTACCCATAAAATCTCCACTGCCTGCTTACCTCTCATTATGGGCCAAAAATTCATCCCGCTGCGCAAGAGTACGCACTGCGTACTCTCGCGTATTCTCTCTCCAATTGCCGGTTTTCTGCATGCCCTGCGCATGCGCTGAAAACCGGCACTTGGTCTTTTGAAAAGGGGGCGGTTCCTCGGTGCATCGCGTGCGCGCTACAGGCTGCGCGCACGCTGTGCACTTCGTGCTTTGGACGCGCAGGTAAGGACGGAAGATTTTAGAAATGGAAAAAGGAGGAGTAAGACCCACTTTTAACAAGGTAAGTAGTGAATTAAGTATTTTTTTGAATTTTTTTTAACAGGTATATCTTTTTTAGAGTCTTTAAAGACAGGTAAGTTTATTTTTATAACTTTTTAAAAGATTTTAAATTTTTTCAAAAATTTAATTTTTTATTTAAAATGGTTAATTTATTTAACTATACTTATTTTATTAATGTGATGGTTTTTTTTTTAAATTAATTGAGGTTTAGCTGTTATTTTGGGGGGGTGTAAGATTCATAGATTTCACAGCACGTATGTGAAACTTATGAATGGAAGATTGTGTGCTGCCATTGGCTCTAACTGAGTCACGTGATCCCACAGCTCGCACGAATTCACTACGCCGGTGGGATACGCAAGCACTGCCCAGCTGATGTCTGGAACATCAAGTTCGTGCGAGCTGGATCTGAAAAAGCCAACGCGGAGTGAGAGATCGCGGGGAAGCCTTACCCCCGCGGGAACAGAGCGAGATCAATTTCTGGGCCAATATCCTCTCATCATAATAGTAATTTCATCCTTAATCACTAAGGCTACTCCTCCCCCTCTACCAGACTCCCTATCCTGTAGACCTTATATCCTGGTATATTCAGTTCCCAGTCCTGATTGTCTTGCAGCCATGTCTCAGTTTAAAGTCCTTGTGACCGCCCTATTTGTCCTTTCCGCTAGCACCCTGGTCCTATTTTTCCTTCCACGTCTTTTCCTTCCAGTATTTCTTCCAATTTTACCATTCCCATGCATTGTTTCATATCCTTAAAATTAGCTTGTTTTAAATTTTAACTTTTTAGTTGTCTTCCTTTTTGTTCTCTACCCTTTTGTCTACCCTGAAGGTCAGAACATTATGGTCACTAGATCCCAAATGTTGCCATACTTCTACTTTGGTTATTGTTTCCCCCTCATTCATTAGAACTAAATTCAAAATTGCATTAACCCTTATGGGTTCCTTAACGTACTGTTCTAGAAATGAATCCCTCACAATTTCAATAAATTCCTGCTCATACTGTCCCCATTGTGCACTCCAGTCAATACACGGAAGATTGAAATCCGTGTATTGACTGGAGTGCACAATGGGGACAGGATTATTACTGAAGACTCATTTGTATTAGCATCTCCCAGAAAACTCGATTAGCCTCCCTATAGTTATTTAGTGGCCTGTAGCATATTCCTATTACTAGCATTTTCCTTTCACTGTCCTTTTAATTCTATCCAAAGAGATTCAGTACCACTTCCAGCATCCAACTCTGTTGTGACGAATCCCTCTCCAACAAATAATTCCACCTCACCTGCTGCCTTACCTTCCTGGTCCCTTCTTAAACACACTCAAAACCTTGCAAGTTAAATCCTCAAACATCATTTCATTTCAACCAAATTTAATTCACTCTTACAGCATCTATTTCCTTCCTATGTGCTAGCTGACCCATTTATTCCTTATACTTCTTGTATTCATTTAAGCACAATTCAGATTATCCTTTAATATCTTTACTCCCTCATTTCTAATTGTTCTTAACCTATAGTCTTTTTTGCTTTTCCCTCCACATCGTGCCAGAAGATTTGGAAATGCCACAGTTGTTTTTTTTTTCCTCATTTTAGTAATTGTTAGTGAAACATATAAATCGATAAGATTTCTGCTTGAAAACATACATTTAACATTTTGTCATATCAGGTATGAAATGCTACAAAGAGGCTTACTGAAATTGCAGGATGTGGGATTTGTTTCTGATGTGTATACTCAGAATCAGCTGCTGGAGAACGAGGTGAAAAATTTGAAGAAAGATCTGGAGAACTGCAAGACAACAGCCAAGTATGTAGTAAATAATTTAATGTCATCTGAAAATGCAGAAATTATTTTATGTAGAAACATATGTGTATGGAATATTCCTATCATCTGAGCAACAATTAAAACATGCCAATTTTTTGCATCTACAGTGCAGCTAGTGAAACATTAGTAAAACTTAGAAAAGAACGTGATTTTCATAGGATGCATCATAAGCGTGTGGCACAAGAAAAGAACAGACTCATTAATGACATTAAAAGGTAAGGAAATATGCTCGAGTCTGTGATATTTTAAATGGTCTTTGGAAAGCACAACCATATTATAGCCATATTAGCTAATTATGAAAATGTTAGTCATAGATTTTTTAAAATGAAAAACCAGAATTTTCAGTTCTTGGAGGTTCTGGGCTCGATTTTGCCATTGGGGTCGGGCTGGGGCGTGTCAGGTGGTTTTCGTGTCAGGACCCCGACTCCGATGTGAAGTGGGAAAAAAGTGCGATTTTCCCCTAATTGGGCACTTGATTTTCCAGCGTGTGGGAACCCCTGGCCCAATTAGTCTTTTCATCCTGAAAGTCGCCTCCGATGACGTCATCAGTGCTGCTGGATTTAAGGCCTGCAAGCAGCCTTGCTTCTTCTGGAGACTGGAAACGCTTTGGACATTGTATGAAGGACTTCATTTACCGACCATGTCCACCAGCAAGCAAAAGTGTGCACCTCGCTTTGATGAGCCCTCCCTCCAAGCTCTGGTGCAGGGAGCAAGATCTAATAAGGAGGTGCTCTTCCCTTCCTCAGGGAAAAAAAACCCACCACAACAGACTAAAGCTGTGTGGCTGCAAGTGGCCCAGGAAGTCAATGCCATCTCTATGTGCCACAGAACCTGGCTGCAGTGCAGGAAGAGGTTTCATGACCTTCTCCGCACAGGAAAAGTGAGTATGACTTTCTCATCACCCTCAATCTCATCCCCATCGCCTCTCCTCACCAGCACTCTGCATTGCCAACCTCTTCCTCCACATCCCACTTGACACTGACATCCCTGCACCCTTACCCATTCCCTCTCTCTCTATGGTCACATTCACTTAACTATTCAACCATACAGCCCTCACACTCCCTATCACTGTGACACAATGACAACAACTTACAACACACAGGGAGGGCCCTTTGTCTCCTTCTAAGCATCTATGCTATGGATTCTCTACACTCACTCCTTCATTCTCACTCAAACTCCACTTGTGTCCCTCATTGCAGGAAAAGATCCCACAATAAGAGGGAAAGAGTGAGGACAGGAGGAGGGCCACCCTCAGTAGCCCAGCTCACCACCTCGGAGGAGGCGGCCCTAGAAATTGCCGGGATCAAGGAGGATACCCAAGTGGGGGGCGGACAGACGGGCGCATCACAGCAAGCTGGTGACAGATTAGTTTGGCATCTCTCTCATTGACATTACATGAGTGACTGATAATGATTCTGATGCTCTAACAGATTGACTTATGATCATCTGCACAATTCGATGTGCATGCAACCTTTACCTCACATCTCTAACTCTTTCCTTTACTCTCCCACAGGACCATCGAGAGCCCCCGTCCCCACTGTCCAGGTGGAAGAGCCTGAGCTTCCAGACTCCTCAGAGGAAGCTGCAACCTCTGAGGGCGCTCCGTCAGCAGAATTAAGCAGACCCTGCACCAGCGCAGACACTCACACCTCGGTGGGACCTTCGGGAGATAGAGTAGTGTTGTCACCTGGTATATCACAGCTCACAAGTGAGCATCAGCAGATGGTGGAGACAGGGACAGCAGTGGAGAGTCCTCGTTGCAGTGGAGAGGACGCTCCCAGCTCGGCTACGCTGCATGTCGACCCTGTGCCTCCGGGTCCATCCAGAAGGAGAGCGGTGCTGGAACTCCAGGAACAGGTGCAGGAGTCTCTGGCAGGTTTTGTCTCCAGGGTCGTTGCAAGTGTGGAGCGAATGGAGAAGTCCATCGCTAACATGAGCAGAGCCTTTGTGGAGGCGTTGGCGCACGAATGCATCACCACGGAAAGGATGGCAACCTCCTTAGAAAGGATGGCTACCTCCATGGTAAGGCTGGCTACTGTAGAGGAGAGGATGGCTACGGTAGAGGAGAGGATGGCTACATCCATGGAGGAGCTCAGTCGCCAGGGTATGGAAAACATGGTAATTGTTCAGAATAGACTGACATCTCTTGAGGAGCAATGGTCAGCTGTTGAGCAAACAACCAGACCTTCATGCAAGTCCTCTGGAGTAGGACTTCCAGTGCAGAAACGGGTCCTCATGGCCCCCCTGCAGTGCAGCAAGGTGCTGTCCAGTCACTTGCTAGCTCTGAAGTGGGGCTGACCCATGAGAGGGATTTTGGTGGCATACAACAAGGAAGTGGGGACTCCTCTCCAAGCGCTCACACGACCATGCCACTGCAGAGCCCTCGGTCAGAGCCCCACCAGAGTCCCCACCCAACTGAGATCGGCATCTCAACCCCTGCACAGCCGCAGGAGCAGCAGACTGTTGCCGAGCCCTCACAGGTTCGCAACCCCAGAGGACACCCGCCAAAGGTGTCAAGACAGGAGCAGCAAGAAAGTGAGCAAGGGGCCTCCACATCTGCTGAAGCCACAGGGGAAGCACCACGTAGGAGCATGCGTAAGAGGAAGATAATGCACAAGTAGTCACAAGGGTAGTCACTTGGGTGTAATGTGTTTAATTTTGAAAAGCCATCAGTTGCTTATTGTCATAAAAAATACTGATGGCAAACTGTTGCAGTTGTGGCGTGTGTCATTTCGCTATTGGGACTTCCACATTGAGGGCTTAGGGCGACTTGCAATTGTCAGTATGGTGGTCAGAGTGATAGGAATCCGCAGGTTCTTGGCCATTGTCGATGGTCTGATAAGAAGGTGCGAGGCAAAAGTGTTTGATTGTGCAGGCTAAGCAAATCTGGCCAAGATGAGTGCGTCCCTTGCATCCCGGGCAGCAATGTGGTCGCGTGCTGGCGCCTTCTGGCCTGTGCAGCTTCAGGTGGGTGAGCAGCAGCTTGGCGCTCCTGTTGTTGCTGCTGCTGTTGGTGGTGCTGTTGTTCATGGTTCTGCTGCTGCCACGGCTGGTCTTCGTCCGAATCTGATGTCCAGGAGGAAAGGAAATAAATGGTTCCCATACTTCTGGTATATGCCTCAGTTAAGGAAGCGCTTAGTCAAGGTGGCGAGAGGGGTTTCCCAGGAGGTCACACTGGAGATGGGTGTCAGGCTCCAAACTTCCACAACAATGGGAAGTTCCCCCAGACCTGAGACAACAAAGTTCTGCCACCTGCAAATGATGATTGCTGAAAACTCCTTTTTAATGGTGGAGCTGCAGCTGTTAGTAAGCAGTCCACTTGTGAGGCCGCCAGGATTCACTGGCGTGTTCCAGAGGAGACGTGCAGGACGTGGGAAAAGTGGTAAAATCTGAAAGGCCTCTCAAAATGGGATTATCGAGGCACTTAACTGGTTGTTAAGGGCCTTAAGGGCCTATCCCGCCTCTTGGAGGCGGGATGGAAACGGGGTCAGAAAACACGCATTTGGGAAAATTGCTCGGAGGTGGGATGGAGGCGGGATTGGCCCGCCCGCCATTTTTTGCGATTTTACCACCTCCAATCCCGCCTCCTCGGGCCTGGCAAAATCGAGCCCTCTGTGTTTGTTATTAAGTACTAACTATTTCAAAGGAACATAGCGGCTGTTGAGACTACTGAATTAGGTCATGTTTTGATAACTGGAGGGACTTGTTTACAACTCTATCCACCTTTGATTGCTGCCAGACCCCCCAACGCATCATTCCCAGTGCTCCCAGAATCTACAACTCCTTCCGATTGTTCCTACCTTTGGGATCCCCATTTGAATACTTCCAATGCTCCCGCATCTTATCACTGCTATTCCGAAATCATCCTTGCACAATTGCCACACTCCCCACCCCCCACCCCCCCAAGTATTCCTATGTGGTCCCTACCTGCATGCAACCTGGATCATCTTTTCCACCATCTTCCTGTGGATAACGAAAATTTAAAAAAAAGTAAGACATAAATTAAAATTGAGTACACTTGTAAAATGCATAGTAATATTAAAGACCACTGATAAACAATTTCCATTAAAATTTGGATGTAACAATATAGTTTGAACTTTGAAACATAGCTAACATTCCCATAATAATACTTTGAATTAGTGAAATTGTTTATTTTAATAATCACCATAAATCACTGATCGAATAATGGATAGTACATTACATAGCATAAAACAGCACATCATCCCATTCACGGAGCAATTCCACGGAGGAACCACTTGTATTTATAAATAATGTGAACTACCATATTTTGTTGCATCATGTAAGTTTTAAATACAGTCCAGTGTTTATTTAAAGTGAACTATACTCTGCATTGAAAATATTTTTCTACAAAGTACTCCATGCAGTTATATCTCACCCATACGATTTGGGAAAGTCTTTAATCTGTTAGCAAGAATCATCAAGTACATCACTGTACTTCATTCCTAGTGAAACTTGGCATTTTAATAATCTGAAAAGTGTTAACTGCCAAGGGGCAAGAAACATGATGTGACTTATTTAGGGGTGAACTGGACATAAGTGTTCAGCTTCTCCAGCAGTAATATCCATGCTTGAAGATGTTATTGCTATCTGATGAAGTATACTGTCATTTGTAAAGACAAGCTGCTCTGTAAAGACAAGCTGTACCTGTATGCAAACACTTACAATTTGCTAATTTAATAAATTACATTTTCACTTTTAAAATTCTTAGGAGGAGAAATTCAGTATCGCCCCACTTGGGAGCAGTAACTTTTCAAAGCTGGGAAACTTAGCGCCAAGCGCTAATGATTCCTAGCTTTTAAAAAATTGGGTTTTAGCGCTCCAGGAAGGAAGTGGAGCGCTAAATCAAGCACTCCACTTCCTTCCTGGAGTGCAACAGGCAGCAGGCGGGGCAGTAGGTTTTTACATTCTCACTGAATGTTGCTGGTCAACTTGGAATTCTTATTTGGATGGGTTGATCCACACCTTGAGCCAATATCCCCTGCCAATAGAACATAAGAACATAAGAACATAAGAAATAGGAGCAGGAGTAGGCCAATCGGCCCCTCGAGCCTGCTCCGCCATTCAATAAGATCATGGCTGATCTGATCCTAACCGCCAATCTACTATCTATCACAGAACCATCTCCTGCATCTAACAGAATTGCACACACGAAATAGGAACAGAATCAGGCTACACAGTCCCTGGGCCCGCTCCACTACCCACAGGGCCATGACCGATCCGAACCTAGACTCATGTCCAAATTCCTGCCCGCTCCCCGTAACCCTTAATGCCCTTTACTTCTAGGAAACTGTCTATTTCTGTTTTAAATTTAATTAATGTTGTAGCTTCTACAGCTTTTTGTGGCAGCATATTCCATGGACCTACCACCCTCTGAGTGAAGTAGTTCCTCCTCATCTCAGTTTTGAAAGAGCAGCCCCTTATTCTAAGACTATGTCCCCTAGTTCTCGTCTCACCCGTCATCGGGAACATCCTCCCCGCATCCACCCGATCCAACCCCTTCACAATCTTATATGTTTCAATAAGATCGCCTCTCATTCTTCTGAACTCCAATGAGTAGAGTCCCAATCTACCCAACCTCTCCTCATATGACCACCCCCTCATCCCCGGGATTAACCGAGTGAACCTTTTTTGCACTGCCTCGAGAGCAAGGATGTCTTTCCTTAAGTAAGGACACCAAAACTGTATGCAGTATTCCAGGTGCGGTCTCACCAATACCTTGTACAACTGAAAAAGATAATGAAATAAAAATAGATATATTTTAAAATATAGCATAATTATAGTCTAGCTATAATATATTAAAAATCTTAATGCACTACCTGCTGCCCTGTTGACCTTTGAGTCAACCTTTTCCCATTATAACCTCTTATGTCCACATTTATAATATTAAAGCGGTCACACTTTAATTGCATCTTCTCTCCAGTGCTGGTGCTAAAGCACTTCAGTATTGTGTCTCCCAGCTGGTATAGAAAAATATATCTTATTAAAAATCTTTTGTCTGCTTGCCCTGGTCCAGTTACCTCCTGACCTCCAACCTCGCTTCACTTGAAGATAACACTTGGTCTTGACTCCTAGAGTACAACACCATAGCAAATTGACTAGTAATATTATTAAAAGTTGTGTGTCTAGCATGCACTTTATGTTTGCTACACTTTACTGTGTTGACTGGTTCAACGTAAAGCATCAGAAGTGAAGAGGTGGAAAACTTACGGAATCAAAAGCGAGGGGAATGGCTGGAAAACTGCCAGTGAGAAACTACCATGGATTTATAAAAACAACCAATCCTGATTGATCAGTAAGAAGCACCTACCAGTTTAACAATATTAAATGAAGAACGTGAGCCCATCAAATCATTCAAAAATAATTTTCATGTTTTTTTTCCCTCAGTAACTGAAATTCCTTAGATATATATATATATTAACATGATGAGAGTTATACATTGAGATCCATTGAATGGCCAGCAGGGGGTCACGGTATTTTTGTGGGGCTAGGAGGAGCATCTCTACTCCTTCTGCCCGCCCCCCCCCAAAAAATACACAGAAATTTTTTGGTGGCTGTTTTGTGAGTAACCTTCAGTGATCCCATTAAGGACCGCTGGTTAGTCGCACAAGGTCTACTACCAGTGGGAGGAATGTGTGCGGCTCACCTGAAAATCACATTAGGTGGGCCTTGGATGGTCAAGAGGTAGGCTATTTTTATTTTATTTTTAACTGCTGGCTGCCCTGTTTTCCAGTATAAATGGGTGGGCAGCAGTTGAAAATCACCCCTTTTTGTATTTTATGGTCTTCAGTAAATTTTAGTTGAATTCTACAGCCTCTCCCAAAAATCTGGGTTTGGACTTGATATTTTTGCTCAGAGCTATGACTATTTTAGCTAAAGGCAGATCATGCAGTCTGACCATGTGCAGTGTGCACAATTTCCCAAGATACATCCCGGTTGTAGTACTGAGGACTTGTGCTCCAGAACTAGCCGCGCCTCTAGCCAAGCTGTTCCAGTACAGCTACAACACTGGCATCTACCCGACAAAGTGGAAAGTTGCCCATATATGTCCTGTTCACAAAAATCAAGACAAATCCAATCTGGCCAATTACCGCCTCATCAGTCTACTCTTAATCATCAGCAAAGTGATGAAAGGTGTTGTCGACAGTGCTATTAAGCGGCACTTACCACCAATAACCTGATCACCAATGCTCAGTTTGGGTTCTGCCAGGACCACTCTGCTTGAGACCTTATTACATCCTTAGTCCAAACTTGGACAAAAGAGCCGAATTCCAGAGGTGAGGTGAGAGTGACTGCCCTTGACATCAAGGCAGCATTTGGCTGAATGTGGCATCAAGGAGCCCTAGTAAAATTGAAGTCAATGGTAAACAGAAGGAAAACTCTCCACTGGCTGGAGTCATACCTAGCAGAAAGGAAAATGGTTGTGGTTGTTGGAGGCCAATCATCTCAGTCCCAGGACATCGCTGCAGGAGTTCCACAGGGTAGTGTCCTAGACCCAACCATCTTCAGCTGCTTCATCAATGACCTTCCCTCCATCATAAAGTCAGAAGTGGGGATGTTCGCTGCTGATTGCACAGTGTTCAGTTCCATTTGCAACTCCTCAGAAAATGAAGCAGTCCATGCCCACATATAGCAAGACCTGGACGACATTCAGGCTTGGGCTGATGTGTGGCGGGAATGTTACTTGCCATTTAAGTGCCAGGCAATAACTATCTCCTACAAGCGAGAGTTTAACCACCGCCCCTTGAGATTCATAGAAACATAGAAGATAGGAGCAGGAGTAGGCCATTCGGCCCCTCGAGCCTGCTCCGCCATTTAATGAGATCATGGCTGATCATCCAGATTCAGTACCCTGTCCCTGCTTTCTCCCCATATCCCTTGATCCCTTTAGCCTTAAGAAATATATCTAACTCCTTCTTGAATATATTTAATGAATTGGCCTCAACTGCCTTCTGTGGTAGAGAATTCCACAGGTTCACCACTCTCTGGGTGAAGAAATTCCTCCTCATCTCTGTCCTAAATGGCTTACCCCTTATCCTTAGACTGTGACCCCTGGTTCTGGACTCCCCTGCCATCGGGAACATCCTGCATCTAGTCTGTCTAGTGCTGTTAGAATTTTATAAGTTTCAATGGGATCCCCTCTCATTCTTCTAAACTCCAGTGAATATAAGCCCAATCGACCCAATCTCTCTTCATACGTCATTCCTGCCATCCCAGGTATCAGTCTGGCAAATCTTCGCTGCACTCCCTCCATGGCAAAAACATCCTTCCTCAGATAAGGCGACCAAAACTGCACACACTACTCAAGGTGTGGTCTCACCAAGGCCCTGTACAACTGCAGCAAGACATCCTTGCTCCTGTACTCGAATCCTCTCGCTATGAAGGCTGACATACCATTTGCCTTCTTAACCGCCTGCTGCACCTGCATGCTTACCTTCAACAACTGCTGCACAAGGACTCCCAGGTCTCGTTGCACTTCCCCTTTTCCTAATCTATTGCCGTTCAGATAATAATCTGCCTTCCTGTTTTTGCCACCAAAGTGGATAACCTCGCATTTATCCACATTATACTGCATCTGCCATGCATCTGCCCAATCACCCAACCTGTCCAAATCATACTGGAATTTCTCTGCATCCTCCTCACAGCACACATGCCCACCCAGCTTTGTGTTGTCTGCAAACTTGGAGATATTACATTTAGTTCCCTCATCTAGATCATTAATATATATTGTGAATAGCTGGGGTCCTAGCACCGATCCCTGCGGTACCCCACTAGTCACTGCCTGCCACTCGGAAAAAGACCCGTTTATTCCAACTCTTTGCTTCCTGTCTGCCAACCAGTTCTCTATCCAAGTCAGTACCTTACCCCCAATCCCAAGTGCTTTAACTTTGCACGTTAATCTCTTATGCGGGACCTTATGGAAAGCCGTCTAAAAGTCCAAATACACCACATCCACTGGTTCAACAGCATTGCCATGGCCGAATCCCCTACCATCAATATCCTGAGGGTTACCATTAACCAGAAACTTAACTGGGCCAGCCACATAAATACTGTGGCTACAAGAGCAGGTAAGAGGCGCTAGGTATTCTGCGGTGAGTGTCTCACCTCTTGACTGCACAAAGCCTTTCCACCATCTACAAGGCATAAGTCAGGTGTATGATGGAATACTCTCCACTTGCCTGGATGAGTGCAGCAACACATAAGAAACACGACATCGTCCAGGACAAATTCGCCGGCTTGATTAACACCCCATCAACGACCTTAAACATTCACTCCCTCCACCAGCAGCGCACCATGTCTGCAGTATGTACCATCTACAAGATGCACTGCAGCAACTCGCCAAGGCTTCTTCGACAGCACCTCCCAAGCCCGCAACCTTTACCACCTAGAAGGACAAGGGCAGCAGGCACATGGGAACATCATCACCTCGAAGTTCCCCTCCACGTTACACACCATCCTGAGTTGGAAATATATCACCGATCCTTCATCGTCGCTGGGTCAAAATCCTGGAACTCCCTCCCTAACAGCACTTTGGGAGTACCTTCACCACACGGACTGCAGCGGTTCAAGAGGGCGGCTCACCAGTACCTTCTCAAGGGCAATTAGGGATGGGCAATAAATGTTGGCCTTGCCAGCAACGCCCACATCCCAGGAATGAATAAAAAAAATGTCTGCCCAGAATTTTGCAGATGCGAAACTACAGATCCTCCTGGAAGAGACCCACCAGAGCAGAGATTGCCTAAGGAGGTTGCAGGGATGGAGGCCACCTAAATCGGTCACCGGAAACGAGGTGGCAGAAGAAGCACAGACTGCAGCCCTAGAGGTCCTGGGGGACAGGCTTGAGAAAGCCCTGCATTCTGGACTTGGAGCTAGATTTTCGGCTTTTATGATCTGATGAGAACCATTACATCTGCCATCTTGCTGATCAGTGACCACTCTGAATTTGTGCCCAGTTTCAGTGGCATAGCTGGAATTGACTGATATACAGCTGTTTCTCAAAATGACTGCACGTGCCACGCTTCCGGCCTAGCCTCTTGGATACCTACTAAAGAGACTGTAGGATGCAAGTTCAGACTTCCCAGGCGATAGTTAAAAAGATGCAGTCCACAGTGGCTCCTTCCCGTGATTCAACTCTCATGAGAGAGGGTCCCAAGGGTTTTTATACCAGAGCAGCAGCCAAACACCTCTTGTGACACTGGCCCTCAGATGGCATCTAGACATGGCACCAGGATAGCTTTTAGAAAAACATGTATAGGCACCCAGGGGATATCTAGTGACAAGAAGTAGGTTTGATCACTGTTATTGTTAAATATATATGGATCTGGTGGATTTTGCGGTCAGTGGCGAAGAAAAGGCGCTCACTGTTCACTACACTGACAGCTGCCCAGAGTTTTGTGGGTATTTGAGCGGAGACTTGCTGTCATTGGGCATCTGATCCAGCGCGGCGCCCTCTACATGGGATCTGTAGCATATGTGAGCATGAAAGCAACAGCGTGGCTCTTCAACCAATCAGATTGAAGAATCCTCAGAGACATGCAGGGGTACAAATTGGATAGCGCCCCGAAAAAGTTAGCGCCCCTGCGGCCGATTTTCCCAGGTAGCGCCCCGAGAGGGAGGAGGGGCGCTACTAGAAGAGCCCCGCATCCCACTTGGGGCCCTGTGAGCCAATATTGTGGCGCTACATGCCGCGGTACTGCAGGCCTTCCTCCCCTTATTAAACGATTAGTGCTGCCGCTAACCTCCCGCTGAATTTCGCGCGAGGCGTTAGCGGCGCCGCGCACTGGCGCTAGTTGATTTGCGCCCCATTAGCACCCTCTTAGGGCGCAAACGGGAGGCCCAAATCAACCGAATTTAGCCCCCATAGAGTCTAAACCAGGAAGTATAAAGCAGGAATTATAAATTAGATTTAAGCCATGTACAGAAAGCAAAATAGAGAGGGAAAGAAAGATTGAATTAGGCGAGAGCGAGATAAGAGACAGAAAACGTAAAAAAAATAATTTTTAAAGAAATCTCCAACACTATTTAAATTCTGAAGGAATGACACACCACACTTGTAAAATTACATTTTCTGTGCCTGAGTGGTTGTTTGGCAGTAATTATGACTTAGCATGCCGTTAAAAATTCACTTACATCTGAATGCACCAGCCCTAACTTTTTCTGCCATGATGCGGAGATGCTGGTGTTGGACTGGGGTGGACAAAATTGAGAAGTCGCACAACACCAGGTTATAGTCCAACAGTTTTATTTGAAATCACAAGCTTTCGGAGCTGCTGCCCCTTCGTCAGGTGAAGTAAAGGATTACGAATCGACAAAGCATATATAGATAGAGAACAATGCATGTGTAGCATACAATGTCAGACGACTACATTTAATCCTCCTCACTGTTTCTCTGCCGAGGTGTGACGAAAGGCAATCAGGTCAGCCAGGAAGGCACCACATCAAAGACATAGCAAGATACAACTGAGACAATGAGGTGGGGTACAGGGGGTCTAATGTGTCAAATGCTGCAGTCTGTATGGAAAACCATAAACTTTAAAATTTTTACTTTTTTTTTTACTGGAAATCACATCTGTGAACAAGCCAACGACGACTCGAGTCTGCATTGTCGTGTGTCTCGAAGGCCGCCTTGGAGAACGCTTACCCGCAGATCCGAGGCTGAATGTCCTTGACTGCTGAAGTGTTCCCCGACTGGGAGGGAACACTCCTGCCTGGCGATTGTTGCGCGGTGTCCGTTCATACGTTGTCTCAGTGTCTGCATGGTCTCGCCGATGTACCATGCTCTGGGGCATCCTTTCCTGCAACGTATCAGGTAGACAACGTTGGCCGAGTCACATGAGTATGTACCATGTACCTGGTGGGTAGTGTCCTCACGTGTGATGATGGTATCTGTGTTGATGATCTGGCATGTCTTGCAGAGGTTGCCGTGGCAGGGTTGTGTGGTGTTGTGGTCACTGTTATCCTGACAGCTGGGTAATTTGCTGCGAACGATGGTACTTCTGAGGTTAGGCGGCTGTTTGAAGGTGAGTAGTGGAGGCGTGGGGATGGCCTTAGTGAGGTGTTCGTCGTCATCGATGACATGTTGAAGTCTGCGAAGAACATGGCGTAGTTTCTCCGCTCCGGGGAAGTACTGGACGACGTAGGGGATCCTGTTGGTTGTGTCCCGTGTTCGCCTTCTGAGGAGGTCTATGCGATTTTTCGCTGTGGCCCGTCGGAACTGTCGATCGCTGAGTCGAGCGTCATATCCCGTTCTTACAAGGGCGTTTTTCAGCGTCCGTAGGTGTCCATCGTGTTCCTCCTCGTCTGAGCAGATCCTGTGTATTCGCAGGGCTTGTCCATAGGGGATGGCTTCTTTAACGTGGTTTGGGTGGAAGCTGGAGAAGTGGAGCATCGTGAGGTTGTCCGTGGGCTTGCGGTAGAGTGAAGTGCTGAGGTGTCCATCTTTGATGGAGATTCGTGTGTCCAGGAATGAAACCGATTCTGAGGAGTAGTCCATGGTGAGTTTGATGGTGGGATGGAACTTGTTGATGTTATCGTGTAGTCTTTTCAGTGATCCTTCGCCGTGGATCCAAAGGAAGAAAATGTCGTCGACGTATCTGGTGTACAGCGTTGGTTGGAGGTCCTGTGCAGCGAAGAAGTCTTGCTCGAACTTGTGCATGAAGATGTTGGTGTATTGGGGTGCGAATTTGGTCCCCATGGCTGTTCCGTGTGTTTGGGTAAAAAACTGGTTGTCGAAGGTGAAGACATTGTGGTCAAGGATGATGCGGATGAGTTGTAGGATGGCGTCTGGAGATTGGCTGTTGTTGGTGTTGAGTACTGAGGCTGTCGCAGCGATGCCGTCATCGTGGGGGATACTGGTGTAGAGTGCCGATACGTCCATCGTGGCGAGGTACATACTCATGTGACTCGGCCAACATTGTCTACCTGATACGTTGCAGGAAAGGATGCCCCAGAGCATGGTACATCGGCGAGACCATGCAGACACTGAGACAACGTATGAACGGACACCGCGCAACAATCGCCAGGCAGGAGTGTTCCCTCCCAGTCGGGGAACACTTCAGCAGTCAAGGACATTCAGCCTCGGATCTGCGGGTAAGCGTTCTCCAAGGCGGCCTTCGAGACACACGACAACACAAAATCATCGAGCAGAAACTGATAGCCAAGTTCGGCACTCATGAGGACGGCCTCAACCGGGATCTAGGGTTCATGTCACGCTACATGACGTAAAGTCATCCAGACTCGAGTCGTCGTTGGCTTGTTCACAGATGTGATTTCCAGTAAAAAAAAGTAAAAATTTTAAAGTTTATGGTTTTCCATACAGACTGCAGCATTTGACACATTAGACCCCCTGTAACCCCACCTCATTGTCTCAGTTGTATCTTGCTATGTCTTTGATGTGGTGCCTTCCTGGCTAACCTGATTGTTTCTCTGCCGAGGTGTGACGAAAGGCAGTCAGGAGGATTAAATGTAGTCGTCTGACATTGTACGCTACACATGCATTGTTCTCTATCTATATATGCTTTGTCGATTCGTATTCCTTTACTTCACCTGATGAAGGGGCAGCAGCTCCGAAAGCTTGTGATTTCAAATGAAACTGTTGGACTATAACCTGGTGTTGTGCGACTTCTCAATTTTTTCTGCCATGTTTAATGGGTAACTAGTGAGTTAGTACTGCAACTTCACACCCTTACATTGATTTCAATGCGGTGTCTATCAGTGAGGTAGTTATAGTGCAGCCTGTGGAGGAGCAGGGTAACTCCAACAGCAACTTTGGATTTCCATGTTTAACTGTGCATGTGTGCACTCCGGAAGTTGCTGCCCGATTTACTCCATAACGGTGAGAGCTGTTTGCCTCACCGTTATTCTCAATGCAAAATGGACCATGATGTTGCACACTGATTTGACTTTATTGTTTGATGAGATCATGTGGTCTTGTGAGGTCTGATGGAGTGATGTGCATTTTTGTTAATGGGGGCCAGAAAGACATATTTATGTATGTAATGATTGGAGTTGGCAGGAATACTGGGGAGATGTAGTGTTGGAAGGTTTCAAAGGGTACCACTTTAATTCAGGACCATTTTAATTCAGGGAGAATGCTCCACTTATGATTTCTCTACTAATGTCCCTGGCAGCCGACATGGACGCTGAGCTCCAGGTTCTTCAGCATCCAGGTCCACCTGCATCCGTCATTCTATTTCTGGTTCTTTATAGAATAGAATCATAGAATGGTTACAGCACAAAAGGAGGCCATTTGGCCCGTCGAGCCTGTGCCAGCTCTCTGCAAGAGCACTCCAGCTAGTCCCATTTCCCCCCCCCCCCCCACCCCCCGCTTTTCCCCATAGCCCTGCAAATTTTTTTCCTTCAGGTACTCTCACTATGACTTTGGCAGCATCTTCTTCCTTGGTGAAGACAAATGCAAAGTACTCATTTAGTACCTCAGCCATGCCCTCTGTCTCCATGCATAGGTCTCCTTTTTGGTCCCTAATTGGCCCCACTCCTCCTCTTAATACCCGTTTACTATTTATATGCCTATAGAAGACTTTTGAATTCCCTTTTATGTTAACTGCCAATCTATTCTCATACTCTCTCTTTGCCCCTATTATTTTATTTTTTACTTCTGTCTGAGCTTTCTATATTCGGCCTAATTCTCACTTGTATTCTCAACCTGACATCTGTCATATGTGCTCTTTTTCTGCTTCATCTTACTCTCTATCTCTTTCATCATCCAGGGAGCTCTGACTTTGGTTGCCCTTCCTTTCCCCCTCATTGGAATGTACCCGAGTGTACCTGAACCATCTCCCCTTTAAAGGCAGCCCTTTGTTCGATCATAGCTTTGCCTGCCAATCTTTGATTCCAATTTATCCGGGCCAGATCCGTTCTCAACCCACTGAAATTGGCCTTCCTCCAAGTAAGTATTTTTACTCTAGATTGCTCCCTGTCCTTTTCCATAGCTAATCTAAACCTTATGATACTATGATCACTGTTCCCTAAATGTTCACCGACTGACACTTGCTCCACCTTATTCCCCAGAATCAGATCCAGCAATGCCTCCTTCCTCGTTGGGCTGGAAATGTACTGATCAAGAAAGTTCTTCTGAACACACTTCAGAAATTCTTTCTCCTCTCTGCCCTTTACACTATTACTATCCCAGTCTATATTAGGATAATTGAAGTCCCCCATTATCACTGCTCTATAGTTCTTGCATGTCTCTGTAATTTTCCTGCAAATTTGCTCCTCTATATCCTTCCCACTATTTGGCAGCCTGTAGAATACACCTCATAGTGTAATGGCACCTCTATTATTTCTTAACTTTAACCAAATAGATTCTGTCCTTGACCCCTCCAGGACATCCTCTCTCTCCAGGACTGTAACATTCTTCTTAACCAATACTGCCACCACACCTCTTTTCTTTCCTTCGCTATCTTTCCTGAACACCTTATATCTAGGAATATTTAATACCCAATCCTGCCCTTTTTTGAGCCAGGTCTCTGATATCGCCAGGATATCATATTCCCATGTGGCTATGTGCACCTGCAACTCACCAACCTTATTTACCATTTTTGTGCATTCACACACATGCATGGTAAACCTATCTTAGACTTTCTTGTATTCTCTCTTAGTCTGACCCCTGCTAATACCTTACTATTTCTTATGCTAGTGGTATCTGTCTCTCCCAATCCTTTGTGCACTTTGTTTCTCCCTTCTAATGCTACATCCTGGTGCCCATCCCCCTGCCAAATTAGTTTAAACCCACCCCAACAGCACTAGCAAACCTCCCTGCGAGGACATTGGTCCTTGCTCTGTTGAGGTGCAATCTGCCCGGCCTGTAGAGGTCCCATCTCCCCCAGAACCGGTCCCAATGTCTCAGGAATCTAAAGCCCTCCCTCCTGCACCATCTCTCCAGCCACGCATTCATCTGCTCTATCACTCTATTTCTATACTCACTAGTTCGTGGCACCGGGAGTAATCCGGAGATTACTACCTTTGTAGTCCTGCTTTTTATTCTCTTTCCTAGCTCCCTAAAATCTGCCTGCAGGACCTCATCCCTCTTTCTACCTATGTCGTTGATACCAATATGGACCACGACCTCTGGCTGTTCACCCTCCCCTCTCAGAATGTTCTGCAGCCACTCAGTGACATCCTTGATCATGACACCAGGGAAGCAACATACCATCCTGGAATCACAGAAACTCTTATCTATTCCCCTAACAGTTGAATCCCCTACCACTTGCTTTCCCGACCTTCCACCTCTCCCCCCCCCCCCCCCCCCACCCCGTAATAGCAGAGCACTTGGAAAACAGTGACAGGATTGGACAAAGTCAACATGGATTTACAAAAGGTAAATCATGCTTGACTAATCTACTGGAATTTTTTGAGGATATAACTGGTAGGCTAGATAAGGGAGAACCAGTGGATGTGGTGTATTTGGACTTTCAGAAGGCTTTCCATAAGGTCCCGCATAAGAGATTAGCGTGCAAAGTTAAAGCACATGGGATTGGGGGTAAGGTACAGACTTGGATAGAGAACTGGTTGGCAGACAGGAAGCAAAGAGTTGGAATAAACGGGTCTTTTTCCGTATGGCAGGCAGTGACTAGTGGGGTACCGCAGGGATCGGTGCTAGGACCCCAGCTATTCACAATATATAGTAATGATCTAGACGAGGGAACTAGATGTAATATCTCCAAGTTTGCAGACAACACAAAGCTGGGTGGGCGAGGATGCAGAGAAACTCCAGTATGATTTGGACAGGTTGGGTGATTGGGCAGATGCATGGCAGATGCAGTATAATATGGATAAATGCGAGGTTATCCACTTTGGTGGCAAAAACAGGAAGACAGATTATTATCTGAACGGCAATAGATTGGGAAAAGGGGAAGTGCAACGAGACCTGGGTGTCCTTGTGCACCAGTCGCTGAAGGTAAGCATGCAGGTGCAGCAGGCGGTTAAGAAGGCAAATGGTATGTTGGCCTTCATAGCGAGAGGATTCGAGTACAGGAGCAAGGATGTCTTGCTGCAGTTGTACAGGGCCTTGGTGAGACCACACCTTGAGTATTGTGTGCAGTTTTGGTCGCCTTATCTGAGGAAGGATGTTCTTGCCATGGAGGGAGTGCAGCGAAGATTCACCAGACTGATACCTGGAATGGCAGGAATGACATATGAAGAGAGATTGGGTCGATTAGGCTTATATTCGCTAGAGTTTCGAAGAATGAGAGGGGATCTCATTGAAACTTATAAAATTCTAACAGGACTAGACAGACTAGATGCAGGAAGGATGTTCCCGATGGCGGGGGAGTCCAGAACCAGGGGTCACAGTCTAAGGATAAGGGGTAAGCCATTTAGGACAGAGATGAGGAGGAATTTTTTCACCCAGAGAGTGGTGAACCTGTGGAATTCTCTACCACAGAAGGCAGTTGAGGCCAATTCATTAAATATATTCAAGAAGGAGTTAGATATATTTCTTAAGGCTAAAGGGATCAAGGCATATAGGGAGAAAGCAGGGACAGGGTACTGAATTTGGATGATCAGCCATGATCTCATTAAATGGCGGAACAGGCTCGAGGGGCCGAATGGCCTACTCCTGCTCCTATCTTCTATGTTTCTATATTTCTATGTACAGCTAAGCCATCCGTGGTGCCGTGGACTTGGCTCTGGCTGTACTCTCCAGTGCAACTATAGCCCTCACCAGTATTCACCAGTATACTGAATACTGGTTAGAGAGTGAGATACACTTGGGACTGCTGCACTACATGCCTGGTCCTCCGTGTCTGTCTGACGGTCACCCATTCCCTCTCTGCCTGCACACTCTTAAGCTGCGGGGTGACCACCTCTTGAAACATACTATCCACGTAGCTCTCAGCCTCACGGATGCACCACAGTGATGGCAGCTGCTGCTCAAGTTCCAAAACCTGGAGCTCGAGCTGCTCCAGCTGACGACACTTACTGCACACGTCGTTGTCCAGGACATGGGAAGCGTCCTGGAGTTCCCACATGGCACAGGATGTGAATTCCACAGGACTGAGGTGCCCTGCCATGCCTCTATTTAATAGACTATAAACTAACTTACTGAAATAAACGTAAGACTTAGGGCTGGATTTTGCCAGCCCTGGGGAGGCGGGTTTGGAGGCGGGACTGCCGAGAAAATGGCAGAATTTGGGGGTGGGTGCCCAACTCGCCTCCATGCCAGCTTGCCAGGAGGCGGGTAGCTGTCCCGCGCCGGGTCCCATCTCCTTGGAGGCGGGAAGGGATTCCAGCCACTTAACTGCCTATTAACAGGCAGAAAATAGGATTATCCCAATTTTGCCCACACAACTTGGGGCTTCCCGAAGGCCCCGAAATCCGCCAGGGTCACTGAAGCGAGTGGTGGGTCTGTGGGGGTCGGAAGGGTCCCAAAGTGTGCTGTGGACGTGAGTGATGGGTGCAAGTGTGGAGAGGTGAGTATCTGAGGTAAGTGCAAAGTGTTAGAAAAAGTGTACTTACCTTTGTTTCTTCCTGCAGGCTTCAGTCGGTGGGTATGCGGAGAGTCTCGCACCTCCGTGGTAGAGATGACAGATGGCCGTTGCATTCTCCAATGCAGCAACCATCTAATTTCTACAAAAGAAAGAGGTTTGATGAGGTCTTGAATTCAAGAACTTATCAAACTACAGAGAATGTTAGTGTTTGACAGCTTCACAGAGCTGTCAAACGATGACAATTCATGTGTCAAAAATTTTTGACAGATGAAACGTCATATGTTGACGTTCTCTGTAACCGGCTTTCCCTTAATTGGCCGGCTAAGCCCGCTGGGCGGGCTTAACAAGGTCAATGAAGGGAAAATAGCGTGGGTTGGCCAGAAGTTGATGGAGGCGGGACTGAAACCCGACAAGTGGGAGTCCCGCCTCCAAAAGCTCGCCATTGGCAAAAGCCAGCCCTAAGCGTCTTAAAAGTCGAGCCTACCTTTACCTCCGGCTGCTTCTCTCGCTCCCTTAGTTAAAGTCTTTATTGAAACAATTATTTATAGTTATATTAAATAGTTTATATAGTTAAGTTAGAGAGGGAAAAAAAACACTAATACTCGCCCACCAATCACCTACTTGCTGTCTTGTGACGTCACTCCTTGTTTTTTTTGCTCTTCTTTTGGAATTTGTGCTGCCGCCTCTGATGCCGACTGCTTCCAGGTCCGTGCTGTCCTCGGGTCCCGCTCTGTTTAAGTGCTGCTGCCTCTGGTGCCGACTCCTTCCAGGTCCGCAAAATTGTGAAGAATACAACAAGTAGCCAGATGCGAGACCCCCTATTTGGGAGCATTAGCTTTGACCCTCCTGATCTAGCAAGACAACCAAATCTTGCTTTCAGAATAGTCCTGTCAATGATAACTTTGGTGGTTGCAATGGCCATGGAAGCAAGGGCAATGGAAGAAAAACCATTACGACACTTCGCTATCTTAGCTGAATAGTTAGGAGCCTGCTTTTCCTCATAACAAAAGCATTTTGACAATTTACTGCAAATTTGGTATTGACATGCAGAATTTGTTTACTTGATCACAGTTAATTTAGGTCAGCAAGGATGGGATGATACTCGAGTGGGATTTGGCATGGGATAGGATACGGACAGTAGAGTTAATGGAGGGTGGATAATCGGAGGCTGGCCAGGAGAACATTTGAATAGTTGAGTCTGGAGGTGACATCGGCAAGGATGAGGGTTTCAGCAGCAGATGGGCTGAGGCAGGGGCAGAGGCTGACCCCGATGGTTATAGAGGTTGAAGAAGGAAGTTTTTGTGGAGGCTACGGTTTTGGAATCTCAGCTTGAGGTCAAATCGGCTGCTGAGGTTGTGAACAGTCGGCTTAAAACTGAGACGGTGGCCGGGGAGGGGGATGGAATTATTGACATGTTATGGAGCTTGTGGCGGGTGGTGAAGACAATAATTTTGGTCTTCCCAATGTTTAGTTGTGGCTCATCCAAGACAGGTTGTCCAACAAGCAGTCTGACAACACAGTGGTAGTGGAAGGGTGGAGAGAAGTGGTGGAGAGTTGGAGCAGAGTGTAACTGTACATGTGAAAGCTGACTCCATGTCTTTTGATGATGCCAAGGGGAAACATGTAGATGTGGAAGAGGAGGAGTCAAGGATAGATTCTTGGGGGACTCCAAAGCTAATTGTGCATGGTTGGGAAGAAAAGCCATTGTTGGAGATGCTATACGGTGAGTTTTTCCTTGTAATTTGGAGTCCTAGTTCTGCAAGCTTCATTGTTGGTTTGTTCCAATATGTATCATCTTTCTTTTGTGCACATTAAAATCTCCTTGCCATTTCTTCACCCAACTGCTTATCGAACATCCACTTCAACTTTTACTCATCACTTAGATACTTAGCTGGCTGTCATCAGTGAATTTTATAAGATCTTTAAAGCTCAACCATATTGCTTACGAGTAAAATAGACAGCAGAAGACCAGCTTAGTCATGCTAGGAAATAAACATTTGACCAGGTAGGGAAATAATCTTTGTGCTGAATTCAGATTTTTATACCAATTTTCTCCCTTTGCCCTTTACTAAAGGTGATATTAAAAGTGTTTGATTACGGTTCAATACGCACCAGTTGCCCTCCAATACCTCATCCATATCAGCATTCTTAATGTGTGAAACTAGACAGTGAGAGTTGACAAGCTGTTCAACTGGAACAGTTTAAATTACAGCTCAGCCAGGGCCTATGCTCACCGAGCTTACACACACTCACTTTCCAGCAAGAGTAACTGGATAGTGGGAACCCTGGCTGACTTGTTTTGTTTCCATCCCCCACTCTTTATCCCAGGGCTACTGAGGCCAATTGTAGCAAATCATCTTTTGACCAATTGCTGTAATACAAATTTTCAAATTTTACATAGTGACCAATTGGAGAAATACACTTCTATGGCAGAAATTCCCTCATTTGGTGACAAAGTTCTTGGACAGGCACACATTAAGCACTTATAATGAACAACCCTTAAGTGCTTGGGAAATAACGTCCGATTGACCCACTAGTTGGGACTGTTTATTTTGTAAATACTTGTAAGACCTCTGAGACAAGCATTGTGTCTTTGGTGCTATCTGTGAGAATTCCTGTAAGTCACCATGGGGGCAAGAGGGGGAATAAGGCAGGATAAGATGGCCACTCTTGTGATCATCAGAACATAATCTTCATTCATCCTTTGACAAGTCTGAATGTTTTTGATTCTAGTGTCTGTCTATGGCCACTTGGTTGGAACCAGCTGCTAAGTGGGAAAGTGTTCTTGTTTCTATAGTGATGTGCTATCTTGAAGTACCCATGGCTCTTAGCCTTATTTTTTTCTGTTTTCTCAGAGTTCAGCAGGAATGCTGAAAACTCAATTTTGAGGACACCTCTGGGCTTTTCAGGACATTTTGCCTACAGACCATTCAGGGGAGCTTAAAGCTATATTTGTGATCCTGATTTAAATATGATCTGCTTATGATCTGTTTGTGATCTTTTAGGCTTAAGAAGCACTATGCATCCTTTGAACCTACCCTGAAGAAGATCACAGAGAAATACAATACTGCACTAAAGCACAAAATGCTGACAAGCTTGGAGAAAGACAGAGCTCTTGTGCAGGTTTGTAATAGTAGCCGCTTAAAAGACAAAATTATAAAATTTGAAATTGCTGTTTGCTTCCATTCTTCCAGTGCTGCAATTTGAAACTTGTGATGCAGCACAAATAGTTATTTCCTATTAATTTTCAGCATGCATTTTTGGTAACATTTATTTAATATTTGAAATACTATCACCTTTTTCCTTGCAGAAGTTACCATGGGGCCTACATGTCTTTCTTTATGAATCTTACCAAAAAAAGTAGATGTGAATAAAGTGTGGTGGAATGTCAGGTGCTGGGGATGGGGAGCACCAATGAGCAAATCTCTCCTGTTTAGTGCTACCTGAAGGATTCTTACCTTCAAAAATACAAATAAAAATGTTAGGTTTTTATAAGATATTTTCATATTGCCCTTGTGTGAAAGTATTATAGAATATTCTCATACACCCTCGATGTCTAATACAAGTTCGAGGACTAGGAAACATTGAAACGTCAGGTTAATACTTTTTATTAAATCAAGTCAATGAGCTAATAAAACACATGCAGTGCATATGAGATATAGGTACCAATTATAACATTATAAATCACATACCAAGGACTCCTTCAGGAGATCAAAAATGTGTCATCTTAACTGCTTATGCTAGCCTCAGCAAGACTAGATCTAAAGGTCCCCAAGAAGCTCCAGTGTCTATATCTTTTTTGTATGTTTAATTACATCCTCCTAACGTAATGCTATTATGTCAACACGTTCAAAATACACCTGGTTGATCTCCCTTCAACGAGTCTGCGGAATAACATCTGTTTACTCACTGATGAGAAACCATGTGTATCAGTTATGGCCTTCCTTTTATCTCGTCCCAGTACATTCATAACACAAGCTTATACCAGAATACCTCCGTACAGTCTCCTCGACTGATCTATATACCTACTATATTTCTTAATCTCTTCTCATGGATGGGTAATGAGGTAATGTCTTCACTGCTCTAGGCCTGGCCTTGCATAGCCATTGCAGAATGAGTACTAATATGTGGATATATATTTTAAAAGCTTACTATAGTTATTCTACCTGTTACACCTATACTTACAAAAACACTAGTGAAAAGTAAAAAAAAAACAATTTTACTTGCTACAGCTGTGTTAAAAACTATTAAAGAGGAATTGTTGCACATATATGAGGTAAATGGAAAGGTTAATGTTTAACTCCAGATTAGATCTTGAGTTAGAAGAAAGCAATGAGTTATATTTCAGGGATATATAGTGTTCTGAAAGGACAGAAGGGGCCGTGGTGTAGCCATATATGTCAGGGACAACTGGGAGGTAAATGAAAAAATCTAAATTAACTCGGGTATGCTACTGACCACTGGGTTAACAGAAGAAGGAGGAAAGTTTTCTCTGAAGAGATAAGAAGGGTTTGTGAGTACAGGAAAGTTATTGGCTCAAAATTAGCTGTCAAAATAACGGCGAGGCTACTAGTGCTCGCCGTTATTTATGTGCAAATGCCACAGCAACTTCAGGCAAGGACAGATATGCGATTAAGCACAGAAATCCAAATGTTGCTGTCTAAGATGCGCCATTCCGGTGTTAGCTTCGCAAAAACTGCATCTGTCTCCCCATTCAAATACATTGAGCAGTGTGAAGTTCCTGTACTTGCATGGTAGAGATGAACTAAACTCTCCACAGAAAGTCAGGACTTGTCCATTTCAGTCTAATTACCCCTTTAACAGCGTGATGTGTTAATTACTGCTAGTCAACCTCTCTGGCATTCAAAATTAACTATTACAAGTGTGGAGTCTTATTCCTTCAGGTTGTAATTGTTCGAGATTTTTCTTTGTCTCTTTTTTCTCTCTCTCTTAATCCAATCTTTCCTTCCCTCTATTTATTTCTCTTTCTGTACCTGATTTGACATTAAATTCACCATTTTAACGTTACTTCCTGGATCAGACCCTGCGCTGTTCATTTCACAATCCTTCAATCTGATTGGTTAAGGAGATACACAATTGCTTGCCCTGTTCACTCAGTTCTCAGATGCCCTGCAGAGGATGCCACCCTGTTTCTATCTCGCACTTCCAGCAACTTGCACGGTAAAATATGGAGATTAAATGGGCAAGGGCATGTCTAATTGACAGCGGGCGCCGTTCTTTGGCCTGCTACAGCACCTTTTGAGCCATTGTAATGAGAAAATTTATAATAAATTGGGAAGACAAAATACTGCAGATGCTGAAAATCTGAAACAAAAACAAAAAATGCTGGAAATACTCAGCAAGTCAGGCAGCATCTGTGGAGAAAGTTCAGAATTAATGTTTCAGGTATAACCCTTCGTCAGAACTGAAAATTGGGAAAACCCAAATGGTCCAGAGTCAGAATTGGTTAATGTAATGCGTGACTGCTTCATGATGTGCGGGTTAGGTTGATTTGGCTATGATAAATTGACCCTTAGTGTTAGGGGGGGATTAAATATGTGGGGTTATGGGGATAGGATGGGATATGTTAGGGGGAATTAAATACGTGGGGTTACGGGGGTAGGGTGGGATATGTGTACTGTGGGGATTAAAGCAGGGACAGGGTACTGGATTTGGATGATCAGCCATGATCGTATTGAATGGTGGAGCAGGCTCGACGGGCCGAATGGCCTACTCCTGCTCCTAGATTCAATGTTTCTATGACTCTGTGCGTAAGTAAACAATGAGAGACAGTGCTCGTATTCACTTAGTATCCGTAAATGACCCAGACAGCATACAGGAAATGGAAGTCATAGCACCCATGGGGTCAGTGACCATAGAACGATCAAGTTTAACATGCGCTGGGACTGAATTAAACCTAAGATCGGGGCTAGGTTTATAACTTTAAAAGGGCTCATTTCAAAGGGAAGAGGAAAGATTTAAAGTAAATGGATTGTAGCAAGAAGTTTAACAACATTTCAGTAGAAGATTGTCAGAATATAAGAACATAAGAACATAATAAATAGGAGCAGGAGTAGGCCATTCGGCCCCTTGAGCCTGCTCCGCCATTCAATAAGATCATGGCTGATCTGAGCTTGGCTTCAAATCTACTTTCCTGCCCACTCCCCATAATCCTTGATTCCCCTGTTTTTCAAAAATATGTCTATCTCCGCCTTGAATATATTCAATGACTCAGCCTCCACAGCTCTCTGGGATAGAGAATTCCAAAGATTCACGACCCTCTGAGAGAAGAAATTCCTCCTCATCTCTGTTTTAAATGGGCGACTCCTTATTCTGAAACTATGCCCTCTAGTTCTAGATTCCCCCACGAGGGGGAACATCCTCCCTGCATCTACCCTGTCAAGCCCCCTCAGAATCTCATATGTTTCAATAAGATCACCTCTCATTCTTTTAAACGCCAATGTGTATAGGCCCAACCTTTCCTCATAAGACAACCCCTTCAACTCAGGAATCAACCTAGTGAACCTTCTCTGAACTGCCTCCAATGCAAGTATATCCTTAAATAAGGAGACCAAAACTGTACGCAGTACTCAAGGTGTGGTCTCACCAACGCCCTGTACAGTTGTAGCAAGACTTCCTTACTTTTATACTCCATCCCCCATGTAATAAAGGCCAATATTCCATTTGCATTCCTAATTACTTGCTGTACCTGCATGCTAACTTCTTGTGTTTCATGTATGAGGACACCCAGATCCCTCTGTACCACAGCATTCTGTAGTCTCTCTCCATTTAAATAATATTTTGCTTTTTTATTCTTCCTACCAAAGTGGATAACCTCACATTTTCCCACATTATACTCCATCTGCCAAATTTTTGCCCACTCACTAAACCTATCTATATCCCTTTGCAGACTCTTTGGGCTGGATTTTGAATGACCCATGGAGTCGGGTTTGGAGGCGTGTGGGGGGTTAAATTTGCAGGGTCGGAGTTTCCGACCCCATCCCGACTCCATCCCGCCTCCACGCAATTTTGACATAATCAGTCGCGAGGTTCCCGACTCCATCCCGCCTTCAAGAGACGGGAGAGGCCATTAAAGCCCTTAACAAGCTCTAAATTGGCTCTGTAATGCCATTTTGAAATGCTGTAGCTAGTTTAACCCTCTTCTGCCGTGAAGCACGCCTGGTGTGAAACACTCCAGTGAAACCTGGCAGGAGCACAAGTGGATGGCTGACTGTCGGCTGCAGGTCCACTATTACAACGGAGATGTGATGAAGGTAGTAGTAGCAGTATTAGGTCTGAACGCCGCCTCTGATGCTGCTGCATTGAATGTCTTCAGAGACTGCCTGGGAGGACTTGCTTGGCAAAAAAATTCTCT